>VZSZ01009052.1:20166-58012 GCA_013398815.1 Ibidorhyncha struthersii
ACAGGCTGGTTGGGGTGGTCCGGCCCCGCAGCGAGCAGGCAGGGAGGGCAGGTCACAAGTGCAATGAATGTGCCGGGCTCAGCCTGCCAGGGCTGTGGCTCTGCGGCACGGCTGGAGGCACATGGGGACACCATGGGGTCAGCGCCACCAGGCTGGGGTCCTATCTTGCAGGGGGCACCTCTCCCAGTCCCCCCGAACTGCCCGGCGGGCAGCGGGTGGTGGTGGAGCTGGGCAGGAGGGTGCTGGGGACAGGGATGGGGGGGCTGAGTTGCGTCAGGATACATGCTGGGAGGGACACTGGGTCATTGCNATTGCGTGCCTGCAGCCAGCACTGTGGGCCTGATCCTGCCCTGCCCCTTGTGCTTGAGGGTCTCCTGGTGTCTGTGGTGTGGCCCCCCTCCACAGCTCGGTGTCCCCCTCCTCATCCCCATCCCCAGCACAGGGCAAGGCAGGAGGAAGGCACATGGCCACTGGTCCCCACTGGGCACAGCAATGGCCTGGGTTAGCCGGGGCCGTGGGAGCCTCCCTCCTCCGTCACCCACAGCCCACACACACCCGGCTCCCTCCTCCCTCCTCCTCCTCCTCCTCCCTCCCGCGGCTGCCTCGCTCCCTCCCTCGCTCGCTGCCCGAGCACCCAGCACCCCGCTGCCAGCACCCCGCACCCCGCACCATGAGCCTGCGGCTGCAGCTGAAGCCGGTAAGTGCAGGGGGAAGGGGAAGAGGGAAGGGGCACCCAGCGGGGTCTCCGCAGGGGGGCACCCGCCACTGCCACCCTGGAGACTCCCGTTGCCACCCAGGCCACCCAAAGGTGCCACTTGCAGCCCTCTCCGTCCCCGAGGGGCAGAGAGGGACAAGGCTGCAGCTGCTCCCTGGCTCTGTGTTGATTTGGGTGCTCTGTTGGGGCTTCTTTGTTTTCCCTTTTCTGCCTCAGATATTTGGGGTTATGTTTTTTTATTAATTCCTGCCTGGAAAACAACAGGGCTCGACCTGCTCTTGCCTCTGCTGCACGAGCTGGGCTCCAGGAGCAGGGACAAGGGACAGGGCAGGCGTCCCAGCATGGGGAGCAGAGTTTAGGAGCCCGAATTCAGGACTGGCCCCACCGAGCTGCCTCTGGCCGGACAGGACTGGGGGATTTGGCTGGTGAGGGTGGGACCATTGCTGGTTTTCCCAGATATAAGGTGTAGGAGCCCATCTCAGGTCCACTGGACACATCTGAGCTTTGGGGACAAGCGTTTTACAGGCATCGCCTTATCCCCTTCCCTGCCATCCCCACGGGAGCCGGTCCCCAAGCCCAGCTGGTGCCTCACTCCCCTCCGCAACGATTGCGTTTGGGTCACTTTTTCCAATCCCTCCCCTCTCCATCCGCCAGCGACGTCGGCAGCTCCCGCTGCCCCATTGGTGCTCTCGTCCCCACGGGGGCCCCAGCATCGATTGGGTTTGATTAATCCACGCCGGGCTCCCAAATGCCCTTCGCAGCCGCTTGTCTCCCACCCGCCCGGCCGAGTGCATGCGTGCTTGCGGGGGCGATGCTGCAGCCCCAGCGCTGCGCCCGCCGTGCCGGTCGCTGCCTGGGCGCGCGGGGTTGGGGGCCCCCATGGTGGACACCCGGACTTCGAGGGTCAGCTGCCGCCTGGGGCGCCGGGCAAGCTGCAGGCAGGTAGGAGCCGGGGGCACCCCAGGGCGTGGGACCCACCCATGTCCCGGGGCTGCGGGATGTGGGAGCAGCTGCTCGTGGTGGGACGGGGCTGCGGGGCTGGATCTGCTCTGGCTTGCAGCACCAGGAGCCCTTGGGAAGCCCTTGAACCCCTGAACAGGACAGGTGTCAGTGCGGGAAGGATCAGGCCCTTCTTCCAGATCTATTGCCAGAATCGTGGTGGTGCCCATCACCGTGGCCTCGGGGCATGTGGAGCATCCTCTCTCCTCTCCTTCGCAGCCCAGCACAAAGCACCCTTTCAGCTGGGGGCTTGGCACAGGGAGAGGGCACTGAGGTGCCCCTCGCTCTCCTCCGCAGGTGGCACTGATGGCCAGCACCACAGGGACACCCAGGGGACAACAGAGGAGCAGGGACAGGCAAGGAGGCGCCGGCTGTCCCCAGATCCAGATAAGCCCCTTCATGCCATGGTGTCTCAGCGTCCAAAAGAGGACAGCCCCAGCCCTCCCGGTGCCCAGCACCCTGCATTGTGTCCCCAGGGTGGCTTCAGAGCCCACCAGGAGCTGGTGTTTGTCCTGGAGGAGGGAGCTGGGACATGGAGGGACTCACTGGTGCTGTGGGAGTGTGTCCCCATGAGGGCAGACAGACCTAGAGACATATGACAATATGGGAGGGTGCCTGCACGCATGAGATGGTGTTTGCACGTTGGTGGTCGCAGGTCACCCCCTCCCTGGGGATGCTCAGATGGGAAACGTGCATTGCCCAAGGCCAGGCTTTGCTGTGGGTGGCCCAAGCTGTCCCCTCTGCTTGGAGGACAGCTGTGCCAGAAGGACATCAAGGGGAAGGTCCCTGATGGGGCTGAGCGAGGCACCATGCAAGGCTTGTGGGATGCCTAACGTGCCATCACCTCTGGGGCCAGGCCATGGGACTGCGTCTCCAGGCTTGATGTCCCCAGAGCCCTGTGCTAGGGACACCCAGCAGCTCCTGGGCTGGTGGCACAGAGCTGAGGGCACAAGGAGGAACGGCAGGAGGCACTTTCCTCCCTTCCAGCGTGGTAGGGTCTGAAAGATGGGAAAGTGGGAAAACGCTTGCCCCAGAGGTGCTCTGGCCATAAGAGATGGACAAGGAGCTGGGCAGACCTTGGCGTCAGCCATAGTGGGCGACTTATCTTGTGGCCTCCTGAACAAACACACATGAAGGTGACAAACATGAAAGGGTGTAGGAAACCCACTGCATGCTTCTCAGTGTCCTACCAGCTCATGGGAGCCCCTTGACTGGCTCCAGGCCTTATCCAGCCTCTCTCCTTGTCTCCCATCCTTCTCACACCCATCTCCTGGCAGGTGCTGTCCCTGGGCGCTGATGTCCTTCCCGAGTACAAGCTGCAGGCACCACGCATCCACCGATGGACCATCCTGCACTACAGTCCCTTCAAGGCTGTGTGGGACTGGCTTATCCTCCTGCTGGTCATCTACACAGCTGTATTCACCCCTTACTCGGCTGCCTTCCTGCTCAACGAGGAGCAGGTGGAGGAGAAGCACTGGGACTGCAGCTACTCCTGTGACCCACTCAACATCATTGACCTCATCGTGGACATCATGTTCATTGTGGACATTGTCATCAACTTCCGTACCACCTACGTCAACATCAACGACGAGGTGGTGAGCCACCCCGGCAAGATCGCCATCCACTACTTCAAGGGATGGTTCCTCATCGACATGGTCGCCGCCATCCCCTTTGACCTGCTCATCTTCCGCTCCGGCTCTGATGAGGTACAGGCAGGGCTTGAAGGTCCATCAGGACGGGAGGGGACTCGTGGATGGATGGGAAGAGATGTGTGGGAGAGAAAGACAGGCGTATGGATGGCTTGATATAAGCGGTGGGTGGCTAGATCTGCAAGGAGGGGCTGCTTAGTCAGAGGGATGGGCAAGGATGTCATTACAGGTTTTTGTTAAGCAACTGGGACCTGGGATTTTATTTAGTAGGGTCAGACAGCCACACAGACCCTACTGTAAGTGCTAAGATAGCGTCTAACTGAACCCACTCCCCTTTGCCAGGGCTGACCCAGCAGAGCAGGCTGGGAGCTCAGTTTAGGGACTGGCCCCACACGCCAGCGAGGACAAATCTGGGGTTGCGTTGCCAGCCAGACTCAAAATGTTGGCAATAGGATGGCCCCTGTGGTTACTGTACTATCTGGAGGCCCCACCTCAGCTGAGAGCTTGTGGGATGGGGTGAAAGGCAGCTGTTTGGGGAGCAACAGCTGGCAAGGTGAGGACCCATCACGAAACATGAGGTTGTCCTTGGCTCCTCCCACTCGCTCACCTGTAATCCCAGGGCTTGTTCCCTTCATGGTCAGTGGTGGGAAACTGCCCTTTCCATGGCATGATTCATCTAACCTATTTCAGGTGTCACCTCCAGGACAAGGTGATTCATGCTTTAGAAGTGCATTTTTATCCTTCAAAGGGAACAGAGCTAGGCTGAAGATGTGCCTTTGGCCAGATTTATCTTCTGCTTGTCCCTGAGGTTTCTCACCTCTCCCTTGCAGACCACCACCCTCATTGGCCTCTTGAAGACCGCCCGGTTGCTGCGCCTTGTCCGCGTGGCCCGCAAGCTGGACCGCTACTCCGAGTATGGAGCAGCTGTGCTCTTCCTGCTCATGTGCACCTTCGCCCTCATCGCCCACTGGCTGGCCTGCATCTGGTATGCCATCGGCAATGTGGAGCGGCCCTACATGGAGCACAAGATTGGCTGGCTGGACAACCTGGGTGACCAGATCGGCAAGCGCTACAACGACAGCGACCTCTCCTCTGGCCCATCTATCAAGGATAAATACGTCACTGCCCTCTACTTCACCTTCAGCAGCCTCACCAGCGTGGGGTTCGGCAATGTCTCACCCAACACCAACTCCGAGAAGATCTTCTCCATCTGTGTCATGCTTATTGGCTGTGAGTGTCTGCCTGTGTCCCACTGTCCCCATCCTTGCCTTGGAGGTTGGAGGGGCTGCTCTGGGGAAAAACAGGGAGACACCCGCCTGGCTGTAGCATGTGGGGTTTTAAGAGAGCATCTCCCTCTGCCTGTGCCTCCTCTGCACAGACAAACAGATGGGGAGATAGGCGGAAATACAGATTTCAGAAACCCACGGGTTTCAGGTCCATGGTAGATACGGGCTTTGGAAACCTGCTGGTTCCAGGTCTGAGGTAGTTGGACACCCATCTCCCCATGTCCTGCTGAGTCCTGCCCTCTTGTTGCAGCTCTGATGTACGCCAGCATCTTTGGCAACGTCTCCGCCATCATCCAGCGCCTGTACTCGGGCACGGCCCGCTACCACACGCAGATGCTGCGAGTTAAGGAGTTCATCCGCTTCCATCAGATCCCCAACCCACTTCGCCAGCGCCTGGAGGAGTATTTCCAGCACGCCTGGTCCTACACCAACGGCATTGACATGAATGCGGTGAGTACAGGGCGGGGAGGCTCCATGTCCTCACCGCACCTTGTCCTGAACGACCCAGAATCCAGCTCTGGGTCCACCCAAACATTTCCATCGTTCCAACCAGAGTGGGGAGGAGGGAGGAGAAGACTTGAGAGGCTGGAGACAGAGTCTGTCTGCCCGTCCGCCTCCTGCATCCCCCTTTCTCCTTCTGCCCCTCTGTCTGTCCATCCCTCTGTTTCTACTCAGAGGTTTTCCGGGCCCATGATGACATTTCTTGGCTGGAGAGTGGGTTTGGAGCCGGCAGGCTGGTGAGGAGCTCAGAGCCCTCATTGGCGCCGAGCACTTTCAGGCCGGTGTCTGTTGGTGTCACAGAGCTGCGGAGCCGATATCGATCCAGCTCCTCTCCACACTGCCGGTTGCTAAGCAAAGTGCATCCCGCTCTCAGCGGCAGGGAAAGGAGGGCATTTAAATAAACCTCGATCCATTTTAATTAGAGCCCAGAGAGGCGGCTGTTTGTTAGCAAAGTGGGGATCAATGGTGGAGCCGCGCTGGAGAGGCGCCGTGTCTCCGAGTCCGGCAGGGAGGCTGGTGCCAACGGCACCAGGGCACCGCGAGGTAGAGGAGGGGGTTCAGCCGGGGAGTCCCGGGCTGTGGCCGGGGTGGCAGGACTCGGCTCATGGCCGTGAGGTCCAGAGCACAAACATGCTGGCTGCAGGGCAGAGAGAGGAATGAGAAAGGACAAGGCAAGGCGAGAGACGGGACATGGTACTCCCTGTCTCTCGGCCCTGGGCAGGCCATTAGCCCGCTCGTTCCCCGCTCATGCTCCCTTTTTTCCTAACACTTGATCCTTCTCCGTCCCTGGGCACTATCGGGAAGTGGATTTGCATGAATTCAACCCCTCCATCTTCAGCTGCCGCTGCCTCGTTAAACAACCGGGCAGCATTTGGAGGTTTGCTGCTGGGAGAGCTTCGGGTTAAACCTCTCCTGTGGAGACACCCTGGACTGGACATCAGTGGCAATAACTAGAAGCAAAGCCGTGGCACTCTACCAAGCATGGGCTCTCCTGGCTTAGTGCAACCCCAGGTCACAAATCCCCTGCGACGAGCTGAGCTTGCGGCTTGGACGTGCCGCCGCTCACACTGATTCCTGTTGGATGCTGCTGAGATGCAATACAATCTAATCAATCATCCCACGGCCCGATCAATTCGTCCACCCCTGATTTCCCAGTAGGGAAGCTACGGCGCCGCTGCCAGCCTGTGAGATCATGACGGAGGTGGGAACGAGCCACGTTCACCGGCCCCGGTCTCACTGGCCCAGATTTGGCCACCAGCGGGATGTGAGAAGAGAGCAAGGGGGACCCTGGGGCCATATGCTGCTCTCCAAAAAAAACCAAACCCAAACCCAGGTGGATTTTACTCTGGCACCATGAGCCGTGGGTGGCAGCAGCTTTCTCCACATTGCGAGTTTTACCTTGATTTCACCTTCAGATTTAGCTTTTGTTCAACGCGAGGTATTTGCCACGGGTATATTTAGCTGTTGCTGCACACAACTAGCCTGTGCTGCTTCTTGGCATTCAGGCAGGTGCTGTTTAATTAGGACAGCGCCTCGTTACCAGTTTGTGCTCTCATTCAGCCAAAATTAGTGGGCAGAAAGATGAAAAGGGGAGTATGCCACCAGTGGGTATAAATAGATTGATCTGGTTATTATTATTTATTGCTCGGGAGTGCTCTCATCCCCGGCTCTGCGCAGTACAAGCCAGGGACAGGCAGGCAGGCGTCCGCCAAGGGACGATCGGAAGATGTCCCCAGCTTTGGCCTTCTGGCTCAGGAGCTCCCCATTTGGCCCTGCCGTGTCACGCTGCATGTCGCACAGCCTCCCAGGCCTGCCACGGCGGTCCTTGCTGGGAACGGTGGCGTGATGGCATCTCTCCCTCACTCTTCGCAGGTGCTGAAGGGTTTCCCCGACTGCCTGCAGGCAGACATCTGCCTCCACCTCAACCGCACGCTGCTCCAGAACTGCAAGGCTTTCCGAGGAGCCAGCAAAGGCTGCCTGCGCGCCCTGGCCATGAAGTTCAAGACGACTCATGCACCGCCCGGAGACACCCTGGTGCACTACGGAGATGTCCTCACCACACTCTACTTCATCTCCCGGGGCTCCATCGAGATCCTCCGGGAAGATATTGTGGTGGCCATCTTAGGTGGAAAAGTCCTTCCTTCTGGGAGGGCGAGGGGTGATGGGCAAGGGGGGGAAGGGTGATGGGTGAAGGGTGATGGGCGATGAGCACTGGACAAAGGGTGGCAGGTGAGGGGCAAAGGACTTCTCCATGTCCGGGGGAAGGGAAGGCTGTCCTTCAACTTCTGGCTGGTGTCCGCACAAGTGGACAGGGGATGGGGAATCCCCTGTAAATGCCAGGGAGAGACCACAAAGTAGTAAGGAGAGCAGGGCATGGCTCAGCAGTGTCCAGCCATCACTGATGACCCACTGCCCTGGCTCGGTCTCCCCATCAGTGATGGCTTTCATGGTGTAATCCCCAGTGTCCACAATCAGGGTTGGGTTTGCTGGGCATCCCCTTGTCCATGAGCCCCAGAGTGAGGTCTGCTGGTGCAGTACGTCCAGAACTGGGGTGGGTGCCCACCTCCCCCTAATGAGCTGTCTGTTGGCACAGGGAAGAACGACATCTTTGGGGAGCCCATCAGCCTCTACGCCCGCCCAGGGAAGTCCAATGCAGATGTGAGGGCCCTGACCTACTGTGACTTGCACAAGATCCAGCGGGAGGACCTGCTGGAGGTCTTGGACATGTACCCAGCTTTCTCTGACAACTTCTGGAGCAACTTAGAGATCACCTTTAACCTGCGAGATGTGAGTGCCAGGACTGTCCCAGGAGGGACGTTGTCAATGCCTTGAATTTGGCAAGTGGGAGGGCTGAAGCAAGGGTGTCAACAGGTGCTCCTCACTTGGTTTGGTGGTGGACTGGCCAACAGCCGCATTTCCCGAGGGGTTATGGTTTCCCCCACAGCCCAGCAGGCACATGCATACTGCATGTTCCTGAGCTCTTTGGAGAAGTCGGCCCCACAAGCCGTGTCGGTAGTACGCTGCTCTGCAGCATCTGCAAATCATCTCCAGGACTGCTCCAGCCTGGGCAAGTGGGTCACACACATGTTTTGAGGCTGCTGAAGTAAGAAATGTTCTCATGCTTCATTAGTTGGGTACCAGCTTCCTCTAAAAATTCCTTTTTAAATAATCAGGTTTTCAATCCATGGAAGGCTTGGAGCATTTTTGTCATTGCTGTTTGACTCTTAAACTTTATGACTGGACTTTGTCCTTTCCTGATATTTTTTTTTTCAGAGACACTTGCCTGGTATGATAGAAGAGAAAGTCAAATGCCCTCTATGTCCTGTCCCACCCCAGGACATCCTGCCCCACCTCAGGGTGCCCCTTCCCTGCCCATGGCCCTGACACCCCCAACTCAGTCTCAGAGCATCGAGGCCAGCCTCCAGGATCCCTTGAGCTATGCCACCAGTCCAGGAGTCACTGGGTGGGACAGGGCAGTGATGGAGAGCCAGAGGTGGCTGGAGACCAGCCCTAGGAAGATGCTGAATGGGCTGTAGGGCATGAATGCTGAATGGTACCCAGGGCCATGGCACCCATGGATGGGATGTGGCACCTATGGATGGGACATGACATCCATGGATGCACTTTGGTGCCCATGGATGGGACATGGCACCCTTGCCCTGGTGACCAGCCCCTCTCATTCCTCAGGCAGACAGCGTTCCCCGCTCACCACTCAGCGAGGAGTACGACTGCACCTACCGGCGGGCGCGCCGACGCAAGCATTCCCTTTGCCAGCCCAACAAGCCTGGTGAGTCCCACAGCGTCGGCAGAGCCTGGTTTGCAGGGCTGGGAAGCGGGATCATCATTTAATTACTGCCCTAGCAGGTACCCCAAAGCAGAGGCGGCTGTCAGTGCCTCCATCCCTGCAGACCAGTATGCCCCCACCCTGGGGGTACCCACGCTGCCTTCCCTCCCTCTTCTTAGGATGCCCCAGCCCTACAGGCACCCTAAAGGGGATGGGGGCTGATTTTGCCATATGTGGTACTCCCCAAATTAACCTGTTGTGCTGCCCCACAGACCCAGACACGGGCATCTCTGATGCAGAACAGTATCACACCTACTCAGAGCTCACCAACCCGCAGGACCCGCTGAGTAAGGACCAGTGGGACGACCTGGGCAGCAGCACCACTCCCTGCTCCCAGACCAGTGACGATGAGGCCAAAACTGGCAGCCCTACAAAACCTCAGCCCTTCCCCACATCCAAAAAGGATGACTTTGCTCTGCCGAAGCTCAGCCTCATCACCACCAATGCCAGCGGCACAGAGGTCGGCAAGCAGGCGGCGGAGAGCAGCCAGTCCTACGCAGGTACCCACAGCTGCAGCCAAAGCTGGCAGGAGGGGGGTGAGAGATGCTTGGGCATGGTGGCCTTGTCTTGGGGCAGAACCAAGCAACTCGTGGATTTGAGGGGAGCCACGGTTGTGGCCAAGGGTCTTTGCTGCCTTTTGTCCCCAGTAGTATTTGCTCTGTCCCTTCCATGCCCTGCAGTTTCTCCTAGCACCCACGGACCCCTTTGGGGCTGCCCCAGGGGGCCAAATGCTATGTTCCTTGCACAGGCATGTTGGGTGCCAGTGTGATGGACTGTCCATGAGCACTTTGGGTGCCAGGGTGATGGATCCCCATAAGCACCCCAGGTACTAGGGTGATGGACTCTCCCTGAGTACCATTTATGTCAGGGTGGTGGGTGATGGCTCTCCATGAACGTGTTGCGTGACGGACTATGGAGCACCTCCATGCCAGTGGGGCTGTGGGATGCAAGACAGAAACACTGAGATGTCTCCTCTCCTTTCAGCCACCCCCCTGGACATCCCCAACATGTTCACCTTCTGGGAGGATGGAAGGCCAAACCACCACCCGGAGCCTTTGCAACACATCTCCTTGGTACACAGCTCACGGGACATCCCACTGCACAGCGACTACAGAGCGGGGCAGATCGAGTCCAGGCTGGAGCTCCTGCAGGCCCAGCTCAGCAGGTGGGCAGGTCCCCCGGGGCACAGGGTTGGAGAGCACCTAGGGGGGCTCTGGCCCATCATCTTCTGCTGCTCTCTAGAGGTGGCTGCAGTGGGCTCTGTGTGCACCAGGTGCTCCTGACCCCCTGGGACACCGCATTCCTTGGGGAGGTGGTGGGAGCGCTTTGCAAATGCAGTGGCTTCTCAGTGCTGCAGTCCAACATCTCATCTGCTGCTGTCCCACCATCCCTGGGACCTGCCACGGGGCCACTGCCTCCAAACTCGATGCAATCGCAGACATGAAACCACCCACGGGCTCACGACCTTGAGCCTTTTGCAGGCCTCCTCTTCCTGTTGCAAAGACTTGCAAACATCCTCTTGCTCAAGCAAACGAGCTTCGTGCACATTGTTGCCCTCTAAATAAGAAAAAAAGACATGATTTTTGAATGAGAAGGAAGAGCCCACACCGGAGATGCAGGTTTAAAGGCCCCAGGCAGCACCCACACGAGCGGCCGGCTCTCCCGCCCATGGCTGCTGCCCAAGTTAATCGCACTTCACCGCAGAGCCCACACACGTATTTCAGCATCTCGCCAACACGCCATCCCCAGCAGCGGGGGCTGGATCTCCTGCCTGCTCTGTAAGTCCTGCCAGGACTGCTGCCTGTGAGGGGGACTGAGCCCACTCCTGCTGGACCTGTGCATTTCAGTCAAGGACAAGGCAGAAGGAAGAGACTTCTTCTGCTTTTCCATTTCCTTCTATTCCTCAGTTAAAAATGGTTGGCACCAACCTGCCTTGCTCCCATCTGTCAGCACAGGCAGCTGGCCTGGAGAATTGATCCAGATTAAAACTAACCATTGCAATTTTTCCCGCCCTCTAGGGCAGTTTTCGCTTTGTTCAGTTCCCCGCTCCAGATCCCTGTTTGGCTCCACAAAAAAATTGGGCAGGGGATGATTGAGTGTGGCAGTAGAGAGATGGCAGGACTGATCTCTCTGTGGCAGTGCTGGTTTGAAGCTCTGCTAAAAACCTCACCAAGCAGCACCAGGCAAAGCATCATCACCCTCGGGCAGCTGAATTGGCACCTCCTCCCCAGTGCCTCCCTTGCACGGCCACGAGTCTGGCTCCCATGGGATGCAGCAGGATCCACTGCACTAACACTGGGCTGCTTTGTCCCCAGGCTGGAGTCCAGGATGTCGTCAGACATTAATATAATCCTCCAGCTCCTGCAGCGCCAGCTGTCCCAAGTGCCGCCCGCATACAGCCCCATCTCGCCGTCTTCCCACAACCTGGCCATGTACGGCATCCTCCCACGGAGCCTGGAGCCGCTCACCCCCTGCGCACCCCTGGAGGATGAGGAGCCGACGACCCCAGAGCAGGTAAGGCCACTGGCTCAGCACCATTCGAGCTTCCTTCTGCCCCGAGCAGACGGGTCTTGGCAGGCCAGCTGTTCCCTCCAGCCTCCCTGCAGGCAAAGCCCAGCCAAGCACTTTGCTCCCAGGCAAAGCCCAGAGCTCTTGAAATGGGAGTAGATCTACCTAGGGATGCTTCTGCGCAGTGCATCACTGATTTTGGGGCACAGCCTGCTATCTCCAGCACCATCAGTAGGCAAGGGAGGGGGTTCCTCTGCTCTGAGGCTTCCTCAGGCAAAAAATAATATTTCAGGGCTTGGGGCCTGATGGGGTGAAGAGAGAGTGTGGCTACTTTGTTTTGCTTTTGCCATAACCCATCTGGTTCCTCCTTTCCCACCAGAGCCCGAACTACACGGAGGTAGAAAAGTTCCACTTGAAATCCAGGGACTCCTTGTCAAGCGGGATGCACCTCACTGTGGCATCCGACGAAACCATGACAGTCTACTCCGAGCAGGAGCACCATTCCCCACCTCTCCCGAACCCAGAGCCTCCCCACCAAAGGGCACCAGATACCCAGGGACTCTTCCGGGGCTCTCGTTTCCCCTCCCTCCCTGAGCACTTGGAGGCATCCTCCGAGCACCAGGACATTCAGAGACACCTCTCCGACCCAGTGCTTCCTGGAAGTTAGAGATGTGGGGGCCACGAAGTAAGTCAAGAGGAACCTCAACTGCAAGCTCGGTCAGTTGATGTTGATTTTGACTGCAAGGGTAAGACGGAGGACAATGCCATTGGCTCAGGGGTATAATTTGTAGCTGTCTTCTACCACCGTGAAAGGAAGCGTAGAGTGGCTGGCTTCCAAGGTCAACGTTTTCCAGCGGTTCCCATAGAGTAGATTTCATTTGCACATTATAGTGAACCCAGAGCAGTTCTTTCTTACGGCCACCAACAAGCTGGCTAGGCCAAACGGTACCCACCGCCTCTTCCTTGCCAAGGCTTCCTCTCGAGAACAGCACAAGCCAAGTGAGCCACAGCGACCAGAGGAGAGCACATCCACGGCTCACAGCTGTGAGGCCACTTTGCTGTTAGCTCTTTGGAGCAGGGACCATTGCGTTGGTACTGGGCTTAGCCCAGTGGAGCCTGTGGGCATTACAGAAAGGGTAGTCACCAGAGGAGGAGGAGATCTCCGCAGTGCGGTACTGGGGGAGCTGCAGGGGGGAAGCCCAGGACAAGGACAGAGGAAAGAAGCTATCCTTGTCCTACTTGACTGCCACTGAGAAACGATGGGCCAACAGCCCCTGCCACTTCAGTATGCTTCAGCATGAGTCCTAGGGCACTGACTTCTCCAGCAAGGCTGACTGCGCCTTGCAAGCCCCAATACACATCCCACAACTCCCCAGATAAACCTAACTGGTTACTGGCCTGGGCATAAAGCACAAAACTCAAAAAAAGCACAAATCCCAGAAAAACGAAAAGCCCCAGACACCTCATCTCCAACCCTTCCTCCCAACTTCTCTCTTTTGATAAAGGTTTGATAGATGCTTTCTCCTCCCCAGCCCTTTCCCTGGCAGACTCCCGCAGCATCCCCCGTAGGAGAAGCCCACTTAGCACTGCCGCCTTGCCGTTCGGTTAGATGCTGTGACAGTCCTAGGCCGCCTGCTCAAGTAATATATCGAGCTCCCTTTGAGAGTAGTAAAACTGTGAGCATCTCTTTCTCTGGAGTTTTAGTGTACACTTTGCTAATAAAGATGTTTTTGGCACCTGATGCAGATTACAGCTGTGTTTGTTGGGAGCATCCACAAATTCATCCCTGGCAGGTGCTAATCTGCAAAAACCCCTAAAAACACTGTGGTCAAACCCCAGCTGCTTCATCCAGGGACTGTGAGGCTAACAGAGCCCACGTGCAGGTCTTATAGGTCAAAGATCGGGGGGAGCGCTTTGCTGAGCAATTCCTCCCCGACAGGATGCTGTCCAGGCTCAGAAGCAATTTGCAAAAGCTCTTCCACAAGACCAGCCTGCTGCTCTTCTCTGGCGTGTAAGAAATGACCTCGCAAACACACCTCAGGTGAAGATTACACCAGGAGTCTAGAGCCCAACCTACACGCCTCACTGAAGGGCACAGGGCTCCCATCAAAATGGGACGGCTCCTTCACGAGGGCTGGACCCAGCATCACCCATAATGGAGCCCGTATGGCCACAAGAGGCGAGGACAGACCCCTTGCCCTCAGCAGCGGGTTAAGCCTGCCTCTCCCCAGCCGATCTCACTCCACAGGGGGCTAAAAACAGCCGGCAGCCCCTGCCCGGGCCCCAGGCTGGCACAGTCCCACAAAAGCGCTATTTATAACCCGGGCCAGCCCTGGTTTGGGCTGGCAGCGGCTGGGACACCTCCTCCCCATCCCATGCCTCGGCTCAGGGAGCCAGGAGGCGTCGAGGCCTTTTCAGGAGGTGCACAGCACCTGGGGAGCGCCTGCACGCCCCGCCAGGGCCTGGGGCAGCCACCGGCCCTGCCATGAGGGAGCCCAGCTGCCCGTGGGGGCTGGAGCCAGGCGCTGGGCCTCAGCCGGCCCTGCTGCAGGCAGGAGCTCGCCCACCTACGCCCTTTCCCCGAGTAAGGCGCCGGGCACACGCCAATGCTGCTGCACGCTACCAAAAATAAAACCCCGTAATTAAGTTTCAGTTAATGAGAGACAAACCCGTCCCCATCCGCCACTCGGCGGAGGCGGGACTCGAACGCGCAGCACAGCCGTGCGCCTGAAGCACCCGCCCGCCACCAGCCCGCCTCGGGCTGATGTGACTGACACCTCTTCCACCCAATAGATTAACAGGAAGGGCTCAAGATCCCGCCTCGCGCCACTGCGACCCCTGGTAGCCAGTAAGATCTCGAGAACGAGCATGGCCTCCCTCCGAGGCGGGGTCAAACGCAACGGTAGGTTATCCCAGCCAGAGGGTGAGCGTCCATTTAGAATGAAGGGCAAAGCGACCAATAGAAGACCGAAGAGGGCCAAATGGACGGGTGAATTACCCAATAGTTACCCGAGACCCTAAGTGACAGTCAATACAGCCAACCCGCACCCAGTGGGCGGGGCGCCCCGCGTGGCTTCCGTTCCCGTTGTGTGAGGGGCCGAATCCCGAACGGCCTCCGCGCTGCTCCCGCTGCCGCCGGGGTCTGGAGCCGGGCCTGGGGGCGCGGCGCCGTGCTGCGGCCTCCCCCGCTCCCCGCCACCTCTCCGGCGCCGCTGCGCCCCGGCCGGCCGCGCTCCTCCTTCCCCCCTGGCCCCGCTTCGCCATCCCGCTCCCTTCAGTCGGGCCCACCGCTCCCCTCCCAACCCAGCCCGGGTCCCCCCTCGGCCAAGCCCGCTGCCCCCCTCAGCCCCACCGCTGCCCGGGGGCCCCTCGGCCGAGCCATGTCGCTGCACGGGAAGCGGAAGGAGATCTACAAATATGAGGCGCCCTGGACCGTGTACGCCATGAACTGGAGCGTCCGGCCGGACAAGCGGTTCCGTCTGGCGCTGGGAAGCTTCGTGGAGGAGTATAACAACAAGGTGGGGAGCGGCGGCGGCCGGACCCGGCTCTACCGGCATCGGGCGGCGGGGCCGGGGCAGAGGGAGGGGGAGGAGGGGGCCGACCCTCTTCCCCAGCCCCGGGCAGGGCCCCCGCGGTTGGTGTGGCAGCGGGGAGACGTTCTGCCTTGCCCTCGGCGCTGGGAGCTCTGTAGAGCCTTCAGATGTTCCCCTGAAGTGCAGGGTGCTGGCCTGGATTCAGGCTGGTTTCCTTCCTGCGAGTCCTCAGCTGTTGGGACACTGAGGGATTGAGGGGTGGGAAGAGCCATGGGTGCTGCTGCTGGCTGCTCCTCAGCCAGGAAGGTCCTCTAGCTTGAGCGTACCTGGCTTTTTTTCAGTCTGAAGGAAAGTTTTATGGCCAGGACTGAAGTTTGCACATGTACAGGGTGTCTGAAACTGTGTTAGAAATGTGCCGTGCTCATTATACCTTCTTGCTGTGGAAGACTTCTGTGTGATAACTTTTTTCATAAGTATATAAACCACTTTCACTGATTCCTCAGTACCTTTTACTTTTCTCTGTGAACAAGGGTGCAATGAGGCATGAGATTATATCTTCAGTGTTTCCCTGCCACATATAAGCAGAGAACCTTACATTGGTAATAGAGGCTACGTGTTCACCTCTCCAAACACTTGTGCAGTCATTTCTGAACAGACTTTATTGTGCTAGTCTGATATAATGAATTCCTATAAATTGAAAAGAGATGAGAAAATAGCCATAGGTACAGAGCATCCCAAAATTTGTGTGAAGCTAAGATTTTGCAAATACAGCTTTGTGTGTTTATAGCACGTGTGATTTGTAGCTTTGTCAAGCTGTTTAATGGGGATTGTGGAAAATAACATCAGAAAGTTGGTGTTGGGGCATTGTGGAAGGATGTTATGAGAGGGGGTGACAGTAAGGCAGGGGTGACACCTCTTAGAGTGGTTAAATTACTGCACTTGCAGCAGTCCTAGACACAATACTTCTGAGCACTTTGTAGTTCAGCCAGGATGAGTTTGCTGTGTATGAGTCGTCTCCTTTGGTTGGTGAGCACTGTTGTGGTTCTGGAAGTACTGCTGGGGAAGGGCCTGTCCCTGAGCTGGAAAACTTTTCGTTTGTTTAAAGACCAGCTTGAAAATGTTCTTGTAGTATGTACTCTGAGAAACCTAAATAACAAAGCTGCAAATAGCTTTTTGTGTGCATGTGGTGGAATTGGTTAATAAAGGCATATGCATTTATGTTGCCTTTCCCTCCTTAAATTTGGACCATCCCCTGGGGTTGCTCTCAATTACAGTGTGATCAGGTCAACTTTTCACTTCAGGCTTCAAGTTCAAAGCAGTTGAGTCAACCCCTCTCTTTTCTACCCTTTACACTCACAGTTGTTGCAGACAGAAATTGTGTAGGACTATGTGAATTACTGCTGTCTGTAAATATTCCCTAGGGCTTCTGACCTCTGAGCTTCAGGAATAACTATTCTGTTGAATTCAGTCCATATAAGCACCACATGCCATGAGATCTATGTGGTGTAAAGAACTGGAAACTAATTGTGTGAGAATGAGATGCCAGTCTGGATGCTGCTGCTATAGAAATAAAGATGATGTATGATTAAAAATTAAACTTGCATAATAAATGCAGTGAAACATAACCTCACTTTGCTGAGAGGTTTTGCTGTGTCTCTCATATTTCAAAGAACAGTGGGGTTTTTTTTTATGGTTTTCTTGTTTGGTGCTTTTTGTAGTGCTTTCAGTACAGCCTTCCACTGTAGGAAGATAGTTAAGAGAGAGCTGTCTTGGGTAATTGCAAGTGTTGTTACTGCTTAGAGTATTGATGTTGTCCCCTTTACTTTGGGGACCAGAACAATCTTGGGAGTGGTGTTTCATCTGCACTGTCTTTATGGTGTCTTACTATGACTCTCACAGTTTTGCGGAATCTTTTAGAGGATACTGAAACATTCTGGGAATAGCTTCATGCTCAGGGTTGGGAACCCTTGGACAGTACTGTATGCTTGTGCTAGGTAGACGCTAGTTGTAAACTCTTTCAGCTCCAGCTTCTGTCCATGTAAATGGTATAACTAAAGGAACAAAGGGAAAGAACTGAAGTTACCCTGTTTAAGTAGTCCATATCATTGTACTGCAGAGGGTCTGGAGCAGTTGGGTTTATGACCTGACTCCTGGGATAAGCAGAAATTTAAGCTTTTACAGGGCATGTGTGAAAAATTTGTCTTTCTGCATAATTTGCCCTTCATACTTGAGATGTTTTATATTGCCAGCTTCTGACATCAAAATACACTTATAGGTACCATTGGCACTAATTAAAAGGATAATGAAAACTCATTTTGATTTCAACTTTCTCTTTGCACTCATAATCTTTAGAGGTTTCTGAAAAGCTCCAAACAGCATTTCTGTTTCTGATGTTGCAATGATTTGTTCCAGATAACTAGCTTTCTTCCTTACCCTTAATATACTTTAAAAAAATAGTCTGGAGTAGCAACTCTAGCTTGCTTAAAATCTAACCAAATAGGTGAACATACCTTTTCCTTATTACTCTTCTGGTTTAGGGTTTGTTTTAAAAAGGTGCTTTTAAAAAAAGACTTAATGCTCCGATTGTTTGTTGCAGCAGAACTGCTCACTGAGGGAATTACAGTGAAAGAAAGAGGAGAGGTTCTTGTCTCATTTGTCTCTGATTTTCTATTTCTGTAGTAATTACCAGAGCTTAAAGTACTTATGGGTTACACATGTAAATGGCCATTTTATACCTCTGTTTTCTGGGGAACTCAAATCTATTGAGTGTTAAACGCTAATTTACAGCTGTCCCCAATTCCCAGGCTCTTCTAACCTCTGTCAACCTCCACACTAACAAGCTGTATAGCATACCGAAAACCTAGTTGCCAAGAACTGTTTGAACCCCAAAGGAGTTTTGTTTCAGCTTGTACACCGTTGCTGATCAAATCACTGGTATGAGAAGAGAGGTGACTTGCTCCAGTTGGAAGAACAAAAAATTATTTGGGGTAGTGTTTCCTGAACTTCTTGGATTAGGAAACTGCTGTCAGCCTTTATAATGTGTCATGGGTCACTGGCGTAATGGGAGGGAATGGAGGTGTTCATAAATCTCACCGATAACACTGTTCCACAGGCTATGGAATGATCTGTGGTAAACATCAGGAAAGGCCGATTTGGGGCTCTATCTGCAAGACAAAACTGGAGTCCAGTTTAGAAAACAGTAGAAAGGGGTGCTGTATGCTGCTTATTCCTGTCACTGGAGCAGACTGACAGGTTATGACCATGTGCTTCCCAGGTTGCCACCTTCTCCTGAACAGTGCCTCGAATCAGAGAGCATTCAGGGTGGTTGTTTTACCAGAGGGTCATTTTTTTCTGTAAGTTTTAGAGTTGCAAAGAAAAACCGATTACATGTCAAAGATTAATTGGTGCAGTGAGATCCTTCTGATTGTACGTGACCTTAAAATAATTGTGAAATGTTGTTCTTAGTAGTTACTAATTAGATTAAAGGAATATAGTTTTTTTTTTAAAAAGTACTGTGAACTTAATTCACTGTTCCTCAAACCATGCAAGAAAAAGAAGTAAGCTCTTACCAAATTCTGCATTGTTTAATTCTGTGTCTGCTTCTTTTGGATCATGTTGGAGAGATGCAATTTTTTTAGAAGTTAAGAAATGCTGGTTAAAGGCACTTCTTTACTCAGAGGCACTGTTGCAATTAGGCTTTAAGTTAATAAAGTCTTGGACTATGATGGGAAAATCCATATCCAATTTTAGCATATCTTCATGTATTGGAGAAACAAATAATTACTTAGCGTTCCTAGCTACTGTCATAG
Organism: Ibidorhyncha struthersii; assembly: GCA_013398815.1. Taxonomy (NCBI): domain Eukaryota; kingdom Metazoa; phylum Chordata; class Aves; order Charadriiformes; family Charadriidae; genus Ibidorhyncha; species Ibidorhyncha struthersii. The sequence goes on from VZSZ01009052.1 coordinate 39,011, forward strand.
CATAATTGCAAAACCAATGGAGATCAAACACACTGGTCCTCATTCTCCACTGGAATGAGTTACAGGTAGATGCAGAATGGTTCAAATTGTATCCAGACTGACAGGTACTTTTCTGTTAGCATCACCTCAGCCTTATCTGGGCTCGACTTCAGGCATTCCTCTGCGCAGAAGCTGGCAGCAGCAAATCTTGCCTCGCTTGCAGGAGGGAGAGACCGGGCTCTAATATAACCGTCATCCTGAAAATAATTCCATCGTACCATCTCCTTGTGTTCAGCCTGCGCAAGAGGATGAATAGAGAGATTCTGTAATCACTGTATGTGATCAAGTGCAAAGAGAAGAGTCATACCTTTGAATATGCTGAGCTGGGAAAGAATAGAGCTTCTCAAGCAGTATTTTCTTTTTCTGCTCCTGTCTCTCGGCTGACCAATGCCTCCTGCGCAGAGTTATCACAGGCCGCTGCCAGGTCTGACAGTCAGTGTCAGACACCCAATCGTCGGCAGTTGCCAGGAGCTCTAGTGTTGCTAATGTAATTTTTGTTCTCTAACCTGGCCTGCACCTAAAAATGGCAAAGATCACAAAGATACTGGCTTGCTACACAGGTGTTGCTTTTTCTTCAGATCTTGGGGGGTTAAACATGAATATGCGGTTCAGGAATATACAAATTGACACCAGTGAAAGTGGGTCCTTTGCTGGTTGAGATTTGCTTGTGGTTATGAGCGTGTTGATTGCTTTGTGTAGGCTTAATACACTCCTACTGAGCTGAAAACAGCATAAGCAAAGGAGGAGAAATGATTAGAGGTCATTTGTCTTCTGATCCTGACCTTGCCACAAGATTTTCTATCACCAAGGACAACTTGCTTCCTTTGTAAAATCCGCTTAGTATTTCTGATCCCTAAAGGAGTTAGAAAGCTATTTGTCAATCACTTCAGAAGACTGAGATTCTTGACTGATTGATGCTAGTGTGAAGTATAATAAGTAGCTGTAATAAAGAGAGTGCAAGGCAGACAAGTACACAGTGTTTAGAAGCATACTTGGACATGTCTTTCAGGGTTTGTTATGGGGTGAAAAGGATGGATCTTCTCATTGTGGTGGGGGACAAGGTTTGCTTTTGTTAAGAGCATCTATAAACAGGCTCATAACTGCTAATGTTATAGTTTAAGATCCACTGAAGCATTTGTTTATTTTCTGTTACGTGGGGGAAAAAATATGATAGACTTCCGATCTAATTTAAACATGTACTTTGTTAACCAAATTGCTTATCCCAGAATATTTGGGATTTTTCCAGATAAACATCTTGGAAAAACTCCATTAAGCCACTGTTTCCAGGAGGAAGCTGCTGTGTGGAAAGTACTAGGAAGTTCCTACCGTGAACAGCTTACAAACTAACTGTAGTGAGTTGTCACCATAATGTTTGTGTTTGAAGAGCATTTAACACAGTGGGGCTTTCATCCTGTTTAGGTCTTGCAGTCACTGCTAGGTTAAACATATCCTCCCAGCACCATATTGTTCTATGAACACTTTCTGACATGTCAATATTTTTCTAATAACATAATGTCTGGACTTCAAGCATTACTTCAGGTGTTGTCATCACCAAGCTATGTGGAGACAGTTTCTTGTTTGCTCTATCTTGCATCGCTCTCACAACTGGGCAAGTTAGCCCTTTGCGCTGTCACATTATTGTGCAAAAAACGCATGGAATTCAGTTACCTAGAATCTTTCAGTGGACCTGCTTTCTTGTTCTTTTCACGCAAAACATTTGAATAATTATGTAAATATTTTAGCTTTCCAATTATTTTTTAAGTTTGAATTCTGTTTTAGTTTCTGACTCTGTGATGTGATTAACCTGTATCTTAATTTTGTGCAGTTGTGACAGAACATTTTAGTTAATGCGATGCTGAGAACAGCGTGATAGCTTGCTGATGTGATCTGCAGGGTTATGGCCAGGAACTCCATTGTATGGGCTTTAATTGTGGGTGGTGGTTGTGCAAACCACAGCTCATCCTGCTCTCTGAAGATGACATTGTCAGCATCAGTTCAGTTAAAGATGACTTGGAATAGTATTTGTGGAGTTTAAGTCTGTGATTTAAACTAGGCTTTGCAATGTGGAAAAGAGAAGGGTGGTCTTTAATCCTTTAGGACTGGATTTCGATTCATTTGAGGTCATCCCTTCAAAGCACTGTGGTGATTATGTATACTTCGCTTTGCTTACGTGCCCCAGCGAGGAAGCAAAGCTTTAACGATTTCTTATTGCATTGATATGATGGTCCTTTTATATTGTCCTTGAGGTTACAGAAGGTGTCCTTCTGAAATACATACAGTCTTGATGCTTTAATCATAAATGAGTATTTTGATAAAATGCTTTCTTTTAAATACGGCTTCTTACAGGTGCAGCTTGTTGGTTTGGATGAAGAGAGCTCAGAATTCATTTGCAGGAACACCTTTGATCACCCTTACCCTACCACAAAGCTTATGTGGATCCCAGACACCAAGGGGGTATATCCAGACCTGTTGGCAACAAGTGGTGACTATCTGCGCGTATGGAGAGTGAGTACATCCTTCCTAGAAGCAGATAAACCATGATATTAATTGTATTGCATATTGATCTCATTTTCACTGGAGACCAGATTTTTTTTGAAGTGAGTTATTTTCCTTTCCGGATGTCTTGCCCTTGCTGCAGTTGGAGGTTAAGATGTAAAATGAAGTCAGAGCACTTGATAAGTTATTTCCTTAAGAACAATAATGTGACCTAAATATGAAGACTGTAAGAGAACCAGAACTATGATGGTAGCCGCTGTTTTAATCACTCGCCATCTCTGTCTTTTAATATAGTATGTTTTCTGGAGCTTTAGGATGTAACGCTGAAAGAAACCCAGGTTTAACACCTTATGTTTTGGAAGTGCAAGTGGGACAAGGCATGTGATGTTGCTATTTCAGTTGGATGTTTCACTTTTTCTAAAGGTGGGTGAAACAGAGACCCGGCTGGAGTGTTTGCTGAACAATAACAAGAACTCTGATTTCTGTGCTCCACTAACATCATTTGACTGGAATGAAGTGGATCCTTACCTTCTAGGTGAGACTGACAAAATGCTACTTTTTAAGCATGGAAAAGACACGCTTCTGAATTTAGTCTGGTAACGTCTAGGCTCTGACTGCTGTGTCATCGCATGTCACTGGTTAATTTGATAACTAAGCAGTGGACAAACTTAGTTATAGTGATAACTAACTAGTGGACAAACTTACATTATAGAAACTGCCATTGTCTTAGGTTAAAAAAAAAAAAATTAGCAGCTTGTGGAGACTTTTTTGCATTGAAAGGCACCCTGTCCAGTACAGAATGGGTCACTTAGGTCAGATTAGGGGTGTTCCTTATTTGCAGATAGGGACCCTCAGTCTTCAAGGCTGGTGAGCTATTGTTGTAGTGCTAAGTGGTGATGAAAATGAACTCTGCTTATTTCAGTGGGTTCTGGAGTGGATAGAAAACTATGTATAAAGCTTTTTCTTTTATGATGCCATTTCAGCAGCAGGAGTAAAGCCAGAATCCCGTAATTCAGTTGGAGGAGGGGGCACAATGGTTAAGGTTTAATTTTAGCCCATGGGACAAATTGTGAATCTAAGACGACGGATCCAGCAGAGGTTTGTTTCCCAGAAGAGTACAGCCATTTATGTCAGTGGGATTTGCCCAGAGATTAACAGTGATAATATGTCTTAGTAATTATTTACTACATGATTATTTATTTTTCATGTGTTGCATCTCTCATCTCTTAAGAGCTTTACTACTAGCCCAGCCTTCAGTCCACAGAAACAATTAATAGTAATACGCTATTGCAATGCGACGATTGCATTTTGGTTTTGACATGCACATGAGACTTACAGGATGGGAAAGTTCGTCTCGGCATTGCATAAGGCTTTGGAATAGATTGAAGTAGACATGAGCTATTTACACTTTATTCCTGTGTGGAAGACTATTTCTGCAGCTAAAAGGTTTGGGTCATTTAAATGCATGGTAGACTGTTAGCTGTTTGACATTCTCAATTTTAATTGTATGCTGTGCTTGTAGCTATTTTGATCTGTAGATGTCAGAGGACATTAAATTGATCCAGTAAGTGATTAAATAATTTGTGAGAATATTAATTTTTCTAACAGAAGTGTTTTTGTTTCAGGTACCTCTAGTATTGACACAACCTGCACTATTTGGGGTCTAGAGACAGGACAGGTTTTGGGAAGAGTAAATCTGGTCTCTGGCCATGTGAAGACCCAGCTTATTGCGCATGACAAAGAGGTGATGGCTTTTTTTGATTGTTTACATTGTGTATTTTTTAAGCAGTAGAAAAGGAACAGAACTTTCCTGGTTTCCCCCTTTTTCTTGAAAAATCTAATGATCAAAAAGTTTATCTAAGATTAAGATATACAGTTTTGAGTACCAAACTAAAGCTATACTATTGGCTATCAAAACTACTCTGTTTACTTGTCATAGAATCTGGGTTTGAGAATATTATTCTGGAGCACAATCTAGTAAAACAATATTTTAGAAAAATGAGATAAAGCATCAAACTGGAATTGAAATCAACTGCATATCAAAGGCAATAAACAACTTGCAAGATTCTTTCATTTTAACATAATATTACTTTTCAGCAATTAATATTTAAAAAAATCTGAGTCTGGGAAATTGATATGTTTAGTTTCTGTGAATGATCCTATCATGACATAACCCTTTTAAGTTCCCCCCTCCCCCCCCGCTTTTGGCAAGTGTAATAACTAAAAACTTGCTAGGAACATCAAGTCTCTGACAGAGTATGTTGCAACTAGATCTGCTATCCATATATAAAATCCATTTTCCTGCCAATTAGGAGGCAGTGTGCTCACTAAAACTAAGGTTATGTTTTTCTCTGTCCTGTTACTGAGCAGGTGTATGACATAGCATTTAGCCGTGCAGGTGGTGGGAGAGATATGTTCGCTTCAGTTGGTGCAGATGGCTCGGTGAGGATGTTCGATCTCCGTCATCTGGAACACAGCACCATAATTTATGAGGACCCACAGCACCATCCTTTGCTGCGCCTCTGCTGGAATAAGCAGGATCCCAACTACCTTGCTACAATGGCCATGGATGGCATGGAGGTAAGGCGGCAGCTCATCTTCTGTAGGTGCTAGCGGTTGTGATTTTTTTGGGAGGTGGCTTTGTAGTAATTAGCTCTCTTTAAAGAGTTAAGGGGGCAGTGTCAATACCTGAACTGGAGTATGATTAAGGACCAATTCTTAGTGCACTAACTTCAGTAAGACTTAAAGAAGTAACTTTGGCATTATAAACTTGAAGATCTCTATGACTTGTATGTGTTTCCTCTGGTTTTTAAGAGGGGTCTTTGAGGCAGTTGGGCAATAGTTTTCACATAAAATCTTAACTGCAAGTGTTTTAGTCACCTTGTTCTTTTTTGATTCAGCACACAAGGCAGTGTGTCTTAGTTTGTCACCTGTGCCGCTTCAGGGAAGCGTAATTTGTTTCCCCTTGTTACACAGCTCGCAAGCCCTCCCTGTGAGGTCTGACTTCTTTTGAGACACGCTGACCAGCAGGAAGCTATTCTTTGAGAAAAGTGTTCGCTTGTGAAGCGCATCACTTAGGAAAGGGCCGTATTTATAGCCTTGGCTCAAAATATTTGGTTTTCCAAAGAACAAATAGAAAAATATAAGTTATTAATTCTGTTGGGTTTTGTTTCTGAAGGTTGTGATTCTAGATGTCAGAGTTCCCTGCACTCCTGTTGCTAGGTTAAATAACCACAGAGCGTGTGTAAATGGAATTGCTTGGGCGCCTCATTCTTCCTGCCACATTTGTACAGCAGGTAGGTGTGGTCCATCCCAATCCAGCTGTGTTGGTGAATCTCTGGGAGTCTGTCACTGCATTTGCGAAATCCTCTCTCCCCAAAAGTTTATGCAGTTCTCTGCCTGCCTTTAGTAAAAGGCCTTTTTACTAGAAGCCCTTTATTAGTGACTCTCCTAGACTTTTTATGGAAATCCACACAATAAGCTCCAGTAGGTGTCTAAGTAGTGCACCCAGTGCCTAAACTGTGCATCTGCTTTGGCTAAGCTATATTATTGTAATGCTCCTTAGTTTTTTGCAATCTAGTTCTTAAATGTTTTCAATTGATATGAGTTCCACCGACCATCTGTTTTTCATCTCTGTCCTGGATAATGTGTCATGATCCAAGCTTATTTTTTTTGGAGCACAGTTGTATCATTGTATCCCTGGCTTGAATGCTCAGGGGGACTGCAACAGCCATATCCTGTATAGCTTCTTGGACTTTTGTGCCTGTTAGTAGTCATGTATGGAGATCTTGTTATACCTTGATTCTAGTTAATGATTTTTCTCCTCTATTTGCAGCGGATGACCATCAGGCTCTCATCTGGGATATCCAGCAAATGCCTCGTGCCATTGAGGACCCTATCTTGGCCTATACAGCAGAGGGAGAAATCAACAATGTACAGTGGGCATCAACTCAGCCAGACTGGATAGCTATCTGCTACAACAACTGCCTGGAGATTTTGAGAGTGTAACGTTACTGCTCCATGCCATATTGAGGCAGGGCTGTATAATTTCCCCTCCCCTCTAAAGTAAGAACGAGACAAGTCAAGTGGCCAGTATCTGTTGTTGCTTTGCATCTACTGTTACAAGAAACTGTTACGAGAATCAATGGCAGGTGTCTCCTGTCTCTCCAAGACTCTAAAATGCAGAGACGTGCTGAGCCTCTTGGACCTTCTGGGTTCTGGTTTTCTTTTTTTTTTTCCCCTCCCCTCAGTTAAAGTTCTGTATATTTGTTTGTTGACTGTATTAATAAGCTTGCAGGCTTTTAAGTTGCTGCATATGTCCATGTGTTTGTCAGCCAACTGAGGCAGCACATCCAACTAGTTTAATAGATGCAAGTGCAAAACAAGGTGGGGAAAAAGACATTGATGTTAACAGCCACCTTGGCAGGAATCTTTATCATTTCTGTTGTTGCTGCCTCTAAACTGTTTAAACATTTGTATGTTTTTTATATATTGGGCTAACTTTCTATTGAGTAAGGTTTTTCTCCCTAATTCTTACCTTTGATATGTGATCCACTTCCATATGCGCAAAACAGGATCTGTTCATTGCTACAAATCACAATAACGCTGCAGGCTGCCTGGCAGTAAAGGCCTGCCAGAATTAACTGTTGCCTTGGCTCTCTATACCTGGTTACCTGGGCAGAATTTTCTGGTGCTGTGAAGTACAAGTACTTGTTGCACAATTTCTTTACACTTTTCTGATGCTAGAGGCAGTTGTTACTATGGTAGGCCTTATTTTTAAATTATAACTGAATTTGTGTGTATTCTGCAGTTGTGTTAGCTAACAGAATGGTAATAGGTTTCAGAAAGAAGATACGTGCATGACTTAAGCTCCCAGGAGGTAGATGACTCCTGAAAAAATGTGATTTGTAATGGACTTGGGATTTACACTTCCAATCAAATGGTTTCCCCTCGGAAGACGTACTATCTAAACCAAAATAAAATGGTTTCACACCTTGTAGCTTGCTTGATTGGCAAATAATATGAGAAAGATTTTGTGGTTAGCCTGTACCTTGGAGCTTCTTTGCATTTGGCCTGTGTTCCTGGGAATTCTTGAAAGGAGTGACAAGCAATCTTTTTTCTGAAGTGTATTTGCTTTGTATTGTCAGGTCTTGTTGAATGAGTGAGATGAGTTGGAAAAGCTGGTCCGCTATCCAAATGAAAGCTGATTCTCTGAAAGAAATGATTCCCTAATGTAATGCACAACGATGAGTTTAAAAGGAAAGAAATGGTGCCATAGAGGCTAAGGTTTGGTATTTGTCATCCTCGTATCTTTTGAGGATGTGCCCAAGGGCTTCTGTTTCTGTTTTGAATAGTGGATCGCTCTACAGTAATACTTTTCAATCAAAGCTGAGTGGATTAGGCAAGATAAAAATCTTTGTTGATAACATAGCTACTCGGATGAATGCTCCGCAGTACTCTCCCAATGAAGACATGACAACCATAGCTGGTCTGTAAAGGGTATACCAGCTGAGTTTTGATGTAAGTGTCAGAAACTATCAAAATTGTCTTTCCACCTAATGAGTATTCACCTGCAACTAGAGGCAGCATTATAAATAGTAGGATGCTGGCAAACTTGAATCTTGTCAGTTTATGCAGGAAAGGCAAGTTAGGAAAAGCGATTGCTGTGAAACGGTGAAGCTGACGCTGAAAGCGCTGTCAAATACAGAATAGAATTTGAAAAGCTTTGTCATTCTGGACATACAGAAATATTCTTCTACAGGCTGCTTCTCAACGTGGAGCTCAGAAAAGCACTGCCTTGTGAATTTGATAGGAATTCATTAGGGACAGCTTTATTCCATCACCTGTTTTAGTACTGGAGAACCAAAAGACTCTAACACAGTTCAAGCTCATGTTTTGTCAATGGCATTCTGTGTTCAGTTGTGGGATTTTTGACAGAAACCTTGATTTGACTTGAAGGCCAGTTTTTCTTATCAGCAGCAGTGCTGAAAGCAGTGTGTTCTCAGCCAGGTTTGATCTAGGTGTCAGAACAGTGTTTGGCGAGCAATTAGGTTATCACTTTTCACAATAGCACTTCATCTTAAACTGGAAAATACTTCTGCGGAATTAAGTGAAAATTAGGATTTTCTTAGTGTAAGCATATAATGGCATTCACAGCATTAGATACTCATATGAAAATATGTACACAGGCTTGTCATGTACTGTTTAATTACAAACGGTAGGCATAATATGCTGTGTTACTAAGAGGGAACTACCTGTAATATTAGTACTTCCTGTAGTCCCCTTTATGCTTCAAAGTCTCTTTTTTTTTTTTATAGATGGCCTGAGTAAAAGATGAATGCGTCTGTTGCTTAGCTTAAAAATGTCTCTTGCAACTGTAGAATTGTGCTTTAAAAAAGACATAAGATAATTTAGTTGAAAGTGAAGTCACTAAAAAACTCCATAGGCTGTACTAAAAGGCAGATGTGGTTTATTCCTAGAGGAATACAATCTGTTACACTAAGATGATGAGAAGAGAGCATGTATAAAGGAGCTAATAGTCTGAATAGCCAGGTAGCTTTTGCTGCTGTTGGAAAACAACCCCATTACAAACCTGAAGAGGATCCAGTGTCAGACCTTCCACCATAAAACTGCTTCGAGTTCATTTGTGAAATTGGGTGCTCATTCCAAACTCGTCAAAGGCAAGTGAGGGAATCACACAGGCTCCAGTGGATTCTAAATAAAGCCTATATCCTGTTTGTTTAGCCAGTTTGGCTACCTTCTAGGTCTACAACGTATTGCTTTGGGCATAATCCATTGTCATTCTTCATATGAAATTACCTTTGAAATCACTAGAGGCTGTTTTGGAACAGGGAAATGCTACTTAAAATAGCTTCTTTTCAAAGAAGTCACTTGAAAGGTTAATGACTGAAAGACATGAAAATCCTCATGGGTGAGATGTTCTGTAGTGCAAATGGCACTTCCATATAGAGGAGGAAGTGAGAGACTTTGGTGCCCTTTTGCCAGCACCCGCTGACACAGTGGCAGGGAGCTAACTGTCTGCTTGCAGGTTCAAGTTTATTTGCAAGATGAAATAAAACTTTGAGAATTGTCACTGTGGCCTGTGAATTGGGAGATACAGTTTATCATATTTTACCCACTTTACATTCAGTTATGTTGGGTGTAAAGCCCTCGGAAGCATTGTTTTTTCCAAAGTTTATGAAAATAAATACTTTGATATTTGATCTCAGTTATTTTGTGCTTACTGCACAAGCAGAGGGTGCAGAGCAACTGCCTTCAAATGCCTCATATTCCTTGAGTATGAAGTAATATTAAGGGAAAAGTCTGAGTACCAGTGAGGTTAGCAAAGCAGAAAATCACATGCTATTGTTGGTATTGTTGGCAAGACTGATTCTGAGACAGAAATATTTCTCTCTGACTTAAGTAGTTCTGTATCATTTCTCCAGTTGATTAATTAGAGATACTAAGCTATTGTTTGGTTGTTATGTTCTGTTTAAACCAAGCTTTCCATGGATTCCTGCTATTACGTGGACAACCTGTTGCTAGTATATTGGCTCTCAACCGGGAGATCTTGATCACATAAGACTCATTAGTGAGGTGAAAACCTACAGAAAACAAGTTAGATGTCAAATTAGTGCGTAGTATGCCAACTCTGTTAATTGTCTAAATGAAATGGGCTGTGGTAGGTTGCATCTATGGGAATTGTACTTCTGTGTGCAGGGATTTAAAAGGCAAGGATTTGAGTGCTTTGACAATCTATTTAGAAAGAAAACACAGTGGTTTCAAAGAATGATACGAAAGGAGACTGATAATACAGGTTGTTCCTTATGGAACCTTGAAATGTACTTAACGGGGGAGGCATTGCCTCTCATAAGTCAAAGTTAATGATCCTTTCAAAACTTAGCTGTAATTACTCTCCTGAATGTTCTGGATAATAGTAAAAAGATCTATTTTTGCCTGGTGTTGCAACGAGAAAGCTGCATCAGTCTCAACTGTAGATCGCAGCCTGCCAGAGACTAGGTGAGGGAAGGAGTCCGATATATTAGAATTCAGAGATGCTCTTGTGCTTGTTTTAAATGTAAATGAAGAAAGCTGAGTGTGTCTGTTTTGTTCTCTTGCAGATGGCACTTTAACAAGTATATTTTTGGTAAGATTAGGGGGAGAGTCATCTTTTCCTCAGCCCTTTTATGGTAGGCGTTTGTCTGTGTTTTGTATAAAATGTTAAATACAACAGTGACTGAAATCCTAAACTGGCTATGGTTGTCAGTATCTAGTGCACCCTCATCTGTTTCTACTGAACACGAAAAACTTGAGCACTTGACAATACTGTTAATTTTAAACTGAAGCTCTGTATTCTGAGACTGACACGATCTTGCAAGGCCAACCCAAGTAACGTAGTGCTGCTTGTCACCCAGAGAGTCCCTCTTGCTTTGCTTAGGAGCTTGACGGTGTTTGGGAATCCTCTTTTCTACTGTCTGAGCGTGACGGCAGTAGTGGCAGGTTGGTTGTGTAAAGTTGTGGCTGGATTCTTTGGTTAACTTATTTTTGTGATAGAAAAAAAAAAAAATGCAGCTGCTGTCTGTAAATTCACACCACCTGAATTCTTGAACTTGTCAGTTCCTTATGTTAGTGGCATTTTAACTCTTTCAGAACACGCTGAGAAGGATGAACAGCAGCAAGGGTAAGCTCTTGGCTCAACAGACTGCACGGTTACGGTTCCATCAAAGTACTGAAGGGTTTCGTCTTCCCACTGCTGGTTAGCAGAATGGTCCCACTGCCTCAGATTCCCACTGTCCAGTTCTCTCTGATACATGTTTTCTACTGTCAGACCAATATTCCAGAGCAGGCCTGTATTTATTGTACAGCGGACATTAAAAGGAGGTGTCCAAAATCAGTCCTAGGATGGGTGAGGTGCTGTCAACTGTGTCCCTGTTTATCTTTGCAGAGAATCCAGGGAATTAATTGCATGTGGCACTTAAAGAGCACTTTCTTATGCTTACTTAGAGATGCAGCTGTATTTCCCCCTGCTTACCCAAGAGGAGTGAGAAAGGTCTCATTCTCAAGGATATCGAGAGGCGTTTAGCATGCCCCTGACTCCTGTTTTTAGGAAGAGACCTCCAAACTTCCAATCAGCACCTTTCACCAGTGCTAAAAAACTAATTAAAAATGCAACTAAATACCAGTCACTGAATGCTCATCTAGTGATTCATGGCGGACTCTGGGGGCAAAGGCACTTGTGAGACTTGCTGCTGCCTGATTTCACATAACTGTGCTAAGTATCTCGGTGGCCTTTTCTGCAGCCCCTGATACTCAGCATCAGGCTGGAATTTCCATAATCATAAAAATTAAAAATCTGTGTGGCTTCCATCAAGTTTATTTCTTTTCAGAAAATTGAACAAAATGAAGAAATAATCTATTTCCTGAAAAAAATATTGTCCATGAGTAGCTGTAAGCCCATGTTCCGGCTGTCGTCCCGTGGAGTTTGCTTTCCTGTTTGCAAGACGTGCAACTCTCGAGTCTCCTCTGTTAGAGATGAGGATCACTCTGTCAAATCTGAACAAAGGCAGAAATGCAAGAACCAGTGAATGAAAGAGTCCTAGTACAGCTGAGAAGCGATGCGTTGCTTTTTTTTTTGACAACCTGGTAAATATGAATTATGAAATCTATTTAAAAGGAACTTTTTTTTTTAAACTTGGGTTGCTAGCAGTGTAAAATGTAATTTAAATCTGTTGCGCCGAAGCATTTTTGTTATCAATAGTCAAGTAGGAGATGTTTACTTTTATGTGTGTTTTCCCTTCTGCTCTTCCCATTCACGGTCCTGTTGTGGTAATTTCCTGAAGGTGTAATCTTTGTAGCATGATTGTACAAACATCCATATGAGATTCCTGACTTCTTGTTCTCACTAAAATATGTTAAAGCAATAGTAGTTTTACTTCTGTCCTTCTTTTCTCCACCTTCTGTATTGAGATTTGCAACTTCGCTACTATACTGTCCTAGAGGAATCCTAGTATCCCGCTATTCAACAGACGTATGTTGTTGACATGGATAACTGCAGTGTCCCTACATTCCCTTATTTTTATGGAGAAAATACAAAAGGTTTTGTTACAATGGATTTTAACACCTGAGTTATGGAACCATATTGTTGAAACTCTGTAAATTTTAAGGCAATTTTCTGAAATCGCTTGAAAGTGGAATGTTGCATCCTTTTATGCTATTTCCTGCTTCCTATGTAGTTTTATTCAGATTTTTTAACCTTCTTTCTAAGTTTCAGCCTCCTGTGTATTAGGTACGGTATTTTCTGCCTTTCATACTTTGTAATAAAAATGGAACATTTGTAGATTGACTGCAGTTCACTGTGTGGTGAGTTACAAACTGGTACCTGTGGGGTGAGCAGGGAACTACTTCATAGAGACTTCATGTATCCCACGAGAAGTTTATTGCTGTAAAAGGGAGGGGAGTTGTTTTATCTTCTCTCTACAAAACTGGTGAAGTGTATTCGTCTCTCATCCTACTGATACCCAAACAAACTTGATAATTCTAGCAACTCTTAAGTTACAAGTTACTCTGGAGATTTATATTGTTAGGAACCCACTCACAACAGAACTTGGTGAAGATTTCAAGTATACCCACATGTACTTTCTTAAAACAAACCTGCGGTGTGGTCCTTATGTATAAGTGTTAGTGCTTGTTTTCCAACTTCTTTGCATCGTGCTTGTTCCCTACACAACAAAATGGTAATTATCTGCCTGCATGGTTTTGGTTTTTAAGATGAGGGGAAGAGGGATTATTTTTTTTTTAATTCAAATAATTAGTCTCTAAGGCTTTTTGGATACAGGCAAATTGAAGACAAAGCAATTAGGCAGTTATTTAGCTTCTAAGTCTCTCCTGTGTATGGTTGACCTCTGTTAAAGGGTGTTTCTTTTCCAGGCTCAGTCTGTAAACGACACGACTGGTGTCGTTGCTGGAACTGGAACCCAGAGGGGCATAGGGTGGCAGAACTTGGAAATTTGTTTTTACCTTAGACCTTGGTGAGCAGGACTGATGATTTCAGTATTTAGATTAACTCTAGTTCAGCTAAACTGTTGTCTGACAACATTGGATTCCTCTCTAATTCTTTGTGTACTGGCTTTGAAATAAAAGCTTATTAAGCTTCATGACCACAGTGGAAAGAGTTGCCTGTAAAGATGCTGCAGGGTTTTTAAGCTATATATGGACTTTGTTCTAGTAATCCATATTTGGAAAAGATGCTTTCCTTCTAAGAATTGTTTGTCTTTTACCCTAGAAATGTATTTACATCCTCCTAGATTTTTTTTCCCTTGGATCTGTGCTTCAGAATTCTCCAAAGAAACTTTCTCAGCTTCCTCTCTGATGGAAGAAAGCAAATTCTGCAAATTGGAGCTGGTAGTGCAAAAAATCAGGAACTGGGAGATGAGATGAGAAATGGATTGCCTGTCAGTGTGGGAAAACAAGTGCCATGAAGTCCTGGAGAGGACTATGGGTAGAAAAAGAGACAAGGAGATGTTCTCTGCTTTTTGTAAATATTGAGGAACAGCGGACATCTGGCAGGGCTGGCTTGCTTGCTGTGACCCTGGGAAAGTCACTTCTTTGAGATCACTTGTTAGGGAAAAGCACATAATTAATCACTGATCCACGAGTGGCTTGAAAATACTTGAAAATGAAATAAATCCTCCACAGTAACAGAATGTACTACCCATAGGTGTAGAGAAAAAGTGATCTCTGAGATGACTTGAAGCCCTGACACACTGTAACAAGCATTTAATCTTGTGCTCTTTCAGGAGTACTGCTCTATAAACAGTCCAGACTGCCAGCTCAGAAGCAAGTAATGATCTAAAAGCATATAGTATTTTTAACATCCTTCCTCCTTTTCCTTCTCTCTAGTTTTGCCCACTCCACAAGCAGAATGGCTCCTGTTTTTTAACCAGACAGCTTCAGAGCCCCCTCTACTGGAGTGCTGTCAGCACTCAGAGGCTGAGCTGCAGAACAGGACAGGTAGGCAGCAGGGGCTGGGAAAAGTGCTCCAGGCATGTCTTTAAGGAGTTTCACGTGGTTGATATATTCTGCTGGAGGTGAGGTAAGGTTTGGCCAATATATATTCTGCCACGCTCTCCGGAAGTTGGATAATGATGTTAGTTTTCCATTAACTTTGTTTTCAAAGCTGAGAACACAAGAAGAAAGCGTTAGCAGAGTCAGAACTGCCTGGAATCGGTGAGATTACTCTTCTCTCAGATCTGCAGAAAAGAGTGCAGAACACTTTCATGCAGCCTTTGAAGATTTACAGGGTTTCTCCTCCTCCACCCCTTCAATTTCTATTTCTTCTCACTGCTCCTCTTCAGGGTCTCTGGCTGTGGAGTCTGAGCTGTAGAATAAGGAAGTTTTAGCATGGGACAGGGCTCAGCCTGGAGACTGCTCAGCTCCCCAGGAAGGATGTGTCTACCTAAACAAGAAGGGAAACAGGAAGGAAAGAAGAAATAGTACATCTGATAGCAAGGAGAAGAGGCTGTTTGAGTCAGACAGGTATGCTTCAGAAAATGGGAATACTACCAAAATAGAAAATAAGATGATGGCATAGTGATGATGAGACTGGGAAAAGATGCCAGGAGTTAAATCCCAAAGGTCTACTCCAGACTTCCTGTGTAACTTTTAACAAGTCACTGGCTCTCTGTGCAATGCCCTTTAATCCCTAAAATAGGGATTACATTTCCTTTTCTTAGTTAACGCTGCGTGACGGCATTAAACAATTAGGCCTCTATAAAGTTCCTTTAAAACAAAGGAGCTGACTATAAACATAGTAGCTCCTAGAGAGTCTCAGTGAATATCTTTGATGATTTTACATTAAATGCGCTTAAACAATTTGAATAGCTTTACGTTGAAGAATTAAGTATGTTTTGTAGTTGCTGTTTACAGGAATGAAGCTTCTCTTCTGCAAAGCTGCAGCTTTGAAAACGTGTGGGCAATCTGGGTGGAAAACCACAGAGTATCGGTTTGTACCGTAGTGTTATTGGTAAAACAAACAACCCTATTCTTGTGCACAAAGCTAGTACAGCGTTAAGTAGACAGTAAAGGTGAAAATTGAATTACTCTTTTTTTTTTTTTTTTTTCAAGTTATACAAAACAGGGNAATCTTTGGTCCTGGTTCAGGAGGGGTATACCAGCTTGTCATGGGGGCGGCAGGGGGAAGGCAAGTGAGGTCTACAGTGGTCCAAAAAAAGGCCTAATGGCACTTGCATGTAATAGTGTTGTGATAACATCTGTAAAATGAGAATAGAACCACAGATCAGGAAATAAAAATTGCTGGTTTAGACATTAGGCTTTATAGGTGGGTGAAGTGATGAACTGTTAAGGACAGAACATTCTCTTTTCAATTTGACAAAGCAGAGGGAAAAGCTTCAGTGAAATCCAGACATTGTGGACAGTTGGAGGTGGAAAGAGCAAGTTTTACCAGGATGGCCATCTCCTGCTGTCTGCTGGGAACTCCAGGCTCGCTGTCACAGGCTGCAGCTAGCTAGTCTACTATCTTTTGGCCTTAAGTAAACCAAGCTTCTACATGAAGGACGTGCCATCGGTCTCATTTAACAGGACTTCAGCTGAGAATTTCATGTGCAAACATGTAAGAACTGGAAGACAGACAAAAATACCAAATGGTAAGGTGACGATGGAGTGTTTTGACATCAGGGCTGGTGCGGTGGGGAATTAGTACCGAATTTCTCCAGTTCTCATCCCAAGAGTAATCTCACTAAAGCCTTTTAATAATGACCTTGGCACAAAAAGCGAGCGTGATAATTAAATTTGTTGATGAACAAAAGTGGGAGGCTTCAATAATATGAGGGAACTAGGATATCTTAGAGAACTGATGACTTTGAAGAGTGAGAAATAGAGATGAGATGAAACGTAGCAGCAGAAAGTGCGAAGCTGTGAGTTTAGGGGCGAAGAGAAATTCGTGAAGGATGCCAAGAGTTTTTTACTTCTTGGAAATTAGTAAGGAAAGGAAGCTGGGAATTACTAGTTGATATAGTACAGTGATGAGCGACGATGAAGCTGTGAAAAGCATGTAGAAAAGTTGGTCCAAGAGCAACAATGATGCTGTCAAACAAGAGAGAGGAATTCAAATTGGAACAGGGGCAAAAAAGGCTACCAGGAAGATACCGCAAATACAAAGCTTCTACTATGAAGAGAGTGGCTTACTTGTCTGTTACAATGAAGCCTGAAAGGAGATGCGATTATCTTCTTCATGTATTTAGAGAGAAAATACCAGGAAAGAAGAAAGGATTATTGAAGTAAAAGGATAATCTTGACATGAAAACAAGTGGCTGTAAGCTGGGCATAAAAATGGGGTAGAATAGACAGGAAAGCTAGAAACAGTTCTCTAGCATCAAAGCAGTAAGACAGGTGGGACTAACACAGGGAAGTCAAAACACTAACAGCATCGGTCTGGTTTTAAAATGGAAACTTCAAGGTAGAATCTATGAAGTCATCTCATCCGACCTGCAGGCCAACTTCAAAGTTAGTGTTGGCTCTGTCCGCAGCTTCTTGCTCTAGAGAGGCTGCATCTGTTGATCTAAGCATTCCTTTACAGATTTGTGTGTCTACCTAGTATGACATTGTGAGATCTTTTTATTATCCCACCTGTACAGTCAAAATAAAAATAAAAATAACGATATCGCAGCTATTGTTGTCATGCTTTGGCTAACTCCTTGGTTCCTCCTGGTGTGTGGGTTCTAGATTCCTTCACTTGCCCACCCTTTCTCTCTCCAATCTAGTTCTATTCTTTGTGTGGCTTATCCGGTTGATATAACCTCTTTGACGTTGCTGCTGTGTTGCTTCTGAGCAAAACCACTTAAGAAACAACACACTTGCAGCGAGATGTTTGCCAGATTGAAAAGCAGCTGCTAAAGCCGTCTGCTGGAGGTGGGTTCCCCAGCAGCAGCGTGGCTGTTGCCATGCCAGGGCAGAAGGGCTGTACTTTTTTTTTAAAAATACAAAACCCCTCTGCTGTCCCTTTTGCGGGGAAAAATACTGTCCCGCAGGTGGAATGGAAGCAGGAGCTGGGAAAAAGCAGCTGAAGCCTGGATGTCCCTTCAAAAGGTATGATTTGATTTAAACACAGTTTATGAAGATTGAGTGGAATTCCTGCGTTAGGCTGGACGGTCATGGTAGTCCCTCTTTACCTTAAAATCTATTATTTATTATATATATCTGTTTACCTTAAAGTCTATTGTGCGGTATGCCTGGTTTGTTTTCGGGCTTTTCCCCCCTCAAAGTTATTTGTATTTAGTGTCACTGGTGAGTTTTTTAACAAGAACATGCTTATGGTCTGCGTGTCCAAGTTGACCTGACAAACTGAAGTGCTAAAGCTGGAAAAAAAAATTGTCATCGGGCGCCTTGTATCGAGTGAGCGAATGTAGCAGGTCAGCAGTTCCACTTCTAACAACAAAAACACTTTCTCATTAAGATAAACTCCTAACTGAAAGGGGAGGAAATGCTGAACTCTAAATACTGTAGGCTAGAGTTCTCTCCTGCAGGTTGGATCCAGAACTTGAGTAACTTTTAACAGCTCTAGGATGTGATGACAGTGCTTAGAAACTTTGTGATTGCGGAGAGAATGAAATAGTGGGTTTGAAGGCTTGCAGAAGAGCCGTTTATTCTGTTACTCTGACATTTGTGACGTATTGCGATCTGCGGGGGACGTGTGATGGTCCGGGGATGTAGTCAAGGTATGGAGGTAACAGGATCTTTTATTAGAACTGGAAGATAACAATCATCTCTTGCCACAGCTGGCCTGGGTGATGCGCTAGGTACTTGTCTCACACTTTTCTTTTGGAACCAAGAGTCCTGTTTTCAGTGTCTTTGGGGCTTTTTTTACATTTGAACTGCTTTTGGTTGGGCTTTTAAAGCAACAATTGAACTCAATTGACAAGCTGTGCTTATGAAGAGAGCAAACCAGCAGGGGCAGCGTGCCTGGGACACGTTCCCTCTTCCAGGACACTTTGATGCCCACCCGGAATCGTGGCTAAGGGGGGACCCGAGTGTGGGGTCGGGGAGAGGCGGTGGGATGAGGATGGGGTGACCCTGCCTCCCCGCAGGAGGGGACCCTGCCTCCCCGCAGGAGGGGACCGGCGTTCTGCAGCCCCGGGCGGGCTCTAGGACCCAGCCGCACGCCCCAGCTCTAGAACCCGACCGATGGGGCGGGGCCGCGGAGGCGCCCGTCATCCTGATTGGCAGCGTGCTAGGGCGGGGTCTAGGGCGCTAGGGGGCGGGGCTAGCCCGCCAGCGGAACGGGCCCCCGTGATGGGCAGCCGGCGCGGCGGCGGGCGGGGCGGGCGGCGGGGCTGTTCGCACGCCGATTGGCCAGCGAGGCCGTCGGGTGGGTGGCTCGGCGGAGCGGATTGGCGGGCGGCGGCGGGTCGGCCCCTGTGATTGGCAGGCGGCGGCGGCGGCGCGGCGGCCGCC
>VZSZ01009052.1:58410-74833 GCA_013398815.1 Ibidorhyncha struthersii
CGGGGCAGGACGGGGCCGGCTGCCCGCGGCGGCTTCGCTCCGCCGGGGTGGGCACGTCGGTCGGTAGCTGGGCCATGGGCAGCGCGCAAACCGTGTGTTTTCAAGGGATTTCTCTTAAATTTTCAAATAAACGTTCAGTGCGGGAGCGCGTGGGGAGCCCCGGCCCCGGCCGCAGGCAGACGCGCACCCTCCCCACCGCAGATTTTTTGGCTAAAATTGGCCAGACAGAGTAACTGAGAATCGGTAGGTCAGGCCCCGGGGGTTGAGGGAGCTTTTTGCTGCCTGTAGAATCCAGGTTGCTTGTTTTTGAGGTGGAAACGTACGTGCTTAAACTTGATTGGGATAATTTTTCCTGTGGTATTCATTGCAGCTCGGGAGCCCATCAAAACAGCTTTTTCTCTATTCAGTTCTCATTGAATTCTGATTTGCCATACTTAACCCAGACAGTAACACGTAAAAGCAAGCAAAGAGTTAGAGAAACTCTTTTTCAAGAGTAAAACGTTGCTGTCGGAAGTTGCCGTGACTGAATTTGAATGATTAATTCCTCTGGAGTGTATGCCCTGTATAAAGAACTGCTTATGGAGGTTTTTTTTTTTGTTTCCCAGTTCCCTTTTCAGTTTAAAGAGGGGTCTCTGTACTAGAATAAAAAACTTAATTGCTCTAAACCAGAACTTACTTATATTTGCATATTGGCAAGGGAATTACTACTGCTGTCGTAAGTGGGGAGTTGCATGGCTTTGCGGGCTACCGCTTTTATGTGTCTTCCCTCCGACTAAGTTTAGTTTTCTAAGACTGTCCTTCATTATTTAGTCTCTATGTGTAATTAGTTCTTATATTTACATTGGAAATTCATAAAGCATTGCAAATGTTGCGCAAAGCAAAAGTAAAGCAACTTCTTTTCCTTTGTACTCTGCTTTGATTTTGTAAATACAACAAATATATGCAGATTCATCAGCAGATTTCTCTTTTACAAAGAGAGGCATAGCGTTATTCAACCTGTATCTTCTCTAAAGGAACCAGCCAGATGGTATGTAAGCTTAAAATAGTTGAGAAGGAAGAAGTTGGATTTCCACGGAAGTGTTTTCCGAGGGCAATTGAATGCGTTTTTGTAAACATAAGAGTGCAGAATGAAAAATGTACAATTTCGTGGGCCACTCTACCATAGCTTGTGTTGCATCATGGTACAGCTGCCAGCAGATCGCTTGTAATAGGAAACATCTAAATTCATTAGGCAGTTGGGATCATATAGTCTGAATAATAATGGATAACAGGCGATATCCCACTCTGCTTTTCTTCCATCTTGTTTTTTGTAAACCCTGAAGGGTACGTGGGGTGGTTAAATTGGTCATCACAGTTTGTCATTACTCCTTTGGTGCAGCTGAAGCTCACTGAGGGCAATTATCTGGCCCTCACAGAAGGGGCTGTCACTGAGGTTTATTTCCCTACAGAGAGCTCCTCCGCAGCATTTAAAATGGGGATACCTGCTTCTAACACTGAGAAATATGTATATATCCAGGAAACGGAGGGGAGAGCGGTGTTGGGGCTGGATGGCGTGTAGCAGGCCCGGACGAAGTGCTTGCTGTGGGTCCAGCTGCAGTTGAGTCTTTCCCTCGATCTGCTCTTTTTTTCTGCCTGTGTCATTTCCTTCCCGTGGCTCGCACGCGCACCCGGAGCTGAGCTCGGAGCGCCCGGCTTGAGCAGCAGTAACACCCCCGGTGCTCTCTGGAGGAGCAGAGCGGGGCTCAAACCACAGGTTAGGACCAGCTAAAATCCCAACCTTTGGTTTTTTTCTAATTTGTGGGAGACAAGAGGTACCCCAAATATAGACCACATGGGTCAGGTTTGTAGAGAAGTTCTGATTTTTATTGTAAGTCCACAAACCAGGTCACTTGTGATTTCCTAAAAATTGGGCAGAACAGCATTTTGTTACCACTAAGAGTGTCCATAGTGAAGGACTCAAAATTGAGCTTTTTCAAAAACTCTTTTCAGAGCTTTAGCATAGACTCAGTTTGTCTTCCTGACTTGTGAAGTTTACTCATTGCTCCTGGATCTGCAGATCACTTGCAGAAGCGATCGACTTTGCTGTTGTGGTGGTAGATAACACACACACATTTGTTTTGTTTTTTAAACGAATGTGGCAACATGTCTTCTATTATCATGCTATATAAAATAGCATCCTGGTTTATAGGGGTTTACAGACTTCCTGTTTTTACCAGTGTGCAGATGCTTTTACTCTGAACTTCATGACTTTTTTTTCAAAAGTGTTTCCATTTCTGCGACAGCAAATACGCTGGCTTGCTCAGACCTGTGTAATAAACCACCTATTAGTTGAAATAAATGCTTTATGTAGAGCAATAGCTTTCTCTGTGAGTAGCAGTTCCCTTTTATCGATGTTATAAAAATCCTTGAGTGTAGTTTTTAAAACATGAAAAGCATTTCCTGGACAACATCTTTCCCGCACAAAGCAGAACTGTGTTTCCCAGACCTACTGGAGACCTAGCAAAACAGGGTCTCTCAGTGCGCTTCAAAAATTGCCTACTTTCCATTTGTAATAACTTTTGCATTGTGTGATTGCTGTGATGCTGCTGCACGTCCTTCTTTAAAGTCAATCTATGGAAATGCTCTGTTTTGATGGGAAAAAAAAGAGAAGTATTCATGCTTCTCAACATTAAATCCATCACAATGCTGTCCTGAATGGGAACATTTTCTCCATACATGTGTTCATATCAATATTTGGCATTCATTTTTTTAAAAGAAGTTAAATAGTCCGTCGTTTCTTATCTTGCCAACATAGAGATGAATTACGGAATGTATGTTTTGGCGCGAGGGAGCTGGTAAGCTTAGTGTAAGACTATTAAGAAAAAAATGTATAAACACGTAAGATTCAAATTCACCTGAAGGTGTTCCGTCAGCCTTCGATGGTACATCAAGCGTTCTTTTTGCATGGATGCAAGTAAGATTTCAGCATTAGCACTTGTCTACAGAGGAAACGGAGTTTACAGTGAGTGCAGTACAGACCTCGCAGTGCACTGACTGGCGTTTAGGTGCTTGCCAGATGCTGCTCTTAAGAGTTTAATGTCTTAGCGTAGTGTAAATTCACAAGTTGCCTTAGCTAATAAATAAATTCACTATGTAGATGAGCTACAGTCTTTATTAAGAGATAGATAATTGGTTCAATGCATGTCCTCTTTGCCCACTTTCTCATAGGAATGAGACACTACCGGCTGACTTTATACACAGCCTGAGCTTTGGGATCAAGCACCTGTAGCCAACGATTGCATCGTAACCATTGATCCTTATTTTCAAGTGATGTGCCGCACTGTTGAGATGTGAATTCTTTTTCATAGACGTATTCTTTGATTGACTTGATTTCTTGTCATGGGTGCTTAGCTATAAACTGCTTTCATAGCTGTTTTGCTTCTTGCCCAAAGGAACTCTGCCAAGACAAGCTCTTCTTCATCCTCCTGGTATCTGGCCAAACCCAAACTGCACTGTAGTGGAAAACTTGTATCCCAGCTCTTCACAGTGTGTTTTGGGTGGTAGGCACTCCAGGGGTACGCCAGTCCGTAATGTGTAATATTTTGTTGTGCGAAGTTATAGTCTTTGTCTGCCAGGTAGCTCAAAGGCTTTGCTTGACATCAAACAAGATTAAAGCATAAGAGTAAAATGGAGACACTCCAGTAAGGTAAAAGGTTAAACATTCAAATGTAAAGTTGGAAACGGTTTAAAAAAAAAAAAAAAAAAGTTGTGCTTATAGCTACCTGGAACTTTAACTTCATTCACAACTGGTTTTTCACATTTTCCTCCCACAAGGGGTTACTTAGTGCTGAGATAGATCCTAGCAATTATTTCTTTTGGCTGATGTGCTTTTCAAAAAGCAACCTCTTGCTTTGGTTGTGTTACTTATACCCCTCGCTTCTTTTGCATGCAGCTGGAATTTCAAGGAGTGCTCTCCCTTCTCCACTACCACAATGTAGTTATTGTCTCATTTGGCTTGTCTTGGACAGCAGAGATTTGGTGGGTTTTGATTTTCACTTTTTTTCGTGTAACTTTATTTTCACTGCTCTGCTCTCCTTTTTTTAAAAAAAAAAAAAAAGTTTTACTCTCATTAACACCTTCTGCAAATGCATCGGGAGATCTCTTTCCGTTCCCATCTATAGTCTGGCCTAGGCTTGATGTTTCTGTTTTTCTGGTAGTCCATACTGAAGTCCGTAGCGGAAGCACCTCTGCTCTAGTACTTAGTGCTCAGAAAGCTAAAGCAAACCTTCTGGGCAGAAACTATTGGTTGTACCAACTGTAATGTTAGTGTGACTTTTGTCCTGACAGGGACGTTTTTAGATGTTACCTCCTTACAAACGTTGCCCCCTTACAAATAGGTATATTTTTGCCCCCTCTTTTTGCTTCTAAATTTTGGTAGCGTTCACTCCCTGCATGCCATAGAAGCTGTGTGTGTCCCACATCTGTCATCTTTAAGCATTGCGAAAATCTAGTTTGTTATTCAGACATTGATTAATTATGAACCGAGTCTTCTGCATAAAACATAAGCTTTATTGAGAAGCAGTCATGAACAAATGCATAACATGACACTGAAGAAACAAATAGTCCCGATGAGTCCTCTTTACAGAGAAATACAGATGTGAGACAGTCCGTCATTTAATGTACAGCAGCTGTTTCCAGGACAGCACTTGCAAATGTAAGCCATTAGCCATCCACACCAGTGCCGTGAATTGAGAATGAGTGTATAGTCATGCTGGATTTCTTAAATCAAGTTTCAGTTATTTACAGATCAGCTTGAAAAATCCTCATTTCTCTTCAAGTACATCGAAGTGACATGTTTAAGGGCTTCGGGAGGACAGAAGGACTCTAGCATGTTAAACACTGTGCTCCTGATACACTGTCGTACGAGTAGGGGTGTGATAACCTCGTCTATGCATTTACTGATTTGCATCGCTTTCAAAAGTTCCAGTTGTCAAAAACAAAAAAAGCTTTCCATGCAAAACTGGTGGTCAGGTCCAACCAGACTCTTTAGAAAGGGCAGATTTTTCTTCTGGGCATGTTCAGAGCTGATCTAATCACTGCTTCAAATTTCATGCCTAAATTGTGCCTCAATATCAAGAAAGATTTAACTGGACGTACTGTTTGCCGAGGAAACAACACTTTGTCCCTAAAAACTGGAATGAGTCTTGATGTGTGAAGCAGCAGCCCAGCAATCGGGGTGGCACGGGTGTGCCAGTCGCTGGTCGTCTGCGTGGCTGCATCTGATGCTGCTTTGTTGCCCTGATGGCACAGCACCCAGGAGCCAAGCAGCTAGTCCCCTCTTGAACCAAATGTCACGTGTCAGCTTTTTTTTTATTTTTGCAGTATCGAGTAATTTAGGATTGTTACGCTTACAAAAGCAAAGGATGATTTCTTCAGCAGCTCTTGGACATCTTACTTCACGCTAGGGTCTATCACAGCCCAGTTCCAATGCATTTTGTGTCCTTTTTTTTCTCTAGACTTCATGCAAAGTTCTGCTAAATACCACTCCTGTCCTCAAAACTAAGAAGCGATGGAAGAACACTTTAAATTTGTTACATCAGGAATCTTAGCTTCAGAAAGCAATTTTCAGTTGGTAGTATGTATAAGAAATATTTCAGTGTGTGTTTTTTATATTCCTGCGTTTGCAAGAAGCCTTGAATTGAATCTGCTGCATTATACTCTGCCAGGAGACAGTTCTTAATGCTGTGTGATTTGAATCTGTTCAGTAGATCTTGAAGTCTCATCAAATGGTTTGAACTTCGGTCCATCAGTTTGTTTTGGGGGAAGAGAGGAATGCGTTGGGGAGATCAGTGCAAGTGTATTTGAATTTAGAGATATTCTAAGATGGCTCTTTGTCCAGTTTTTCATTTGTCTTTCTGCTGGCTGTGGTTTGTTCCACTAGCAAGCAAGAATTCTAAGTTAACAGGATATAAAATTGGAAAGAACAGGTTCTTACTGGGTTTTCCTTGGCAGGAGCACATCAGTTTGCCCTTCCTAAATGACCTATGATGATCTAGCAAATCTGTCCAGGTTGTATTGTTTGTTGCGAAGCGATTCGCACAGAACCAGGGGCCGGGGATATTTATTCTGAACTTTACTGTGGCCAGATCCTTTTGTAATATCAGACAAGTGACTTAAAATTTATCTGTATGTTTACTACTTCATGATATAAGGTTAACTCTGGGCTTTTTGTGACTAAATGAAATTACAGCGTATTTGCAAAGATCCTAAAAAGGATTGTCTTTCTATAAGCCGGTGGAAAACAAGTGCAGAAGCGTTACGGTTGGTACTCACCCAGGCAACTTACTACTAAAATTCTTGTGCATCACAGATGAACAAGAGGCCTTGAAATCCATCATGAAGGACCTGGTAGCACTCCAGATGAGCCGACGTCACAGACTGACTGGGTATGATACCATGAAGAACAAAGACACTGCTCACTCCAACAAACAGGTAATAGTCTATGTAGTGAGTACTTGAAATCGTTACCTGGAGGCGGAAGGGACAGAGGAGGTGGACAGTGGGTCTGCTGCACGTGTTCTGCCTTGTGCTTCCAACTGCTGAAGCACCCCAAGTGGATGAGCTCCCTATTCTTGCCCCGGCTGCGTTGCCAGCCCGGTAGCTATTTACTTAACCTTTATGGACTATGGAGGGCAAATTTGATAATTTGCAACATCTTGGTGTTCTTCCTTCCTCGCACACACATGTTTTTGATGGGGTTTGGTCTGTGTAGATTAGCTAAAAAGTTTACCAAGTGGTTTTCTGGTTTCACAGTCATATTGCCATTTTTGTAAATGACTTTATTATTTTTAAAGAAAAAACACAATGCCAGCAGTCCACCCCTCTTGGGCAGCCCTGCAATAACAAACCAGTGTGCCTCCGCAGTGGAAGAAAAAAAAATTCCGGTAAGAAAACTGGCTTCCTATTCAATATTAGCAATTATAAATTAGGAGCATGTTTTAAAGTTGTGTGCAGCGACCTTTACAGAATTCATTTAAGCAGGTGTGGGAGGCCAGGAAAGCTCCTCTTTACTGGCTCTGTCATGATGTAGCAGTGTGATGCGCTTTTCATTGTAGTGGAAATAAAACTTAAATTCAAAAGGAAGTGGGGACCTGAGCAGCATAATGATGAAAAGGAAACAAGTATTTCCATTTTTGATGCAAAAGAAGGCCACTGCAGTTTAAAGTTGCGTAAAGCACTCTGTTGGCTAATAAACTAATGCTGGTCTCAATCTTCACGTGATTCAGCGTGCAGGTGAATACAGAACGAAGATCCCGATAAAAGATAGTCAAACTGAAGTTTATCCAAGAACGTTAAAGGGGATTGTCTAAAAGGACTGGCTCTAGTGAAACTGTCGTCTTGCTGCGGTGAAAAAGGAAACTGTTATTTACAGGTGTCTGAATGGAGGCGGTGTCCTTAACAGGGAGGACTGTCAGGAGTTACCCAGTCATATATCCTATGAAGAGGGGAATGAAACTAACCCTTATTTGGGTATGGGGATGTGAAGTCCATTTTTTTTCAAAAAAAAAATACCTTCCCCAGGGTAATAAGTGGCAGGGTCAGTACTTTAAAGTCTCTCTGTGTGTTCAGCATTGCTGGAGTCTCTTTTTTGTAGAGAAAACTACTGCATTGGCTTTCTGGTAGAAAGCAAGGACAGAATAATATTGCTCTGCCAGCATATGCTGCACGTCATTTGAATGAAATACATCAATGCAAAAGCAACGATTTCAGCCAAGAATTGTCTGTCCATTACTGTCTTTAAAAAAATTAAATTAAGTTACTGGCAGTTAGACTAATGTTAACAGGAGAAGTTGGCTATATCAGTAAAATAACTCTTTCTGGTTATATTCCTATTACAGGCTTAAGCTTTTTAGAGCAGGCTTTAAAGTTCATGTCTGTCTCTTCCTTGTGCTTTGTCTGCTCGTAATCTACTTGTTCAGCTGGGATCTGGGATTTCCTCAAATGTGCTGGACAAAGCCGTAGATGGAATAGTACAAAATCCTTTCCAAATCACTTCGAAACGTAAATTCAGAGATGTCTTAAACCAAAATCTGTAATCATTATTTATGATACTGCATCACAGAACTGGAACTCTAGAGTACTAAACTTGGATTTGCTTTCTTACTCATCTCTTAGGACAGTTTATGTGAGTTGCTTTAAAAAGTGGTTTATATAGGTGATGGGTTCACAGATTTCAAAGGAAGCAACACTAGATGTTTACCTCCTAGGTGCTCTCTGAAATGTAAACACTAGAATCACTTTGAATACCTTTTCTTAGATCTTTGAAAAATAGGCACGAATGGCCAACGTCTGGTCCTTTTGGAAAAATCAAAGGTGATAGATGTCAAATTCCACCCCCCCCTTCCCTTTGTTACCAGTGACGCATTTGAAAGCATGCAGTACCGTTGAGAAAGATCTTTTAGTTTGCTTAGGTACCAGCAATTTGAAGAAAGGCTTCCCAAGAGCTCTGAAGATCTGTTAGTGTTGTCTAATTTTAACTAGTGAGAGCTTTGTCTCTTGGCTGTTTCATGTTCTAAAACACATCTTGAGGTCAGAAATTTAGTCTGAAAAATTACATTAATTCAATTTAATCCAAACAGTCCTGTTTAGTTCCCTTAGACTGGGCTACTTAGAATAGTATAGCATTAAAGAAAATTATCTAGAGCCTTACTTCCCTGAAAATCCTGATATAAAGGGATCATTCCTCCATCCATTATGTCTAAGAAACAACTGTTTCATCAGTAGTTGACTGGTAGACATCTTTTATAGTTTATTATTCCTATGCTGTTTGTTGCATTTTTCCTTTACCATTCAATTAAAATGAGTTCGTTAGAGTTTGCTTCATTTTGGTGTCATTCTAGAGTGAGTTTTTTCTCTTTGGCCATCGGAGAAACCATCTTTGGTAGTTACGTGTGAATTACCCACCTGCAGATGATCGTTGCTGTGATGGGGAAGCTCATTTGTCATGATCGATTCTGCTCCTACAGTATTGCTGCAGGAATACTGTGTACTCGCAGTGATTGCCTGGGTCCCTTTGAACTGCATTCTTGACCACTAGGCCTGCCAGATACTTCCTCTAGCTAAAGAGCATTTCCTGGCCACATTTTTTTGAAGTTCCTAGATGTATGATTGCCTATTGTCTAAGGCTTTCACAGATGGCTTAATCTATTCCAATCACATAAATTGTGCAGCAGAAATTATGGAGTCTTATCAGAGCAGATTTTTCCCTTTTATTTTTATCTTAGCGACCTAAATTGGGATGCGAACTTTGATCCTCAGAGTTGAAAGTTCAGCGTGTCGACTCTTCCGTGCCACATAGCATCTTCTGAGCTTACAGTGAAACGCACGGGTTCCGCGGTCAGTGCTTTTAACCATCTGCCAGATATGGATGATGACCCCTTTCCACTTTAAAAGATGACACGTAGTTAACGTGTTTGTCACTTCATAGTTTGAGCTTCAGGGGCTGCATTTTTGCAAAAGCAGAGATTCAGTCTGTGCCTTAAGAATAAAGAATGTTGCACATTCCCTGTATCTCTCTCTCTTTTGCCATAGAAGAAAATGTGCTTACTTTGAGAATGCACAAAGAAAATTAGCTTCAGTTTAGATGAATGTGCAGCTGGACTCAATTTCAGATTTTTGCCATGCAGTGTTAAAGATGGATTAATTTTCTTTTATATATAAGTATATTCCAGTGTCCTCTGTGTAAGTGACAGTTCATAAAAACTACCGCTTAGTTTTTACCCCTTTTCTTCTCTTTCTCCTTTAGCAATTTCTCCGTTCCTCATGGTGCTGTGTTCACACGTCGGCCACTTACTGTCCACAGTCTGCTTCAGCTTCCGCAGGGAAAGCTGTCAGACTTGTGTTCTGGTTGGCCGTCTGAGGAGTTGATGCCTCCCACGATCACAAATCTACCTACTTTGTGTTTGGGCCTTAAAATCATTATACGATGTGTTTGTGTGCTTTTTAGCTATGCCAGACTTTCATTGTGGACTAACCTTTCGTTCTTTCTTGTGCAGAATGATGTAAGGATAAAGTTTGAACATAACGGGGAGAGACGGTAAGTCCGTCTTCGCTACTTTGATTCTTTGCTTAGTAGAATAATTTAGTAATTAGTAATTTAGGTTAAATATTTTGTTGGCTTGACTTTCTTTGTTCCTGAATGAAAAACACACAGTAAAGGCAACAGCCAGCAGGTCATACACAACTTAGTTATTTTTAAAAATCAGTGTGTCTTATAACACTTCCCTTTGATTTGTTTTTGTAGTATCTGTTTGCAAGTGAATTGCAGTAGTATTATAAAAGCTGTCCAGCTTGAAATAAATTCAGCGTGATAGTCTTATTTCAGATGTGTTCCCCATTTGTTTCATTTAACCAAAAACAAATGAAACTGATCAAATTAGTGTCATTCTTTTCTAGTTTCTCACTTCCTGATGACCTATCACTATCGCTGTCCTGCTGTGCCTGGGCAACAGATACAGCAAGGGAAGATTTTTTTCATTGGTCTAAAAGTTTCCTTGTTATTTCCTCTGATACTTAGTTTTTGAGGCACTTTCTTTTACAAAAACCAGAATTAACTCAATTAGCATTTTTGGTGTTTGCAGTATGCTTTCCAATGGATAAAATTACCTGGATATTTCAAAGTAGGTCTCAAAACACCCCTTACCCGCCATCTAATTGAGAGGAACTCTTGATACTGTTAACGGCTGTTTGGTGGCTGTATGAAGGTCCAAAAAGGCTTCAAATTTGTTTGCAGCCTCTTTGTGGCTGCCCGTCAGCTCTTGGTGAGGGGGAAAAAAGGGATCTTGATGCAGGTTTCAGCTTCCTTTTTCCGAAGAAATTAATTGGATTGTAAGCATGAATTTGCCGCTCTTCACAGACGTCGTATGGGAATCTGTTGGTTTCTCCCATCCCAGAGAGTACTTTCAACATGAAGTAGTTCACGGTTTCATGATAAAATGCAAATTTAATGTTGATAGTACAACAGTGCAAGTTGTATGCAGTGATCCTAACAGCCTGTTACTAGCAAAGGTTACTGCCTGAGCTGCCTGGGCTCAAGTATCCTCCTTTGTCAAATTAAGGGATTTTTGTTATCTCAGAAAAGCAGAGGCATTCTTTGTTGATAAAGCAGATGGCAGAGGATAATTTTTAAAGTCTTTCTCAAAAACTGACCTGTTTCATTCACCATAGTACTACGTGGTGAATCTAATGTCACTAAAAAAAACTGACTTTTGGGCCTTGAGGAGAAAACGGTAAAAGTAATCGTAGCTGGGATCTACTGCCGCCTTTGTCAGCCAGATCTTCTCAGCACTGTACTGTGTCACGAGCATTGTGTGCACTACAACAGAGCCACTGTGTGACACGTCACAATTTCTTGTGATACCATGTTAAGACAAGGTAACTCAGAAGCCAAATCTTGTCATCACAGTCCTATCATCTCGCATGTCTTCTGCCCGAGGGCATTTAAGATGGCACAGAGCTCAGGGGAGAAGAAAGGTGTTTTTTTTCTTCAGTAACATTAAAATGAAAAGGTTGATTGTGTGTTAGTCTAATTATGCAGTTACGCTCGCCTGAATTCCCCATTCCCAAAGTGGTATGCAGTTACAGACAGCAAGCTTGCACCGAGAATGTAAGTGTGTGTGCTTGGTTTCAGAGGAGCTGCCAGATCTAACCACAAATATTTAAGGTGGTCAGGAAGGAATGGGCTCCTTAAACCCTGCAGTCCATGATTTTGTGTTAGAAGAGTGCACAGAGTTTTTAAACTAATAGAGTTTGTGGCACCTGAGAACAGCTCTGCTTTTTAATGCATTGAGTGTAGAATGGAAGCCTTTATAAGGGACTTCGGCTCAACTGAGAGCTAAATTACGTTTGTACGGTGCCAGAGTACTATAATTTCATGGATGGGTTTCTTAGTAATATGTAGAAAATGTTATTGTGGGCTGCTTTTTAACAAGGACAATTATTTCTAAATAGCTGAATGTTGTAGGTCTGGTAGCAAGATGAACCCTTCCTGGGAAGGGGCGAAGGAAGTCAACTAACACTAGAGCTATTTAAAACAAAAGCTGCATATCGTGAAAGGATACTGAATGCTGGCAAAGCAGGCTGGACGGACGTTTTGGAAACTAAGCCTTCTGTCCAAAGCGTGGGTTCGGCACAAACTCGTGGGAGCTTCCCCAGAGGTGATTCGGGGTTTCAGTGAGCTCAGAGAGTTGTCCTAGTGAGCAAGGTAGGTCTTGAGTTTCTGTGGTCCGTTCAGGTCTTCCTATTTCTGCCTGATGGCAAAATTGCAAAGTCGTGCTAATAATCGATTTTTTTGTGGCAGTATTTCAGCTATGCCAAAGCAGAGTTGTTCCAAGTTGCAGCGGCGGGGTAAGCAGCTATCCGAGTGGTCTCACAGCTTGCAGGAGGCTGGTGGCTGGCAGCTGTGTCCCAGAGCCGTGTGTTTAACTCGCCGGCAGTGGGGACGCAGTGTGGTCTCGTGGCCCATGGAAGCAGATGGCAAGAAGTCTGGTTGCAGGAGCCTGAAGGCAGGAACAACCAACCATCTGGGCCTTGCACAGCGGAGAGATGAAAAGTGGATTTCGGAGCAGTAGATGTCCTTGGTTTGCTAGAATAGTGGGTTATAAACTATAGTTCACAGTTGAATCCTCCATTTCTTGACCCAGGATATTTTACTTGCTGATTCTTCTGAAGAGGGTGAAAATCTTCCTTTTCCACGGCTGTTGAGGTAGCGACTTTCTGAGTACTTGGCAAATTCCTACAGAAGAACATTCCAGCAAAATAAACAGTTTTAGATGCTTTGCTGGAGCCTCATCTTACTACTTTGCCTAAAGCATTAGAGTTTCTATTCCAAGGTAGGCAAAACAGTGACAAAAACCCAACACAGAAAAGTATACTGTCATTTTCTGAAAAGCGTGCACATGGCACAGGATTCTGCAGGGTTCTGCTAGGACAGCTGTGCCTGTTGCCGTTTCAGATTTCTTGAGGCCGTTTGCGTATATGAGTCTTAAAACTCTCTGCCATTCAGCTGGTGAGGAAACGGCCGAGTGCTGGAACTGGGGGGGTTAGTGTGTCACAAGTTCTGGGTTTAGGGGAAGGCATCAGCGTAATTTCCATCTGTGCATATTTTGGGTGTCAGTCAGTCAGTGAAGGTGCCCAGAGATGCGTTACATACGAAGAAGACACGTGAGGGAGGAAGCATGAGGGTATGAGACTGATCTGCCCTACCTGAATATTCTGTCTTAGGTATCTCTCTTACACGAATATTCTGAATTATTGCAAGTGCCACTGCTATTACAGCTGAAGCAGTATTTAAGTTTTGGTCTATTATATCTCTAACTAAAAAGAAGGCAATTTTTTAAAAATCAGGCAAGCTGCGTGTGACAAACAGTTGCACAGTTACAGTTAGATTTGCCTTCAACTTTTGAGAAAAAGCCCCTGCTGTGTTGCACAGGGTTTGAAGGATAACTGCAGAGACAGTGCAGTGAGTCTGGGATTCAGATGTTGGAGTTGAGTGTGCAGAGGGCTAACGTGGAGCTAACGTCACAGACCACCTTTGGGAAAGGCTTTTCAGATTCCTTTGTGTCCTCCTGCTGATGCCTTCCCGCCGGAGTTCAGGACTAACTTTGCTGTGGGAATGTTTGTTGAAACCTTTCAACTGGAACGCATTTTGGAAATTTTTAGGGAGTGAGCTGGGATACTGGAGTACTTAAACCAAGTACTTTTTTGTTCTTTAGGCCTTCTGCAGCTTTTAATTCAGCTCTCACTGAATATATTTGTTTGTGTTTTGTGCCTGAGGCAGTATTCTTTAAGCCAAAGTGCATAGGAGATTTGCATCCTGTTATGTGAAAGAAATTCATGCATTAAGGGATACTTTTCTATCCAGGGAGAAAGGCATTCTATTTGAAATCTTCAGCTGAACATTGTATTTTGACAAACCATTTGGAAATGGACCAGAGATCAAGAATTCCTTGCTAAAATAATAAATATCAATTCAAATTAGAAAGGTTCACTACCTACTTGAGGATGAACGGAGAACATTCAAATGTGGTTTTAATGGTTCAGCCGTCTCATTTGATTGCATTGTCAAGTATAGCTCTGAATTCAATCAGTGATTCTTTCATTCCAGAATTATCCCGTTCGTCCGTCCCGTGCGCTATGAAGACGTGCAACAGAAAGTGAAAACAGCCTTTGGCCAGCCACTGGACCTCCACTACATGAACAATGAGGTACAGAGCGTTGTTACTGGTGCTCAAACGTGGAACGCTCTCTCTGGATGACACCTCCATTCCCCATCCCAAATTCTGTACCCTTAAATTTGTCAGTTCTTCCCTCTCATACAAACCATAGCTGAATCGCTCTGCTCTAGTGGAGAACATGCTGATACTGACAAAACAGCACACACTGTGGACTGTATGAACATCAGCGTCTTGCTTCCTTGTACTGGTATTGTTTGGGAGACTCTCTTGGGGAAGTAAAAAAAGGTATTTGAAGTATTTTGACTGTTGAGTGCAACTGTTGCAGGCCAATATTACACAGTCTGAAGACTGCAGGCAGTCCCAGAGTCATTTCTTCAGCTGCCCGATAGCAGAGTCGGTATTGTTTGTGGTGTTTGCTGACCAGCAGCAGCCGCCCAGCCATTTGTAGCACATTTACCTCCTGCCGGCTGCAGCACGTCCTGCTCATTGCCCAGCTGTGGGGCGAGCCAGGGGAGTTAGAGAAGAGGGGAGGCTCTCTGGTATGAGATGCTGTAGGGGGGCTGGGGGCACTGGCATTGGTAAAAGACAGTGACATGGGGAATGGCGTTGGTCTCTGAGGAACTGGGTAGTCCAGGTTAATAATCAGAAGTATTTTGTTGGATTTCTCACTGTGGACACCCTGGCTTTTCCTCGAGTTTTTTGTTGTGGTGTTGGGACTGCATCCCTACCGAGAGAGGTGCAAAACCCCATTCACCAGTAGGAGTCAGACAAAAATGAAAGGGGCTCTTCAGCGTTAACACTCACATGTCGAGATGTGAGTGGGCTGTAGAATAGAGTGTCTGCGCATAAGTTCACGGGAGTCTTACTTGTAAGTTTTAAATTCTTCTTTGATTCCCTCTTTCAAAGTCTTAATCTTCTTCATATTAGTCTCTATCTAAAACCCAATTTTCCCTTGATCGTTAGGTCCGGATTCATAAGTATTCTGAGACAGTGTTCTCATCAGGGAGTCGGGGCCTGTGTCTGACTTGTTCTTTGCAAACGGCAAATTCAGGTAGCAATTAATATTTTTATGGATGGTGCCTTAGAGAAATCTGGATAGGGTCACCCATTTCTCTGATGGCGTGGGAGGAAAACCTGGTTAAAAAGGACAGTAATACAGGGTTGTAATGAACATTTGTGAAATAATTGAGCAGTCAGAATCCTATCTTCTATTCTGGTAATTTTTTTTTTCTTTTCTAATGTTTGTTTAAATACCTATTGTGGAAGTAGACTTATTTTTTCTGTCTTTTCTAATGATTTTTTTCCTTTTTTTTTTTATTTTGCAGCTATCTATTCCTTTGAAAAATCAAGATGACCTGGATAAAGCAGTAGATCTCTTAGACCGAAGCTCTAATGTGAAAAGCCTTAGAATATTATTGCTGTCTCAGGACAGAAACCATGTAGGTAACAACTCCTGTGACTGCACCAAAATTAAGTTTTTTACCCTTAAGTCTCTGAAAACATGATGGTAGCCTTATCTGAGAGTAACAGAGATTAGTAAAATCGCTCTTCACAGGCATGGATGCATATGTTTATCCTCTTTGCTTTGGTTCAGTTATAGGTATGTCTTTTTCTTTTTTTTCCTGGCTTCAGCAGCTGTTCAGGGACTAAAACATTGCAGCTTTTTAATCCATACTGTGAAGGCCATTTTATATCAAGTACCCAATGACTGTATTCAGAAAACACTTAATGAGTTTGGTTCGCAGAGAACTTTTTTTACCTTTGATTAATAGCACAGTGTAGAAGGTGCATGTAATTATCTTGCCTTTACGAGAGCACGGGTTGTCCTTGAAGACAAGCTACTGGCACTGTATCCTGGGTGAGAAGCCTGAGGATATCTCCCAGTGATTTTTCGGTTCCGTAGCCTAATGCACTGAATCCAGCCTTACCCTGTAGAAGCCAAGTTGCTTTTAGCTAATAATGGTGTATTCACACCGGAGATGAATTTGATTGTCTCTTGGTTCACTTTCCTATACCACAGGTGGCTGTGGCAGTGAGCATCAACATAGTTTGCACTTTTCAGCAGAAAAGACCACGACATGAGATAAGACTTTAAGTCAAGCTCCCAACGCTGCCTGTTTTGGACAGCGTGAGTTGAAGAGGGCAAAAAGAGAAGTTTCCCTTATTCCCAGTCTGTGACTGGAGAACTCTGTTCACTCAACCAATGTCTT
>VZSZ01009052.1:74885-94646 GCA_013398815.1 Ibidorhyncha struthersii
AAATTTAGGTCATACAGCTTTTCAAGCAAAGACCTTGATAGCTTAGGTATTTTACTTGCAAATTACCAAATTCTCTCGAAGAGTGTGACACAGAAAGCTACTTTGTCTTGAAAGCTCTATTGGTAGAAGTACAAAGACCTTCGGGAGTGTTGACAGCCCTTTCCCAAATGACTGGATGCCAAAAGCTGGAAAGGTGTAGGAGGGGATGATGCTGTTCCTTGTCCTGTGCCCTTTCCCTAAGCGTTTGTTGCTAGCTGCTCTGAAGACAATACTTGGCAAGAAGGCCTTTGGTCTGACCTAGCGTAGTCAGACTTTGTTGTGTGTTGTCAGGAAACTGTAAAAGGTGGCCTCAACTTTTGGTGTAACAAAGTAAAACAATCCTCTTTGACAGCCCTCTATTCATTTCAGTGTCTTCAGACTCCAAATCAGATCTTAGATGATACTATCTAAACTTTACGTAACCCACCTACCGTAAACACCTAGTAAATCTCATCCCTACACCAGCCAGTAGCCGGTACTGTGGTGTTGTCCTTTTATTAGCTGTTTTTTCC
This sequence comes from Ibidorhyncha struthersii, assembly GCA_013398815.1. Classification (NCBI taxonomy): domain Eukaryota; kingdom Metazoa; phylum Chordata; class Aves; order Charadriiformes; family Charadriidae; genus Ibidorhyncha; species Ibidorhyncha struthersii. The sequence goes on from VZSZ01009052.1 coordinate 75,437, forward strand.
TCTTTTGCTCAAAGCAGAAACAAACAGCGAGGTCTTCAGTAAGTGCCACTGTTTCCCCCCTCTCCTCCGACTTCCTCTTCAGCTCTGAGTTGCCTGACAGGAGAGCCCTACATGTGATAAAGCAAAAGCCCACAAGTCTGAAGGAGGTTTCTTGGCTGCATGATCTCATCCCACTGAGGGAGCGGGAAGCATTATTTTTCCTGAAGTACAGGATGCAGATTTTGTTTTGGTTGTGCTCTTTTCTTTATGGAAAGGTAATGCCGTGGCTTTGGCACAAATATGTATATAAAACAAATTAACTTTACAGCAGTAGCTGTATGACTAGTACTGAGAGCCTGTGTTTGCGAATAGCATTTATATTAATTTTCTTGTGCCTCTTTCTGTGGCTCATTTGTGCTTTCTTTTATCAAGCAACTCACTTCTGTTGGCAGAACCTTTCTTTCTGCTTAGAAACTAATAGGAAGAACTGGCTAAGTTGAACACCTAGAGTACTAAAGCCAGACCGTCCACATAAATGGTGTGACCTCTGCACCCTTTATTCAGCTCCCATGAATCTATTCATGGTAGAGTTTATCAGGCTGCCTCCTTACTCAGTGCAAGGGTAAGCGCTTATTAACTGAAAAACTATCCGATGCTTCGCTTTTTTTGATTGTGTGGCCTCACACCTTGTTTGCCAGTCATATTCAAATAATTTTCAGAAGTCAGAATTAATTTCCTTGGGGTACCTTTGGTTCTGTTCATCTCAATAGAGTAAGTTAACCTTAGTTAAATTCTGTAGCACACAAGAGGAAGAGAATATTATTTCCTCTTGTAAAACTAGGTGCTTTGGGACAAGAGGATTAAAATCAAGTGTCCACTAGTATTGAGCACCTGCTTTGACACGCGTAGGATCTCATTTGCTTGGGGGAGGTTGGCAATTTGTAGTATTTCTTACGTTCGGACCTTAGTGCACTGTCCTCAGACAGTTGGTGTCCTGTTCAGTCCTCTGAGAAGAGCCCATGTTCCCTGTACCGTCCATGGAGGGAGCACAGAGGGGTTAGCTGCCTGAAACTGCAGTCTAAATATTTCCAAGCACGCACCCTGCGGAGTCTGAAGTGGCCTTGCAGTTTCTCGTGGCAGAGGTGTGCATAAGTGCTGCACGAGGAGGGCAACAATTCTCCTGGGCAGCATCCTACTGCCCTAAATTGCAAAACCATCGTGCAGTTCCTCTTCCTACAAAGCACGCTGGAGTTACCCCTTCCATCATTCTCAACAAATGGAGGAGAAATCCTTTGGCGTGTCTCCTTTCATTCCTTTTCCTGATTTGAATGAGAAGATGACACTGTGGAAAAATGATCTTTAATTAGATTACACCTATGTACATTCAGGGAAAGGTAAATAAAAGAAAGCAACACAAGCAGCATTCATCTTGGCATCTCCAAACTCTTTGTACTCTTAAACTCTCTAGAATTTATTTTCACTTAAACCGTCTGAATTGTCAGTGTACTACTTTAAAAATTGTGGGGTGTCAGGTTGCGATCTAACTGCTTCTGAAAGAGTGGAAGATTTGTAATTTATCTCTGCTGGCCAAGGAAGCTGATAGAAATTGTAGGTTCTTCCATGGTCTGGTCTCAAAGAGTGGTATGAGCTCCTTCTTGTTGGTTTGAGAAGTAGCTGCTAATGGAAGACAGTCATTGAGATTCGTGAATCCTGCGTTCGATTTGAGGCTGGAGGGTAGCATGCTCTAGTTGTTCGACTCCTGTTTTACGCAGTAACGGTGAAGCTTGCTCTCTTGCTGCCTTTGTTGTTTGTGTTCTGTGACGTTAATAAGATTTCAGGCTCTAGAACTGTACCTCGGCTACTTTCTTGCTGCTAAACATAATGATATTTTTGGAACTGTGGCCAGACTGCTTGAGCTCCTCAGTCTCATTTTATTTATTTATTTCATTTTACCCAACAGACCAGTTCTTCACCCCATTCTGGACTGCCCAAACAAGTCAGGATTAAAACTTCCCAGTCTGTGGGGGATGTGAACATACCCTATCAGCAGCCAGAACCCAGAAGTAGGCATCTGTCTGTCAGTGAGTATTTTTGCCACTTCTGCTTGTCTTTGTTTTGTGAAACCTATCTTTTGGGCAGTAGTGTTTATGGTATAGCTTTATGAAAGTCATGAGAAATTGAAAGGTTATTCTAGGACAAGGCAGTTCATTTCCAAAAGCTCTTAATATGTTTACAATAGAATGTTTCAAAGTTCCTTACTAAGTTGTTGAACAGCTGAGGAGCTGCTAAAGGGGATGTCCTAAAGCCAGATTCATTGAGGTTGGAAGTTTGGAAAGCTTACGTGAGTCCATTAAGCTTTTTATTTAGATTGGCAATTTCAGTTCATGAAACCTAGATTTGTTTGGGGTTTTTTTTATGTTGGGCTTTGGAATCTGTCCTCACTTCTGTAATCAAGCGTTTTAGTAGTAGCACAGGAATTGCCACTGCATATCTAAGCAGTGCCCTACAATACTGAGTTCCCAAACCTTTCACTCATAATTACCAGATAAATAGATTACAAGGCTAATATCATAGGTGACTGGCACAGCTGCACAAAAGATGATGAGAAAAGTCAGAGTAATATGTACCTTTGTCTCATTTCTTTTGTGTTTCTGTTAGCTTAGTGAACTCACATTTAGTGGAAAGGTCTGTCTAAGACTCCTGTAATTTTTATGACTTTGATCTCTGGTAGATTTGTCCGAGTCATCCCAATTTCTGTGTTATAACCCCCTGTATAGCTATGCAGCACTGTTAGAATCGGTGGTTGAAGGATGCTCAAAGCTGTTAACTTTTTATATGAAAAACTAAAACATCTGAAACTGCTTCAAAGACTTTCTGGTAAAAAAAAAAAAAGTTTGTGGTTTAGAATCTGGCTCCTTGGTGTGACACTCAGTGAGCAGCGAAAGAGCAGGAAGAGGGTGAACAATAATAGGGATGTGCAGTATGAAGGCTGGAGCCTAAGATGGTGTTCTACGTAAATGACTCTTGCTTTATAAGTGAGAAAAGCTAAATTTTGTAACAAACAGCAGCAGAGGATGGCTGCGTTTGTTACAAACAGCTATTTTAGGGCTTGTCAGACCTAATGCTTCAGATGACAGGTGCTGCAAATCATGAGGGCAGAACTCAGAGCTGGAAATGTCAGAGTTGGTTTGTTTCCAAGTTCCAAACCAGTTCCCTCTGTGGAAGAGGAGCGCTTCAGTTTCATTAACTGTGTAAACTTGAGGCATAATTGTTACAGGATTTTAAATTAGTGTTTGCCATGCAATCTTAGTGTCAAATAATAAATCCAGTTAAACTAGAACAGTCTCTATATTGGGGGGTCTAGAGTGGAGTGAGATCCACGCTGTTCTGACCAAAGGTAATTGGAAGAGGAAGCTCTGTAGAGAAGGACTTGAGGACTAGTCCAGTAGTTCTCAATACTAGACTTGTCTAGCAAACCTTATTGTGTCCTGTCTATAGTCTGCTGTTCCCCTTCTATACAGTTTGCTTTTATGAAGTAGCAAACAAACAAAAAAAGAAGTGCTGAAAGCATGTAAAGTACGTGACTGAAACTGGGACAAAAAGGGGTTTCCCATCCTTTCTAGTTGGAACTTAATGAAAACTTAATAAAAAGAGCAACATTCCTCGGTCCTGTGAAGAAGGCAGTGGTATCTATGCGTGTCTGAACACCACGTTTCTTTTTTCACAGACAAATTCAATGCCAAAAATGTTTTATTAAAGAAAAAAAGAAATCTTTCTCCTTTACTGGCATTCTGAGGTATCCAAATAATGATGCCAAAGCTAACAGACTGTACCGAGTGTCTGTCGTGGGTAAACTGTATAGTAATAAGGGGCCCCTTCTGTATCCCAGTTGTACAGACTCTTTCCTCTTATCCCAGTTATGGATGCTTTCTGATTAGCCTGTCATTCATCAATCAAGAAAGCACTGGTTTTATTTTCTGAACACGTCAGAGTACCAGACTGTTAAATTATTAAGAGGTCCAGAAGAGTTCCTGTTCCATCAGAGGTCTGATAGTAATTTGGCAATAGCTCAGGCTTGAATCAGTTCTTTCTTCCTTCTCTTCACCTCTCTTTGATTTGGAAAAGGAATGCACCCCTGTTTCCTAGTGTTTCAGGCATAGAGGTTTTCCTGTTCATACCACGTCATGCAATGAAAGTCGAAAGCGGTGTTCAACAAAAGTTCTTTGCATGCAGGAGATGTATCTGTGTAGTTCCTGTCTTCTTAAGTGGACGGGCCTCAAGCCTGCTGTCACCAATTCAGAAGTTTGGAAGTAAAGATAACTTTTATTAAAAAAAAAAAAAATTGTTAAGCATTCTGGCAGCACTTGTGTTTTTTCCACTCACTTCCTTTGATATACATTGATTTAGTGCCGACTTCCTTTTCCTGCCCAGTGATGGTGGCTGTTCCACAATAGCGGCTGGGCTGATGCCAGCAGGACTTGGGCTCCCTTTGGCCGGCCATGGCATTGCATCGGAAAGAGTGAAAGTGTGCTCCCGTGACTCAGTGCAGCCCCAAAGCACGCTCTCTTGTTTATCTCCACACCAGTTGGCTTGTAATGTCACGTGAGCCATGCAGAGCTGCTTGGAAAATCAGGTGGTAGCTCTAAGCAGTAGATTTTTATATTTTTTTGCATGTAGTTCACCCACCATGCGCTCTAAGCTATGCCAGTGTTGGGGGTTTTTTTCCCCTTCTGCAGTCCTCTGAAAGGTGTGTGCACTGCTTTTCAGTTAGCTTCTGCCGATGTTTGCCTTCACGCTTTATTACAATAACTTCTCTAGAAAATATTTTCCTTGGGAGAGTATTTGCTGATCTTTACCCATCTTTCACAGCACCTGAGTACACACAGTTAATTAGAGACAGCATCATAAAGAGCACAGCTTGGGAGCTGTCTCTTGACTTTATGGGTGACCTTGAGTAGATTGGCTGGACCACAGTGTTTCTTGGAGCTCACAGTTTGACTTGGTGGGAGCTGCAGGTGGATAGGTCACCGCAAAAGGGGATTTTGTATCTTCCTGTTTCTGAAGTATCATCTTCTTTGCGATCTGCAAGGAAAAGATAAATCCTAGGGGTCAGGTTTCTCTCAATATGTAGCACAACAGACACTCTTTAGGTAGTACCGTTAACAGATGAGTAAAATGTTTCTCTCATCCTTTAGCCCCTAAACATACTCTCTGTCCATCTGGCTATCTCATCTAATTAACAGAAATTCCAGAACTGACCTCCATATGTTTTTGCCCAAGCTAGTCATACAGTTTCATTTTTCACTGAGTAAACCAGAAAGTTTGAGGTTATTTACAAAGGTAACAGTGCTCCCATGTGATACTGGGATTGCTCGGTGTTGGTATAATTAGCTCAGCTGATGATGACTACCAGGGATAGGGCTGCTGCTCAGGGTAAATGATACCGGTTGAGGCAAACTTCTAATCAAGACAGAAGATTGGTTGTCCTGACAAGTGTTCTGCTTAGTGGAGATTAGCAGTGAAGGGAAGTTCATGCCCAAAAGCCAGGGATTCCTGGCGTCTTCTGCCTTCCCTGAGATACCAAAATTATGCTCAAAAGGTTAAACAGAAGAGGTTGGAAATAGGTGACTGCTCTGTTAAAAGCTTCACCAATAATCTTACAGCAGCTAAAATAACAGTACAGGTGCTCATCGAATGATCTGCTTTTTGACATGGCACCTCCTGGTTCCGTTTCTCTCTAGACTGTAAGATTCACTCCAAGTTGCTGTGATCGTAGAAGTCTAGCGTTAGAGGTGAATGTTTGGATTTTGTGTATGTGCATGTGCAGTCTCATTTCAGTAAGCATAAATATCAAAAATGTCCTTCTTTCTGGCCCAGGTTCCCAGAACACAGGCCGAAGTTCACCACCTCCTGGGTACGTTCCAGAGAGGCAACAGCGCATTGCTCGGCAGGGTTCCTACACCAGCATAAATAGTGAAGGCGAATTCATCCCAGAAACCAATGAACAGTGTGTAAGTATGAGCATTAGGGTGAAAATAAGTAAGTCCAGCTGTTAAGGAACACTCTGCTGTTCTCTGAGCCCTCTTTTTCACTCCAGAATATTCACTAGCTGTAGTTGCATTACACATACTGGTGCTGCTTTGTTCGTTTAAACTACGCCGCAAACTTGTTCGTGGATGCCTGAGTTCAAAGCCTGTATTGGACTGCCGGAAGCAGTCGCTGTGCGTCTTGAGCATTGTCTCTCCACCTCTGAATGAGCAGTTTTGGTGCATGTTCCATATGTATACTCAGGTTTCCTATTACTGGGCTTGTGTTACCCTCCTGCATTTGAAACTGCGCTCTCAATTCAAAAAAGTAGGAAGCAGGGCCAAAGGGCGACTTGCAGGTGGAGGCAACAATGCAGTCACGCCAGCGGAGACTCTGTTCCTGAAGTCAGTTGGGATCAAGATGCAGCACTAGGCTGGCTTAAAACTTTCATTTTTCACAGCAGAGTCTGTCAGCACCTAAAGCAATGTCTCAAATTTGTGATGTCCTTAATAATTTCTGTGGGAGATAAAGGCAAAATCTACATTCCAAATAGCTTTAGACTCCCCTTTTCATCTGGACACCCTCCAGGCAAGCAGCAGCGGACTCTGATCCTCTTGCACAGCCTCTTTCAGGCATTAGTCGGAACTGATGTTGCCCTGTGATTTCTTCTGTGTTGCAGATGCTGGACCCTTTAAGCAGTGCTGAAAACTCGGTGTCGGGAAGCTGTCAGTCCTTGGACAGGTCAGCAGACCGGTACAAATGTACAAGGTGGTAGGAACTTAGGTGCTCAAATTGAAATGCCAGTTGTACTTATGCGAAAGTCTTGTTTTCCATCTCATAAATTTTCTTGGAGAGAAACAGGAACTTATTTCCTACCTATATCCCAGTATATTTCTTAGAGAGAATTAACTATGTCTTAAGGCTGTTTTATGGAAAAAACATACACCAGCAAACTCGTGCTTCAGTAGCTCTATGTTATAAATACAAAGTTCTAAAGCATGCCGTCTGTGTGGAGCCTGGGCTCCTCGAACATCTGGCTGCAGGGTATTTAAATCTCTTTTAGACAAGGCTCTACTTGTTCATTAAAAGACTATTCTAAGGTTACAGAAATATATCATTACACTAGATTCGTATGCCCTGCAAGATATAATATTAATTCCAAAGGTAAACAGGGGGGCTCTTCCTTTGAAGAGTGTGTGGTAGTCTGATGCTCTAGATCTCTTTTCTTCCCTTTGCTATTGGTGTTGCTTGAGATGATGGTGGGCAGCTGTAGGTCCTATTAACTTGAATAGCAAGTGTGGCTTCCCAGCACCTGTAATATAGGGCTTCAGCATGTTTTTAAGATTCCTCCAAACTGATTCCTGTAGGTAGCGTATGCTTTGATGTCAAGCACTTGAGGTTTGGTTTTGTAGCCATTCACTTGCTCCGGTTTATGGAGTCACAAGGAAGCACTTACAGTTAATCTGTGTGTATGTATGCATGCATTTATTTGGGGGGGGGACATTGATAATTTGTTACCTGTCTGTCTCTCCCCTTTCCCTGCCCTAAGTGGAGGAGGGGGAAAAATAAAAAAGCTTTCCTGGTTATTCCTTGTAGGAGAGGCGTCATCTGGGGAAGCTGTTCTTTGTGTAGCAGGAGAGGAATCTCATTTGGGAGTCTAAAAGCTGTATCAGGCTTACTCCATTTACCCTGGTTAACAAAAAAAAGTGCTGATAACATGGCTTTGGCACAGATTGATTCTGTGTAATCTCTTAAGTGATGTTAAAGGTCGTCTTCCAAACAAGGTGCCGTACTTAGGCTTGCTCAAGGAGTTCTGCTTATTGGGGTGAAACGTGAGGGTTGTAAGCAATGTTTGTGTTTAGGCTCATCTGCTGAGGAGCATCTTGTGAGAGGAGCTCTTACCCCTCATGGTAAATCACTGGGGGTAGTAGTCCCCCTTCTCTACTGTCCTGGGAACAATGTGCTGCAAACAGTACCCTGTTGTGTTCTTCCTCTTAGCCTTGGTTTTAACCTTCCACTTCACGTGTCCGAATGAAGCACTGGGTCTTATATCATAGGCTGGGGAACTGCTGAATAAATGGCACAAACTGAACAGAAAGGATGACTGCCCACACTGGGGAATAGCCTGGCTAGCTGGGGCTTAGCCTGGCTTTAGCTTTGCAGATGTAGAGTGAAATTATTGCAGGGACACGGATTTGAGAATCACTGTTACTTAAAGTCCCTGTAGGTTTCACCCCAGTAGACAGCAAAACTTATTCTTGCCTTCTTTCTTTAATAGTCCTTCTTTTCGGAAGTCACGGATGTCAAGGGCACAAAGCTTTCCTGATAATAGACAGGAGTTCTCAGGTATGTCAGTGTCCAATATAAAGATTATTTGATCCATACGTTTTCTGCTGTTTGCTGGCTACCCTCCATGCTTGCTGGGGTTGTATAAATAGAAGAACTGAGGATATGTTGATTGAAAAGCTATGAAGTTATTTATTACCTCTTCCTAAAAAACCTGCTGTTACAGGAAAATTCTGTCATTAGTACATAGACTTTTTGAAGGAGCCTCTCTTCTCTCTTTGCATCTTGTTCCAGAGCGCGAGAATCAGATCTATGACAAAGCGGGGAAAGGTGGGACCTACCCTCGACGCTACAATGTCTCCATGCAGCACAAAGACTACAACGATGGTGAGTTGGCTTCAGGCCTTCGATTCCAGGCTTGAAAAAGAAGATGAGGCAATGGCAACCTCCAGCGGCGAGCATAACTCCTAGCTGAAGAGTCTGGAAGTGCCTTGGTCTTTGCAGTTAGTGCTGGAGTTAATGCTGCTGTGCGTGATGCCGCATTTTCGTAGCAACCCGTGATGGCTGTTTGCAATTCTTTGTTTACTTTGCCCTTGCTGGGGAAATCCAGGCTGATCGGTGTTGAGCAGTGGGCGTAGTTATTAACCATAGTCATATACAGTGGGTTCCTACCTCAGGGATTCATTGTGCTTTGCTAATTCACAATGCAAACTTTGCTTCTGGGTCTTTTAACTATAGCAGTGACTTAAAGAATCACATCTTTGCTCGTCAGATGGCTTTATGCAAACTAATTTCTCAGAGTTTCGTAAGAGGTACAAGTTGTCATAATCTTTGTTTATGGGTTTTATTTGCAAGTCCAGGCATGTTATCTAGAAAGTCATGTCTGTGCAGTTGTTAACGAGCCTCGGAGCCTGTGTGGTAGCCTGTAAAACAGATTTTTGCTTTGGAAGGCAGGCTTAGCTCTTGCACTACTGCACTGAGGGCATTACAAAGTGTTCTCTCCCTTCTACTTTGGGAACGATCCAAAGCTGTACTGAACTCGAGCAGCATCAGCCCTGAGCTGTTATATTTTTGCATCTTGTCTGTTTGGCAGGAGATTCTACTCCATGGGAACAGAGCAGAACTCGTTTTTTTCTCTCTCTTCTCTTCATTGCTCGACCTCCAGCCGTTACCTTCCACTTGTAAGCGTGCTATTTTGCTATTTAAAAATTCTGCTTTTTTTTCTCCAGGCCGGAGGACATTTCCCCGGATACGGCGTCACCAAGGGAATCTTTTCACCTTGGTCCCTTCAAGTCGTTCCTTAAGCACCAACGGAGAAAACCTGGGCCTGGCGTTGCAGTACCTGGACCCCCGGGGCCGCCTGCGGAGTGCCGACAGTGAAAATGCCCTTGGTGTGCAGGAGAGGAACATTCCCACCAAATGTAAGCAGTCACCCTGGTGGTGATAACTGGGGAAAGGCCTCCTGGGGTTACAGGCAAGAAAGGCTTTTAGAGATGAACTCCAGACCCAGTGTATTACCATAGCTTGATTTTAGCGAGCCATTCAAAACCATATAATTACATGTCTGTGTTTTGAGACCTGCATTTTTGCGGGTCCTCTTTCTGTTCTAAGAATATGTAGTCTTGCACTGGGAGCTGGCCTTTCCTTTAGGAAGCATTGGAAATTCAGCAAAGTAGTTAAAAAAAACCTGAAAGTTGACTGGGTCTAGATGATCTATAGGGTTCTTAAGAGTCAGGCAGGCGTGTTTATTTTCTTGATACATTAACGTTTGTAGTCAGGCTTGTGGATTACAGTTATTTTACTGGTTAAGGGCTGTATTTATTTCACTTGCTCTTTAGTAGAAAGATTTACCGCTATATTAATAGCATTCCTGAGTTGGTTTTGGGGGAACTTTATATTATGAAAAAAAGAAATGGAACATAAATCATTACTGATGAACTTCAGATAGCCCATGCAGTAATTTAAGAATCAAAATGAAGACATTAATGCAGCAGAGAAAGCAACACACCAAAACACCGACTGGCAGTAAATCTGATTAAATTAGACATGGCAAAGCTAATCTTTCCAATCTTCTGTATTTTCACACTGTCCAGATGGCTGGTTCCTGTCTTTGTTTTTAGAGTTTCTTGTTAGATACAACATAATTGCACTGCATGTATGTGGTAGTGTCATTTTGAAAGAGCTAAAGAACTGGTCTGTGAGTAGTATGTTTTGGTATTAAGTGCAGTCTGGAAGATTGGGTTCAGGTGTTAATCTCTGGGTCGGGAGACTGCTGCTTGTGCAGCGTGCTCACCAGTGCAGTAGAACAGGAGAACTCGTCATTCCCTGCTGATGTAACCTCCTGCTGGGGTATTGGAGGTGGCTGTTTTAGCTGGTTCTCGTGTACATTTTTATTAGAGTCTGATTGTTCAGCAGGTAAAGAAGATGGCTGCACTGTGCTTATGTTACGGCTCTTACCTTATCAGTTTCTAGTAGGGAATTATGACTTCTAATTTTTCTGCTGTAGAGATAGCCTTGCAGTGAAATCCTTCTGGCGGGAGAAGGAACCCCGAACTAACGAATGGTTGGCAAAGAGCTCAGAAATAATGTCCTTCGTGTTGTCCCAGAAGCTTAACAGTCATTCCCAGCTGAGTGGGATTGATTTAGCAGGGCTGATCCAGCTCTTCATCTGATGCATGTCGAAACTACAGATCAAGGGTTGGAAGGTGCTGTTTAATTGCTGCCCCATCTCTTAAGACAGTGATGTTGTAGAATCCACTCTGCTGGTGGAATGGAATTTCATCAACGTCATTGAATAACTTGTCTATAGTATATCTTTGCAAAATGTCTCGCACTTTTGTCTTAATGGGACACCAGTCAGCAGGTCTTGAGAGTCTGAATGGTTGGAGTCTGTTCAGAGTTCTGCTGCTGACTCCCTTGTGCTGGGAGAGTGCCTCATGTCTGTTTCTTCGACTGCAAAGTATCTGTTTCAGTCCCAGTATGATGGGGATTGATCTTTAAAAAGATCACTGTTACCTTTAAATAGTGTAATGAAAAGAGAAATTGTTACTGTTCTTTTTTAGCTCCGAGTGCTCCAATAAACTGGCGACGAGGAAAACTGCTGGGCCAGGGTGCCTTTGGTCGTGTGTATTTGTGCTATGATGTGGACACGGGTAGAGAGCTTGCAGCTAAGCAGGTTCAGTTTGACCCAGAGTCTCCTGAAACAAGCAAGGTAATTCTCATTGCAGCTTCTAAAATTCATTGTGCAGACTTTGAGATCCTGTAAAGTGCCTATATCTGTCTGTCCTCGAAAGCTAGTATCTTATTTAGTTTGTACTAGGGTTTCAAGTCATGTGAAGAGGAATGAGAGTCATGTAAAAATTACTTTTCCGTATTATTAACTTCAGCTTGAAACTAAAATCCATTTTCTGGCTTCATTTTTGGCTCTCCTTTCTCAGCTTTTTGGTTTGTTGCCAGGTTACTTGAGGAATACTAGACTGCCCTGTGTTGCTGGTTAGACATGGATGTGGACAAAACTAAACCCAGAAAGAGTAGAACTTTTTTTGTTTTTTAAACGAAAAAAAGCTGTATGCACTTGCAGAACCCACTTTCTGGGCTTATATGGTAGGTCCTGTATCAAGTGTATTAATTGCTGGTTTCTGCTTCTGAATCCTCCCTGTCCTCAAAACAAACGGAACCGTGGTGTGTAAATTAATCAAGAATGGTGATGTAACAACACATTAGAAATAGTGGAGGTGGGAAGGGGCACCTGGAAATCATAGGTTAGCACACAGCTTCCTGCACAATGGGTGCAGCTGGAATGGCTGTCAGGTTCTTTGATAGTGTTTTAGCAATGTACCAGTCTCCCAATATTGAACAAATTCACTTTGAGCTGGAATTATTCTGATTTTTATATGGCATGTTGGTGCCAAGGTAAGTCCTAAGTTCTGCTATGTCTCTATTGTAAATCAGACAGTAATTCTGAGCAAAGGAAGAACAGGCTGGAATGTATTTTGAAGGTACTGAAACTCCAAACCTTAAACTATCAATTGGCCTGATTAGTCAACTTTCACTGGTTCCATGCATCTCTACCGCAGCCAGGTCCTTGCTCTTGAAGAGCTGCCTCCTCTCCCAAAGCCAGAGAAGTGAACCTGGCACCTTCCAGTGGCAGGAGTGGAGAGAGTTAAGTGGGACTAATTTTGGGGAAACCATCATTCCTTGTTCCAAAAATCTTCATGCTCCGGTACCTTTGTTCAGCCTGTTCATTCCCTGGATTCAGCAAGAACCTGATACTGCTCCCGGGCAACAAACATCTCTGATTCAGTCTGAAATTGTTGGATAGCCTTTTTGCCTTTGCACTATGATACCCCGTTGTCTGTGGCAGGAGTAAAGCAGAGAATCGGTTTCATGTGCATACCTGCAGATTCTTTGAAGTAAATAAGAGAGGAAGTTGTTTCTAAGGTTGATTCAGGTAAAATCGTGTGAATCAGAACAGGACTGGGTGACAAAAGAAGTTTAGGAACTCTTAGCACCTGTAGTCTTGCTCCCTAATGGGTTGAGGTTCCTACAGAAAGGTTCTTAGCAATTCTGTAACTGTATTCAGAGCTTTTTCATCATTGAAATTAATGCTCACTGCCCTCAGCTTAGTGCTGAGAAGTAAGATTATGTCTGTGTTGTGTGTGAACGATGCTTTAACCTGCTTGGCTAAAGCCACTCAGCTGACAGAATTGAGACAAGAAACAAAGTTTTTTCTGGTACTAAATCCATATATGACACTGCCTATGTTCTATCAAAGCTTCTGCACCAATACTTACCTGCTTATTATACAGTAAGGATTAATGCGAAGCATTGGTAACGTTGGCCTTTCCCAAGAGGTAGGTGAGCCAGTGCCATGGGTTAGACTTCTTCAGTGTAGTAGTGACCTCACCCTTCCAGTGACATGGACAGATTTATTAGGATGGAATATTTCCTGGGGCCGGAACCTTATTTTCTCCTTCAACATCCATAGGAAGTGAGTGCCCTGGAGTGTGAAATTCAGCTGCTGAAGAATCTCCAGCACGAACGTATTGTTCAGTATTACGGCTGCTTACGGGATCGAGCAGAGAAGACCTTGACCATCTTCATGGAGTACATGCCAGGGGTAAGAGCTGACATGAGCAGCACAGTCACAGATCGTAAAGGGAGATGGGTGGTTTTGTTAGTTGTTTATTAGTTGCTGTGGTTACCCTAACTATGTAGTCCACCTTATGCCCTCGTAGGTATGCCCCTTTCTCATACTGGCTTTGTAACGCCACCACTTTCTTTTTATTGATGCCCAAACCACCTCTTTGGTTTTTTTTTCGTAGTGTCTTGTACTTGAAATACCTTCTCTTCGTTAGTCACTAACACCACTTCTTTTCTTCAGTCTAAATGCATTCTAACAAAATACTTCAGAGGACTTGGGCCAACTTGTAAATTGGACTAACTGAATTAGCAGAGTCATATAGTACAGCAAATTAGGCTTACACTGACCCTGCAAGGCTTTTGACCTGGAGCAGTCTGCTGAACTATTTTATTGCTTGTCTTCACAAGCAGTTGTACCAGCACAGCTCAAGGATGGCGGAAGCAGACAGAACCTCCTTAAGCTATTTTTGCCATAAAGCGTGTCCTTGCTTTTCTTAAAAGGGGCTTCGTAGGGCAAGATGCTCTGAGCGCCTCACAAAAAGGCTTTAGAAGAGACCAGAATTCACTACTGTGCCGGTTGGGTGTATAACACAGTCGCAGCTCATGGGAATTGAATGGAGACTGCAAGATTTGTGGTTTGTCCTTTCTTTGCCAATCCCTTCTGTTTGCTTTTGGTGCAGGGGTCAGTGAAAGACCAGCTGAAGGCGTATGGTGCTCTCACGGAAAACGTAACTCGGAAATACACTCGCCAGATTCTCGAGGGAGTCTCATACCTTCACAGCAACATGATTGTGCACAGGGACATAAAGGGTGAGATCAGCTGGTGATTTATGTGTATAACATGTGCTAAAGGAACTCTGAAAAAAAGAGACCAAGTGTTAAGAATTCAGTATCCTGGCTGGGGCTTCTGAACAATGCTTTGCTCAGTTACCCGCTTTTGGGTCGTGTAGTGTTGTGCAGGCCTTAGGGAAGGTTGTGTTCTGGGCTGGGTAAGGGAAGTTGGGCTGTTTTCTCTACAGGACCTGAGACCATGGCAGTTGATTGTAGTAAGGAAGACTGGAAGCCTCTAATTCTTAGGAACGCTCCTCATTTTCCTCTCACACCCAGCAAAATGAGGATGAGTTGCCATCTAACTTTCGCTGCCCCATAATGAATGCTCATTTCCCTGTGGATTCCCTCCTGATTTCTTCTCTGCTTGGCCAAAGTACCACTGGTGTGCATACCAATTGCCATAGGAGCTCCATGTCTGCTTTTGACAGTCCTGCTTTCCTCAGGCTCTTGTGACTGGACTTACCTCCTCTGTGTAAGAAACCTCTAATCTTCCATGTAGAGCCTCTGGGATTAGTCCTTAATCTTCCTTTTCCCAATATAACCCCATGGAGCCAGCCAGTCTCCTTAAGAGTTAATGTCAACAGATGTGGCAGACACCACACAAATTTTTCTGTACTCTAGAGGGACCAGGAGGGTTGCTTGCTGCAGGAAAAATATTCTCTTGTTCCTGGCTATAAATCTTCATTGCATCCCCTCTAGGCTGGCAAAGGGAAATGAGCTGCTGATTCTTGAATAACACCTTGTATGCTGCTCATGTGGTGCTCTTTACCACATGGTTTCCTACCTGGTGGGTTATTCACTAGTTTGCACCCATCTAAGCCAAACGGTTAACTTGCCTCCAGGGTGCTGGGTGGACAGACTTGTCATTCTGAATTCAGCTCTTCCAGTTGGGAAGTGAAGTGATAAAGCTATCCCCCAGCATAAGTGCATTTTATTTGAGGGCAGGAGGAGTTCACGTAGGCACATACCAGATAATGGCAACACGGGGTTCTTCATCTTATTGCGGCTTTGGAGGAAGAATTGTTTTTGATGTCTAAGCCTTAGTTAATCTTAGCTAAGATCTTGAGTTTGCTTTTTTCCCTGGTGCTTCATGTTCAGGACCTCTGACCAAGTAAAGTGGAGACTGACTTGTTTATTGTAGGAGTTCAAAGTGGTTTAATTAGCTACATCTGTTACCCAGCTGACCAGAAAGCAATGGTTATGCTCACCAAAGCAGCATCCCAACAAAATCCTTTTCTACACAGCTATGTACTATCTGAGCCATTGGCCTGGGGGCCCTGCATAGGCTGTCTGAGCTGTTTACGGGCAGGGTAACAATGACGGTGCTGACTCAGCGCTCATTTCCCTTCCCCCTTCACTTCCTCGTGTTTTTCCCCTGAAGTTTTTCCCATTTGCAGCCATTAGCAATTGGCATGTCTACAGCCTGAAATAAAGAAATGATGTTGAGCAGGTCACCTGAGGCTTAATGGGGAAAAAGCCATACCGTGAGCGTGGGTATTTCTGGGTTGGATATCAGCTCTGTAGGCTGCGGATCCAACAGCTGGATTGCATGAAAACAGCTGTCTCGATTCTTCGTTTTTTGTCCAGGAGCCAATATTCTCCGTGACTCTGCTGGGAATGTGAAGCTTGGGGACTTTGGGGCCAGCAAACGGCTGCAGACAATCTGTATGTCTGGAACAGGCATCCGCTCTGTCACTGGCACGCCATATTGGATGAGCCCGGAGGTGATCAGCGGAGAAGGCTATGGAAGAAAAGCAGACGTATGGTGAGGCTTTAAATTTCTGTCCATAGATCAATTTACTGCTTTTCTGGAGCAAGATAAGACATACAGATTCTGTCATCCACGTATCTGGATCAAAAGTTTAAGGTGAACTGAAGTAGTTGATTTGAACTCAAGATATGATCTGCTGCAGGCCGTGCTTTGCAATGTCAACACACAACTGCTCGTTTAGTCTTTCAGGAACAATTTCCACTCATTCCTCCCTCAAACTGATAACTGATTTTCTGTTTTCTGACTTTTTCTGATGTGAGGTTTCCATCCTTTTTATATCGCTTATAAGAGAGAATGAGGGTTGTTTAGGGACCGTCCATTCATTTCATTATAAAATGAGGGGTGTGCTTATAACACCGTGGAAACTAAAGGAATAGAATTTCAGTATGTTTACAAAGCTTTAAAGGAAAGATGCCCAAACCTGGAATAACACAAAAGATATACAGGTCAGATCAAAGGTGATCTGCAGTATGCATGAATGGAAACTGCAGCCAGGCTACTATTGGCATAGCCGAGAAACAGCCTCTATTGAAAGGAAAAAGCAAAACAGTCCTGTGTCAAAATGTTGGGTTTGGAAGCCTTAAAAAGGTGAGATTATAAAGCTAAACTAAATGACGGAGACGAAAGGTATGTTTGTCTCTCCACGGTAAAGCAAGGCCTGTGCTGTTTCCTGTACAAGCAGGGGGTGGAAACAGCTGAAATTTGTCTCGTAGGCAAAGAGTTAAGTTCCGCAGACTCTCCCAGTTGGGATGCTTGGGGAGAGAACGGAGCACGTGCCCTTCCCCCTGGGTTGATGCAGTTGTGGATTTCCTCTTGGTGCTGACATGGGTCCATTCCCATCAAAGAGACGCTGCCGTTGGCTGGGCTCCAGTTCCTACAATCCCAATCATTATTTAGGGGGGTCAGAATTTTCCAGTGCAGCGTTAGTCCCAGGGTGGATGCGTATAGCCAAGAGGCTCAAAGACGTAACAAATCTGGCCACCTGGCTTTCCGCCACTGCTGCAGGCCCCTCTCCAATTTTCTTTTTCCTAAATAGCAGAAAATGTGAGCTATTTGTTATTGCTGGAGCGACTTGACATGAAAAACATTCCTGCTGTTTGCTGAATATCTTAAAGAAACCGGATCTGCTTAAACGGTATAAATCAGTCTAAACAATAATATATCCCTGCTTGCTCTTGAGCAAACCCCCAGCACTTCGGCACACATGGTTTGCATTTTCTGTACTCTCTTCTAGTAAGTCTTAAATGGCTGGAAACCAGTGTAAAATTTTCACGTTGGATTTTAAACCTTGTCAAAAAGTCATTTCTTGCATATTCACTGGATTTAATTCCTTTCCTTCCTTATCTTGGCAACTGATGCAAGTCTGCCTCTGCAAATGTCTTGTCTTTGCTTTTCACTTCAAAAGAGGGTTTAGTTTAAAGGTAGAAGAGGCAGTTTTGCCATTTTCATGGAACGATGCGATCAAAACACAGGACTGGATATTAGAAGTTCACTAACTGCTTTTGCTTAATCTGTGGCCTGGAGGAGGCAATTAATCCTTTTTGCATAAAACCCAGTCGCTGCAGTACTACAGAAACCCATCTTCCCTGTGAAAGCATTGGTGTCACGCTTGCTTCAAAAGGTGGCTGAGCCATGTCCGTCCACATAATCACGTTCTTCCCTTGAATTAGCCTGTAGAGCCCCATTAACTTTACTGGGAGTTTTGCCTTAATGTAATGAAGCATCTGCCTACTGGCGGTTTAACTTACTGCCTCCTCACTTTGGAGCTGTTAAGACTTTAATTATTTTTTTACTGTCTATGACGCTTGGTTTCTTGTGAAGTGGAGATGTTAGGGTTGTGTTTTCCCCACGTGGGTATTCTGAGGCTGTGCGCTGAAAAAAGATTTTGCCGAAATGGCTTTGTGGGGTCAACCTGCTCTGATTGACTGGACCTTGGTTAAAAAGTACGGTTTCTACCCCGCAACTCAGCAAGTGCCTTTGAAATACAGCAGCAGCGCCTGAAATACCACTGAGGTCAAACGGCGCCTTCAGGGACCTCTCACGTGCACCTCTTGTCCCCTGTCGTTAATGCAAATGTGTACTGAGAGCAGAATTTGAGCAAGGGAGAGTTGGACAGATGGCGCTTTGCAGTTCTGGGTGCAGCGAGAACCACGGTGGAAAGCGGCCTCCCTGTCTCAGCATTTACCGCTAGCCTGACGGGAGTAAAAGCAGCGACGCTGGCAGGTCTGGCTCAGAAGCTGTGCACACGTGGGGCTTGCTGAGCACAAAGCCATTTTATAGCTGTTTTCAGAGCAGAGCCGTACCTTGATGTTGGCTGCTGGGAAGTTCTCTCTGAACACTGTGCATTATTGTGTGAGTCAATTCTCACTTTGGTTTTGGTTTGCCTTTTTTTTTTTTTTTTTTTTTTATTTATTTTCCTGTCTGCTTTTCCAGGAGCCTCGGTTGTACTGTTGTGGAAATGCTGACAGAGAAACCACCCTGGGCAGAGTACGAAGCCATGGCAGCCATTTTCAAAATCGCCACCCAACCAACCAACCCCCAGCTCCCCTCTCACATATCAGAACATTGCCGGGACTTTCTAAAGCAGATCTTTGTGGAAGCCAGGCACAGACCCTCTGCTGAAGAGCTGCTCAGACATCAGTTTGCACAGCTCCAGTACTGAATTACCTCCCTTGCTAGCAGCTCCTGCTGGGCTTTTGGTGCCCCGTCTGGTCTAGTTGCAACTGCCCGTTGTGGTGCTGCATCTTCAAAATGCCAACTCAGCTGTCCTAGTCCTTTGGGGAAGTTGTGCCAAGGAACCTAGGGTCTGCTCTTGTGCCTGATACCTTTGTTTGCTGGACTAATGTTTATTCTACCGACAGCTGTCCGAACAGAGCTGCATTTTTTGCCCTAGTTACCTTGATGTCAAATTGCAGCTGGCTGCATGTTTTCTGTAGGCCCAAGAATGGGAATCTAAGTGTCTCACTGGTTGAACATAGAAGAAATCTGAACCAAAGTGGGAACTGGAAGAGCTACACTCTTCGGAACAGAAACGTGCAACGGCTGTCCAGACCAGCTCTCGACGTGTGGGTCACTGGTTTCCAGACTGCTAGGGCTTTAGAGGCATCTATAGTACATGAATCCAGCAAAAAGCCATGTGTCATTGAGCATGCGCTCGCTATATAATTATATATT
>VZSZ01009052.1:102243-116710 GCA_013398815.1 Ibidorhyncha struthersii
CCCCCCCCCCCCCCCCCCCCCGCCAGGAATCGGATACTCTTTGGATTCACTTCCCTCCCCTGAAGTGTGGGGTCCGGGTCAGGTTGCTGCAGCCTCTTTCGGTAATGTATAGCCTGGTCGTTGGTTCCTGCTCTCAAAATCAGAAAAACGGTCATGTAGCAGGCTGGAGGGCTCACACCTCTTGTGCTTGCACGTGCTCTCTCCATTTCGGCTACATCAACGAGAGTTTTCTGTGCACATATTATAAGAAGGTAGAAAATGGTGAGTGCTACTGCCTTTGGAAAAAATCCCGAATTTCAATTTTGGGGAGGGAAGGAGAGAAATGGAACATCGTTGTTCTTCTTGCTTACTGTTCTCTTTTTAACTGAAAGCCCAACATTTAAAAGCTGGCCTGTTGGTATTTTTTCCTCCATCCCCTACCCCAAAATCATCTCGTATAGTTAAAAATGCTTTCTGCCGAAGTGAGAGAATCGGGAAGTGAAGCCAGCAAGAAGCAGGAAGCAAAACTGAGGAGTCTGCTTTCATTTTCTAAGGCAGCCGAAGGAAGGAAGGGGCCACAACCCGAGCAGCATCACGAGACCCTCGCTGCAGAGCAGCGACCGCATGGTTTCTGCTTTGTGACGACGAACGTGGCAGGGCGGCTGAGGAAGCGGCTTTCATCGTGGTGTGAATGTGTTGCCTGCGTGTTGGTGTGAGGAGTCGTCGGCAGCACCTGCGTGATGGGGACGGTTAAAGCACTTGGTGAGGCTCAGACTCGCTTGGGAGCCTCGCCAGGGTCCCTGCGCGCAGTCCCTGCTGTGCGGGCAGTGGAAATCCCCAGGCGGTCCCCACTGACGGACCTGTCCTTTAACAAGCCCTTAACTAAAAAGGAGAAATAACTTGTCCAATGGGGGGGACGTCAGGCTCCTGGGGTCATCCAACACGTCTCTTCCCCGAGATCAGGTGTGGTGGCTACAGCCGGCTTTGCCAGCGCAGGAGAGCTGCGGCGATGCTGCCGGACCCCTGGTGCACACCCAGAGCCCCTGAAGGACCTGTACTGGGGGAGGAGTACCGTGGTGGCCTGGGTTGAGAACACATCCCTCTACCATCTGCTTCTCCTGGGACTCCTGTGCACTACCCATACCCATCTTTTTCCCTCTTCAATCCTTGGATCCTGTTTTCATGGCTGTGTCTGGATTCTCCCAAGCAGGACGTGCTCGGCGGGAGCTGATGTTGTCAGTCAGGGATGGAAAAGGGGCTCTTGCTCTTGATACAAAAGGCTGTTTCTCTGCTCTGTGGGCTCTGAAAAGCCTAATTCCCGGAGCATTTGAAAGATGTGGTGTTCCTGAATGCTTACTCTTTCAAGTTAGTCTTACAAATTGTGTGTAAAGGAGGTAAATAATAATTAAAACCAGACTCACCTGCTTTCCCTGGTGTCACTGCGTTAGGCTTGCCAGCCTGGCAGGTCTTGTTGGGCTCCTTAATTTGTGTGGACTGTGCTATCCAAACATCACAGCTCAGCAGATGGGCTGGATGCAAACCGGACCTCGTATGGCACCCGTCGGCCCAGCCCCAATGCCCGTCCTGCCCGTTGCAGAGAGTGAGCTGCGCCGGCATCTGCTTGCGGAGGCAGGACCCGGCGGTTACGGATACGGAGGGGGAGGCGAGTAAGCCACAAAGCGTATGCAGGGCAGAGGGGTGGATCTAACCCACGGGAGGGTGAATTCCCTTTGAGGGTGGTCTGGGCTCCGTGTGGAAGCTGCCGTGCGGTTACAGCTGGGGTGTGTAGCTCACGGGGGAGTAATGCTGGCGTGCAATTTGAAATCCTGGGTTTGGTCCCCAAAGGACCTGTCTGCCTCAGGCAGAACGTTACACACGCGTATCCAGGAATAGTTTCTTGATCCTGCCTGGGCAGAGAGGCTCTTCGCGCAGTAACTGGGCAGTGAGAGGCAGGGCTGACTGCTCCCCTCCCCCTCCCCGGACCCCTGGGAACTCAGGACAAGACAGGGAAGGCTCGGAAACCTTGTATTACAAAAATAAAAGAGCGCATGGCGCAGTGTCACGCGTGAAGCTGCCGTGCCAGGCTCCAGCGCAGAACGTACCAATCAAAGGCAAATATAAAAAAGACAGACACTGTTAAACAGTCGCAGGACAGCATCCTTAAGGCTGAACAATCCCAGCTGAACTGAGCTGATGTAAACTGAGGACCCTCCTTATTCGGAGCCCCAGCAAGGCAGGGTTGGTGTGGCAGGAGCAGGGAGCTCTGCTGTGACTGACGGGCTAGGTAAAGCCCCCAGGTCATCTCCTTTTCCATGGTGGCAGGCCTGAAACGTGTGGACAGGGCTGGGGTTCCCATGGGGGCAAGCGCTTCTGGTCTGATCTCATCAAGGAGAGGGGTCTGCAGAGAGAGAGCTTCAGGTCCGGGGGCTCTACCCCGGTCTCCTCTGCCGCGGCCCCTCTAAGCATCCTCCAAAGAGGGCTGGGCTGCCTCCCTTCCCTTCCCACCCGCAGCCCCTTGGGTCCCCTTTGCTTTACATCAGCTCAGTTAGCCCCCGGCTCAGCACTGCTCCGTGCCGTCGCTGCTGGGCTCCAGGGAAGGGTGGGCTGGCCCCGCTCACGCCGACTTGGTCCCGCTCTCCACCTCCTTGTGCACCCACAGCTCCTTGTGCTGCTTGCGCCCGAAGCCCTCGTCGTAGTTGCCTTTACTCTTGAAGAGCTGCTGGAAGTGGGGCTTGCAGTAGAATTCCCCGTGGAGCGCCGCGTAGCTGCCCAGGCTGGGGAAGGAGGAGGGCAGGGTTAGCTGGGGGACCCGGCTGCGGGACTGGGGGGAGCGTGTGAGGCTCGGGGGCACCGGGACAAGGGAGGAAGGAGGAGAGAGCGTGCAGGAGGGGACCCTTGGAAAGGGCCAGTTGCTCCCTCCAGCCGGCTCAGGATGTTAGGGGCTGCCCTAAAGGTCTGTAAAGAGGGGGGTCCTGCAGGGCAGCTCAGCCGTGGCTCTGTGTCATCTAGGAGGACACTGGCTCAGCTCCGTGGTACCTTGGGGCTGCTCTCGAGGGGAAAAAAACTCTTCTTCCATACCAGGTGGGATTTAGCTGAGACTTGGGACCAGGTGGGCAGATAAGCCCTTTTCTCGCTGCCATGAGTGGGCTGGGGGTCTTTAGCTACCCGANGGCTGTCAGTGGCCTCCCGGCCCGGCTCACCTGAGCTTGGTGTGGCAGTGCTTGCAGCAGAAGCAGGCGTTGTGGAAGACGAATTTATCCGCCACCAGCCGCTCCATGGGATAGACGGTTTTCTGGCAGGCAGTGCACATCTCCTTCACTTGCGCCTTCAGGCTGAAGGACTGGGCAAGGGGAGACCAAAGGGAAAGAGGGTGAGGAAGGGGTTTGGGAGATCCGGTGCCTGGCTCCCACCACAGCCCTCTTCCCTCACATCCATGCTGCCATTTGCTGGAGCACTGGTTGGCGTGAAGCCGCCCCATTTCCCCTCATGCTCCCTGTACTGCTCCACTGATGCTGGCCCTCGCTCTCGGTCCTTCCCCCCTCGCCGTGCATCAGTGGGATGTGGTAAAGTCACAGGTACCTTGGAGCGCTGCACCGTGCTGCCTCCTGAGTTGTTCTTTGCCTCCTGAGGAGGGAAGGAGAAGAGAAATGAAAATGAGAGGCTGGACTGACAAGCCTGGCACCGAGCTGGGGTTGAGGAGGAGCAGCAGAGGATGGGTACAGGCAGCTGAGCCGCAGGACCTTGGGGCACGCCAGCAGCCCCTGCCTGGCTGGCAGGGGCACCTGGTGACCGTCTCTGAACTCACTTGCCCAGAGGCCATGACCTCTGTCAGGTCCTCCTGCGTGAGTTCCTTCCTGCGCTGTGGTGCTTTTCCCAAAGAGAGGAGAAGGAAGAGAGGAAAATAGAAAAAGAGGAAAAAACATTTACATATTGCAGAGAGGGAAGTAGGCACCAGGAGGCTGTGGGATGTGCCCGGGACCGTGGGGGCAGAGCAGCCAGTGCTCATCCAGCAGGATGACGTGACAGGACAGGAGCATGTCATGGCTTTGTTTCTGCCGTGGCCGAAGGTATAGCTGACCTCTTTTGTGGTGGCAGCACCCCAAGCACAGACCCAGGAGATGGCACAGCGCAGGCATTGCAGAGCATGACCATAGGGTGACAACCCTCCCTTGCTCCCAGCCACCGAGGAGCATCTCTGGCCATCTGCAGGTGTGGATTGCTGTCCTTGGCTACCTGGTGCAACCGCCGCGTGTGTCTCAGACCACGAAGGGCTGGCACCAGCCTCTCAGGAATAATAGCAGCAAAGCAGAGGAGCCCCACTTCCACGTCCCTGGGGGATCAGTTTGCCCTGGGGTGGGCAGAGAAGGGGAAAGGGCTTTGCAGAGCTGCTGCAGCCCCTGGGAAAACTCCCGCTGTGACCTGCACTGGCACATGGTCACCTGTGGGCTTATGCATCTACTAACAACAGCTGTGCTTTGGTGCGAGATGCTGCTCTTGCTCCTTCTAGCCAACATTTACCCCATAGGGCTGGAGAGTCATAATTAACCCTTCTCTTGCTGGAGGCACACGGCGCTCCGGCAATGCCGCCAGTGTGGGTCTTTGCCTGCAGTCAGAGGGTGGTGACTGCCAGTTCCCCCAGGGCATAGCTGGGGTGTCCCTTGCTCTCATGGAGCACGTTGTGTTGGGTCCCCCTCGGGCGATGTTTTGTTTCTGAGTTCCTGAGTTATCACCCGTTGTGCTGCTGCACTGCGCAGGAAACGCCTGTGCCGTAGGGGAGATCGAAAAGCCCTCTTGAGTCCCTGCAGGGTCTATGTTGGGGGCGGGAGGAGAGCAGGAGGGGCAGCGGGGTACGGTCAGAGTCGCTCCATGGCGTTCTGCACCTTGGTGGGGGCAGATGCTACTGGGAGCTGGCAGCTGCGAGAGGAGCAATCGGGCAGAGAGATCCGAACACTGAGGTGCCTGTACCTCTGCCCCCCGGGGTCTCTGAATGCTCTCCCATCTGCAGCTGCAACAACTCACCTCCTCCCAAATCACCTCCCGCTCCTCCCCCTTGCTTGCCCCGCTGGGTCCCCATCAGCCACCTGCAAGTATTTCAGTCTGCCTTTGCACTGGTGGAAATGCTCCCTTCTTTCAAACAGTCAGGACCAAAGGGGTAGACACACTTTTAGCAAGGTGGACCAGCCAGGGATGCTTAACAACAGGCTGGGTCACCCTCTGCACTGTTTGTTCCCGAGGTCAGGGCAGTGGGAGCCCAGGACATCACCCCGCTGCCTCCCTGTCCCCCCTCTTGCTGCCAGCTGGCTCTGCCTGGCCAGCACTGCCCCTTCTCTCTGCCCCCGGGCTGATCTTCCTTCCCCGTTCCTCCTGCTTTGTCCTTCCCCATCGTTTCTCCTCTGTATTTTTGGAAACAGTTTGTCTAAGAGACGCACAGGAAACTCTCACTTCGCTGAGCTGCCTCTTCAGACGTTTCCCAGCTGCTCTCATTGACTGAGGTCAGGGACGTGATTTTCCTCTCACTCCCACAAGGCTGGAGGAGTAAGCCAAAGTCAACAGAGAGACATGGGCAGCGAGGAGACTCGGGCTGTGTAAAACCAGTTGCATCCCTCGGCACTGGTAAAACAACCGCAGGTGCTCTCCTGGGGTTAGGGTTTAATATATTGTTTCCAGGCTCAGCTGACCAGAGCTAAGGAAAACGCTGCCTCTTTGGAGCTGGAATGCATCCGTTCCCAAGGCTACAGGCATCCACCGTTGCTCGTCACTTCTCGGCAGCCTTCTGGCTCCGATCAGGCGCACTATCTATTTCATATCTGATATATCCTCCCTCGGGGAAGGGCCGTATCCTGTCCCAGCAGGAGATGTTCTTGAGCCTTTATGTTTTTCCATCTCCAATCACTCCAATCCTAAGCAGCTCGCATGCTCTCAATTGTGATCACAGAACGCCATGGAAACACAAACAAACAGACGGCAACTCGAGAGGAGAGCGGGGTGAGCAGCTCTGTACGGACCAGAGCCCGGACGCTGGCGTTACAGTGTGCTCAGCAAACAGCACCTTCTGCTGGAACATTCCTGTCCCCAGTTTTGTTGTTTGAGTAGCAGCGATGGTGCCTTTGATCACCCTAAAATGTCAGGTCCGGAATACAGCGTCTGTACACAACCATCCATCCCTGAGAACCAAACCCCAGTTTGAAATTCCCATACAAACCGCAGGGGATGCTACGTACGTGAGTTGGGGGTGGGCTGGCGGGTCCCGTGGCCTGGAACATGGTTCCTTCCCCTCCTCCGTCTATTTAATCCTGAGCTTGAAGTTTGTGGGCTGAGGTTCCCTGGGGAGGCGTCTAAGACGGACCTCTTGCAACACCTGGAAAGGAAATGTCAACAGGAGCATGGCTGGTTTCATCACCCCGCGCCCGGCAGCTGCGCAGCTCTGCAGGAACTGGTGCGTGACAGCGACATGCTCAAAGCTTCCTCTGTGGGGTCGGTGCAGCCCCTTTGGTCTCGGGGTTTGTTGAGGGGTCCAAGAGATTTAGGCACAGCAGACTGGACTGGCAGTCAGGAGATGCAGGTCTGGAATACCGCTCGGTTGTAGGAAGCTGGCGGGTGATCTGGGGCCCTGAGCTCAGCAGCTGTAGTCCCATACAAAGATATTGGGCTAGGATGGGAGAGGGCTGCTGGAAACACGAGCAGAAGGTGATGCGATGGCTTCTGCTCCAAACCCGTGTGTGGAAGGCAATCGCCAGGCAATGGTGAAGTCGTTACCAGCAAGGCTACGACTCCCAGCCAGAGCCGCTGTCCTGCCGAGGCAGCGAAACCAGCGCCCAGTGTTTCACTAACATAGCCACTAAAGGACTGGTGTTGCTGGAGAAGGGACTTTGATTTTAGTCTAATTTTAGCCCAGAAAAGCCTTGTTGAACAGAGCGGATCGCAGCTCAGCAGAGAGAGCAATGGGGATTTTGTCTTCTCTGGGGAGCCTGCGTTGCCTTTAGGCTGAGACCTGTGAGCTGTGGCCTCTGTGAGATGTGCTCAGTGCCCAGGAGGATGAGTTCAACAGGTCTCGGGCCAGTTTTAATGCAGCACGGAAAAAACAAAACCCACCAGCATTGCAAATCACCCCTTTTGGTAAAAAACAGCTGAAAAGGCACTGACAGATCCTCAGGGGGTTTTCCCCATCGCACCTTACCTTCAAAAACAACCCATAAAAGGTCAGGCTTGATGAACCCTGTTTTGCATATGCAAGACAGAGATGTGGGGTTGAGCAAACGATGCCGAGGGAGGAGCAGAGCAGGGAACAGGAGGGTGAAGGGGTGACTCTGCAGCTCTGTAATGATGGGGATGTGCTGGGGGCTCACAAACCAGCACACCCCCTCCGTCTGGGGCTGCTTTCTGCTCTTACTGAAACCTCTCATCCTCATATTGTCACCCCAAAAACATTCCTGCTGCCCAAAGGGCTGGGGTAGACCCTGAGAGAGCCCCAGGGCAGGAGACGTGCCGGGGTGGAGGGCTTGGGAACGGGGGATGTCTCCGCAATGCCAATCTCACGGTGACGTTTGCAAACATGCCCTGGGTTTGGGGGGCTCTTTGGCTCCCTAAAAAGTCCTGACACCCAGCAGCTGACAGCAGGCTTGCGTTGTGCCCAACAAAGCACCCAAAATTATTGGCTGCGTTCAGAGTTGAGAGATTTTTGCTCCCGGTCCTGCGCAGTGGCGAGGGAGCTGGGCTCCCCCTCGCAGCCCCGGGGGGCTGGACGGCCCTCGTCACAAACATTTCACAGCCTCGTCTGAGAATACGGCTCCTCTTTTACCCAAATCATTTCCCGTCTCCTCTGCGGTTTGCTTGTTATTTCCTGCTCGCTGAGCGGGGCGGATGGCAGCATGCAGCGGCTGCTGCCGTACCCAGTGTGTGCTGGGGCTCGGGGCAGAGCCGGCCGAGGAGCCGACGCGGTGGCAAGGGCTCATGGCTCAAGGCCACAGCCCCTCTCTGCCCCCCATTGCCTTCCCTCTCACATCTCTGGGGTCCGTACGGTGCCCACAGCCTGGCGCAGAGCCCGAGGGACACCCCTCTGGTCCCTACCCCACGCACACCTCTAATGTGGATGCACAACCCTCCCCCTTTTCACCTGCCTTTCACCTTCTTCTTGCCACAAACATTTCTCCACCCCCAGCTTCCCTTCCTCTTCCCTCCCAGCTCATCATCCTCCCCTACCCCAGCCACCTTCTTTCCCTCGGTTTCCCCAGTCTCTCCATCATCCCCCTCTTGCCATTCCCCATAAGCACACACTCCCTGGATCCTTCCACCTACTCTTTGTTCCTTTGTTTCTGTTGCCCCCAAACCCCGTTCCCTTCAATGCCACCCCACTTCTCATACCCCACGGCTTGATGTTCTCCATCCAGCCCCATCCTCCAGGTCTCCTTCCTCTTGACATCCACCTGCCCCCATCCCTCTGCCCCTCCGTGCACATACCGTGCTCGCAGCCCCGTCTCCCAGCCTTCGTTTCAAACGAGAGGTCCCCTCGGTGTAGCTGCCCTACGGGCACGTGAGTAGGAGTTGCTAAACATCCTTCCTGCCGAAGGACAGGAGGCAAGAGTAGAAATCTCTAAGGGGAAGAGTGTGCTGAA
This sequence comes from Ibidorhyncha struthersii, assembly GCA_013398815.1. Taxonomy (NCBI): domain Eukaryota; kingdom Metazoa; phylum Chordata; class Aves; order Charadriiformes; family Charadriidae; genus Ibidorhyncha; species Ibidorhyncha struthersii. Next base: position 110,835 of record VZSZ01009052.1, read on the forward strand.
GCGATAAGGGAAACAGAACAAGTTAGAAACTGCAGGAGGGTTTCTAGGAGGCCCTCAGCTGCTGTCATCGCTCTTCCAAGGAGGCATTAGTCTGCACGGGATGGGGTTTGAGCCCAAGGCAGTCAACACAAGCCTCCATGAGCGGAGGAACCCCAGTGGCATAGGCTTTGCTTAAGGACATGCTGCCACATCGATGTCATGAAGCCTTCACAATTGCTAGGGTAACCCTCCAACGCACGGGGGAGCTCACTAATTTTCTGAGGGGCGCAGAGGGCATCTGCGACCAAGCAAGAAAGCCAAGTCCAAGCCTCCACGGTGGAGGCTGGCACCTGAATTCTCCAAACTTCTGTTCCCTAAGGCTCTTAGCCATCTTTGCAATCCAGGAGGAGCAGGAGTGAGGACTGTCCTCTCCTAGTCATGCAGCTGGCAGTTTCAGGTGTTTGGCTCAGGACAAGGCGAGAACCCCTTTGACTTACAGCCTCCGTTCTTCCTGCCCCTCCTAGAAGCATCTGATGGCTGGTGTGGACAAAAAATCCCTTTTCTCCAAGGGATCTGGGCTTGTGTCGTCTGCCCAGGGAGATGGCGCAGCTTCTGATGGCAGCACTGGTGGCCACAGCATGGCAGGCGCAGAAGGAGGTGGATCTCGGTGTGCTCCAGAGATGTAGCAGCAGAGCCAGCAGGATGCACTTGGTGCCTGGGCTGCCAGCTCTGCCTGCCCAGGGCACCACCAGCAGCTGCCGGTCCTGCTCTGGGGGCTCTTTTGGTGATCTCAGCAAGCTGGTGTTTGACTCAGGACCTTGGGGTTGGAGCTCATCTGGCATCCGCAGGGGACGTGTGCCAGCTGCCGTGTGAGAGCAGCTAGATAGGGGCTACGGCTCTGCCTTTTAGCACCAAACGGGGAGCAGGGTGGGGTGAAGAGGCCAACGTCCATCCCAGAAGCTGCTCGGTTGCCAAGCTTTTGCCTGGAAGCCTCTCCCGTCCCCTCTCACCTTCCTGCCTCACCGCGGGGGCAGATGTAGGGAGAGTGAAGCATCTGGGGTGGCCCCTCGAGGAAATTCCCCCAATCCCTCCGATGGCGACCTGCCTCTGAAGCATCACGTTCCCCGCAGCCGGGATGGGTGCCGGCAGCCTTTCCCCCCTTTCCCTCACCAGCGGGGCCACCTGGGCTGCCCTCGCTGCCAAGCCAGCCTGCTCCCAGCGGGCCCCCGGCCCGGCACAGCCCGGCACTGGCTAATGGCCTCTCCAAAAGCCGATGGGTTTCCGGCACAGGAAAGCAGCGTGACTGCGGAGGGCGAGAGGCCCCTCTCTGCCATATGGTTCCCATTAGCAGCCCTGCGAAGTGTATGTTTACTGCTGGGATCACTGTACCATTGCAAGAGGCTTTCCCAAAGGCAAAGCGCGGCGTGGGGGATCTGGGCCCCTTCCTCCTCCATCCTGGGAGGACGCGGAGTATCCCTGGCAGCACAGCGAGGCAGGGGCAGGGGCTCAACACCTCAGAGAGGCTGTCAAGCCTCTCCCCCAGGAAATCATGGGCTAAGCCGATCGCTGTGGGGACCGACGTCCCAAGATCACGTGCAGGATTAGTGCAGCCTACACACACGGGACAGCCGTTGACCCTCCAGCTCCATCGCCAGCCAAGCCCATGGTCTCCAGCAGGACTGGGGGGGAGAAGATGAAGAGGAGCTGGAAGAGCCTGAGCCTTGGGATCACCCGGCTCACTGCCTGGCTGGCCACTGTTTCTGCAGCCTTCGGGCCTCATGGTAAATCCACACGATGAAACAAAGCGTGGTGTAGAGTTCCCATCAAACGGGCCAGTTCCTGAACCGGGCACAGCACCACCAGGGAAGGGGGCACAGCATCACCAGTGCTGCTTCAGCTTCTCAAGCGTGGAAAGAGATGGCAAGATGCATTTTGGGGGGATGATGGAGCAAGCCTGGTGGTCATGGCTCCAGCTCTAGCCATGGAAGACCCGAATTCAGCTTCAGATCTTGGCTCCTTGTGTGGTTTCGAGCCAACCACTTGACCTCACCAGTATTTGGGACCCAGCGCAGGTCCCTGCTGGCTTGATGAAGGATGGAGGACTCTAGGGAGGAGCAGCTGGGCCACTTCTGTGGACACCAGTACCCTGTTCATCAGGTTTCTGGAGGACAGCCCCACCACACGGACCTGTCCCTGCCTGCACCCCCCGGCATGGAGCTACCTTCCACCAGCCCACCCCACTAATCCGCTTTCCATCCACGTTCTGCACCGGGGCTGCCTCTTGAAAGGCTGCCAGTGGGCAGGAAATCTGCAGCAGAAATGCTGAGGGATGCTGACAAGGAATAGTTGTGGGGAGGAACAGGGCTGCCTTTGTCAGGGCAACAATGAGGGATCCGCACAAGCGAGGAGGGAGCCCGAGGGAAGCCCCTGCCCACCCGCTCTGCTCTCTCATCTTCGTCCCTGCTTCGGCTCGCCTGCCCCGAGGAGGAGGTGCACGGCCCTGGAAGGACCAGGGCCAAGGGGGACTGGGCTGGTCCCCAACCCCTGCCTCTCAGCGAGGGGACGGATGGGGCAGGAGGATGCTGCTGGGATTCATCCATTTTCCAGAAGTGGAAACTGAAGCACTGAGCAGCCCATTCCTGGAACCGTGGCCGTGTTTAATGGCATCCATTAAAAATCATGGTCTGAAGGGAGTCTCTGCTCCCTGGGATCTCCTGCCTTGCTAGGAGCTCAGATACAGCAAATACAGCAGAAAGCCTGCTGGGAGGATGAGAAGAGCTTCTTCCAGGCAGAGACAAATCCTTCTTAGTAGTGCCGGCTGACAGAGCAAGCTGCAATGGCCAAAAATTGCGGGTTGGGAGGTTCAGGCTGGACATCAGGGAAAACTGCTTCACTGGGAGAAAGGCTTGGAAGCTCTGCAGCGTGGTACTAATTAAGTGCAATATAAACCTGGTGCAAACAAGCACAATAGTCAAATAGCAGTTCATGCTCCTCCTTCCCCTTTTCAGTTTTTCCATAGTCTCTTCCATAAACCATGCTCCACCTGGAAACCTCACCTTCTGGCTTCCTACATAAGTGTCTATCTGTTTCGCATTACACTTGCATTATGTTCCTAGTTCTTCTCCCACCATATTTGCCTCTCAGGGGGATTCATAAAGAGCAATCACATTCCTAATCAGTCTTTTTTTTTTTTTAGCAGGAGAAGCCAATTCCTTTTAATCTGTTCTCCTAAGGTGGGTTCCCTGTTACTACAGCCACCTTGGTGGCACTCTGCCAGTAGGTGAGCTGGCCCTGGATGCCCCACGCTGAAGGAGATCTCCGACCTTTGTATTCTGGGACAAATACTTCTCCGGCACCCCTAAAACCATCTGGCCTCATGTGCTCTTCCTCTGTCACCTCTGCCAGAAATCCTAGATGCTCTTTCTTCTTCAGTGCCCTCCGCTTGCCGAGGTCCCTCCAGGCTACAGCAGCTTCGTGTTGCAGCTCCTGCTCTGGCACAACTCCAGTTTAGCCATTTCTAGGACTCCAGTCTCATCCTCCTGTTCGCTGATCTGTGTTTTCTCACCGTGGGCAGATCTCCTGACTTCTGAAGGGACTGTTTACAAGTTCCGTCCCTAGATCTCCCCTTGTGGAAGGATCCAAGTGTCCTCCTTTCATTTTGCTGTCCCTTCCCTATCCTCTTTCCTGTCTCCACCTAAAATAATCATTTGCTTGGGGCACTGTATCAAGTGCTTTCCTTAAATCCAGATTCATGAGGCCCTCTTGTTTCAGAAGTCAGTTATCGTAGCCGAGGAAGATACTGAGGCAACTTGACATGATCTGTGTTAAAATCACACTGCATTTTATTCTGCTTCCCAACGCCATGTCTTTGATTACTCTTCCAAAACCTATTTTAGAAACTCACCTTTTATTGTACTGCAATTACTGGACCTGTAATTGCCTGTGATCTCCTCTTTCCCCAAACATAACCTGTAAATGTTTTATGTTGGCTAATCTCTCCTCGTGGAATATCACCTGTAAAACACCAGACTTTGGACTGGCATTTCCTATATGGGTTAACCCATCTCCTGAGCTCTGAGAGCCCCTCCTGAGCGCTTCTGCTGTTTCGCCATCTGCAGACGCAGCAGGAACAGGAGTGAGTCCTGTTCCAAGCACCCCAAAACGCGGCACAACCACTTTCCCTGGTCCCTGCCTCCACACCACCCCTGCGAGAGCTGCCCTGTCCTCCTGCATTTGCTGTCCGAATGCAGATTGTGTCCACAAAAAAAAAAACAAACAAAAAAGCACCACCAAAATCATACTCATAGGTTAAATCTCTCAAAAGATCATTCCTTTTGAGCTGCCCTGTCTATTTTCAGCCTTCACCTCCATCCTCCCTTTTAGGATCCGAGATGTCACACAGCCTGGTACAGGATCGGGTGCTCTGCGAGGCCACGGGATTTCAGTGGAGCAACACGCGCGTGGTGGGAAAAGCAAGCCCTGGAGAGGCCCGTCCGAGCTTGCTGAGGCTCCTTGTGTCTGAGAACCCTTCAGTGGCCATACGGAGGGGGTTATGGGCGCACCAGAGGAGTGAGAAATATGTCTAAAGTGTGCTTAATATTGATTGCAATAATCCCTTCACCCGGATTTAATGTTTTCCATCCCAGAGATTTTGCTAACGGCTAGGTAAACCCTGCAACACCCCCAGATGGCAGATAAAAATGAATTAAGTGGAAAGTGAAAGGCAGACACCTCTGGGGGAAGATGGCAGCTGCCTGACGACGGACAACAACCCTGCCAAAGCTGAGGATGGGCAAAAAGGAAAAGAAAAACCCCATCGCCATGTAGGGCCGGAGGGGGTAGCTTTAGGCTCACAGGAGTGACTGGCTGAAGGAAACCAGAAGAGGAACTCCCTTCCCTAATGAGAAGTCTCGTGGGATTTTTGTTGACCAAAAAAGGTCAGGAACCTTGTTTTGAGCTGTATGAAAAAGAAGATGCATCCAGTCACTTTGCAAAGCCCAAGAGGCTGGTTCTGACAGACCCTCACTTCTTAACTGGGAATTTGCTTCTTGCGGGGCTCCCATTTAAAAAGGACGTTAACACTGGAGCCGTTTCGGACTAGGCTTGGTCGGTCGCCCTGCAATTATTTTGTAAATCTACGTTAATAATGCTGCAGATGTGCTACTCCTGGCCCTAAACACACAACAGCTCAGCTGGGGCACCAGATGTCTTCCCTGCGAGAGCCCTCACACGATGTCTTCGGTGGACAAAGCCCAGTTTCCAAGGCGTGATCCAGGCTGCTGAATTATCGTGTCCTTTCAAAACTGATGCCCACCCCATGAACAAAGATCAGCAGAAAATTGATCAAAAATACGACCCACAAGGTAGCTTAGCTGGTCTCAAGTGATCCAAGGCGATTAGACAGATCCGACTGGCTCAAAACATGGTAGAGCACCGGACTGGGACTCAGGAGACCTGGGCTTGATTCCCAGCTCTGCTGCTAATTTTTGGGTGGCAGTGGACAAAAAATTTCATATTTTTTCTGTTCCCTTCCCCGAGGGAAACAGAGCGGCTCTCCTTTGTGAAGCCCTGGGAGATCCCTGGCTGTTAAGGGTTATGTCAGAGCTCAGGGTATTTGTGTTGTTATTAAATCTCGCAGTCGTGTAACAGCCTCCCCAGGGAAGTGATGAAAGACCTGTCGCTGGAAAGGTTTAAAGCCGGGCTGGATGAGGCGGTAGGAGACACACCATGGAGAATTAGCAGGCATTAACGAAGGGGGATAAGGGAGTCGGGATCTAACAGGTTTTCTTCCATCTCTGCTCTTTTTGATCAGCTTAAATAAAATGGATCTGTCCAGCCCCCCTCCGGCATGTACTGCAGCACACAACAAAGAAGGAATTACAGCCCAAACGGGGAGC
>VZSZ01009052.1:120616-139736 GCA_013398815.1 Ibidorhyncha struthersii
GGTCGGCGGCGCAAGATGGCGGAGGAGGGTTCGGTTTGCAGCTTCGTTTTCAAGAAGCGGGGCTTGGCGGCGGGAAGGGGTCGGCGCAAGCGGCCCAGCAGCGACCAGGAGCAGGGTGAGGGCTGGCGGAGGGCCCCGGGAGGGCGCTGGGAGCCGGGCCGTTGCGATACCCCGGGGAGGCGAGGGAGGGCCTGGTGCCACCCCGGAGCGCTGCCCCCGCCCGGAGGGGCGTCGCAGCCCTCCTCCATGTCCGTGTGGTGGAGGGGGTGAAGGGCTCACGTCCGGCCGCGCCACCGCCCTCGGGGGTTCCTCCGGCCTCTCGCACGTTCCCGTGGGCGTCCCCAGCCCGCAGAGCGGGGAGGCTGCCAGCAGAGCCTGCACTTGGGCCGAGGTCCTGCCCCCCGGCGCACCCTTACCCCTGGGCTCTACCCCTCAGAGAGCAGCGGTGAGGAGGGCAGCACGGTGGTGCGGAAGGAACGTCGGCGGGAGACCCCCAACCCCATGATCCAGAAGGTAAGGGAGCTCGCGGGAAGGCACTGCTCCGTCCGAGGCGCATCTCGAGCTAGGCACGGTGTTGGAGCTTTCCGTCCTTCATGCCTGCTGTCTTCTTGCCCCTCAGACCAGGAGATGCACGAAGGAGAGGCCCGCATACGCACTGAGCAGCAGTGAGGATGAGGATCCATCAAAGGAGATTGGAGTCACTTACAAATCGACAAGGTCGGCGGTAAGGACTGGGCAAGAATGTGGTTCTGGGGTGTGAGGTCAGGTGGGACTGGCGGATCCCACACTCGATGGAGAGAATTTGCCTCTGTGGATGTGGGATTCCTTTTTTTTTTTTGATCTATAGATGTATCTCCCTGTCCTTTCCCTTTTAATAGACAAGCACCTTGTGCTAGGTTTATTCCTCTAATACACCCTGCACCCTCAGGAGGCCATCTAAGGCCTTTCCCTGTTAGAGGTGGGGATTAAAATCCCAAGATGTCACTGGACTTTCCCAACATCGCACAAAATTTTCAGGAGAGGGAGCACTTGAATCAGGTTTGCCCTACTGTTGGGTTCGTGTTTTCAGTTTTAGACCATCTTCCTCCACAAAGAATTCAAGGTGGCTTATAAGGTACTCCTGTCATTATCCTTGTGACTAGTGATGGGGTAAGAGCTACAGAAGGAGGTCATTGTTTTCATGGGATTGATGGGTGAGGTGTCCTGGTTGTCCTGTCAACATCTGGAGTGGAGAGAAATCAGCTGTGAAGGTCTGGGCACAGCTCAAATTGCTCTTCCCACTAGATTGCTCTCTTAATATCCCTCTTGATCCAGTGAAGTTTTGCCCATTAGTATGAGCACAGGCAGGATATAAGTAGGATTAAAAGCAGGTATGAACACATCTTCATCCTTGGACCTATTTCCTTATTGTCTGTGCCTCTGTATAAAATGGGAATACTGCCTAACTGTCCCCAGCGGAAGCTGCAGGGTCAGACCAAGGTCTCCTTGTCTCATTAGAGATTAATATAAATATAACTTTGTGCTGTAATTATTCACTGCTTTGGCTGCTGCCAAGGAGGGCAGCATGTTGTTAGCCCTCCTTGCTGTAGGACAATGGGAAGGGAACAGGAGGAGATGACAGCTTTGGGGCTCCAGAAGATTTTGGCACCTAAGCTGCATTTGGATTTAATCAAGGCTGGCTGTAATTATTCTTTGGTTTCTGTGCAGCTGTTCCTGAAGATCTGATAAAAACTAGGAATAGGTGTCTGCTCAGTCCGTTAAAGAGGAATCTAAGCCAGATCACTACATTAAAAGTGAATGTAAGCCACCCACAGCTAGGTTAAAAGTTCAGACATAACATCCTGCATGTAGGTGGGATGGTCTCATGATTGAAGTGTTGGACAGGGGAGACATGAGTTCAGCTTCCGGCTAAGCCGAGGCTTAGCGTGAAGGAGCAGAGTAAGGACAAGTGTTTCTTGCAAGCACTAGGCTTGATCCAGCCCATGGGCGATTCTGCCTGGCAGGTGCTAAAGGATGGTTAGAAACTGGTGGAAGGTAGAGCAGACCGTGTCCAGTACTTGCTCTGTGACTGACCCTCCAGGTAGCCAGGGAGCTCTCTGTCTTTTACAAGTTTTCTCTTCACTGTTGTCACAAGTTGTTCTTGCTTTTCAGAAACCTGTTGGGCCAGAAGACATGGGAGCCACAGCAGTGTACGAACTGGACACGGAGAAGGAGAAAGATGCCCAGGCCATCTTCGAGCGCAGCCAGAAAATCCAGGAGGTGAGTCAGCCGTGTTCTATAAGAGTTGGTGCTCTGCAACGGGAGAACATGTGCTTTACTCATCCCCTTCTGCACACCAAGAAGAGTTTGAGTCTCTTCCTCCCTGGAAATTTGGGAAGCCAAGAGTGTAACTCTTGTAAATAGGGGAACTTTCTGGCTTTATTGGCATCTTGGAATTAAGGAGGGGCAGGGGTGGGAAGGGAGACTGGTGTCAGACAGGTGAACACTAATCTATGTCATGAAGCTTTACCAATTCTTAAGTGATTACCTTTCTTTTTGCTTTCCTAGGAGCTGAGAGGAAAGGAAGATGATAAAATCTACCGTGGTATTAACAACTACCAGAAGTATGTGAAACCCAAGGACACATCGATGGGAAATGCCTCTTCAGGAATGGTCAGGTAGGTTGGGATGAGCCTCGGAGGACTGGGACCACGGAGGAGCTCAGGCACCATCCCTAAAGGCACCTGCTTGGGGCTTGAACTTTGCCGTTACTGCCAGCTTCTTTCTGTCTAACGAGTCCGGTGTCTGGTTCTGACCAGGCCCCCAGGGGCCTCCTCCACTGCAGCTGCGCAGCCGGGCTGAGCCTTCTCCCACCCTTTCAGAAAAGGACCCATCCGTGCTCCGGAGCACTTGCGGGCCACGGTGCGGTGGGACTACCAGCCTGACATCTGCAAGGACTACAAAGAAACAGGGTTCTGTGGCTTTGGAGGTGAGTGGATCTTGCCTGCAGCTGAACATGTGCTGCGCCAGATCTGCTAAGAGATCCAGTCTAGGTTGTGATCCTGTGTTTGTGGTGCTAAGGTGTGCACTTAACTGATTTACAGGCACTTGTTTGCAGAGCTGGTGTGGGATGCTGATGCAGAGTTGTTTCACGTAGCATTCTTGTCACTTGTGTTGGCCCTTCTGAAAGCTGATGGCCTCTAATCAGTGGTTCTAAGAGCGCTGGGAGGGACCCCTGGGATGTTCCAGTGACCAACATTCCCACAGGTATTCTGGCCGCTGAGGACATGTGAGGGATGGCATTTCCTGTTCCTTATCCCACTTCCCATGTGTGTAAATGCTGGAACTGTCGTTGTGGCACACAGAGCACAATCCTGGTGGCCTTCAAGTCCTGCGGCTGCTCCGGGAGCTTGGCACTGCCCTGGAGCACAGGCGGGTGGAGAAGCAGTCAGGTTTCACCTTCTGCTGGGCAGAGCTCAGGCTGCCCCTGAATGAGGTGTCCGGTTAACAGCTCGGCTGTGCGGGGTAGAGTGTTAACTATTTTTTTCTTTGTGCTGCTCAGACAGCTGCAAATTCCTCCACGACCGCTCGGACTACAAACACGGCTGGCAGATCGAACGGGAATTGGATGAAGGCCGGTACGGAGTCAATGGTACGGCACCACCCCTCTGCTCTCCCTCTCCCTAAGCTAATGGTGGATGAGGCTACCAGGTCCTGCCTCTTATCGTGCCCTAAAGTGAACGTGACTTGGGGATACTGGATCACTAAGAAGGAAATGGATCCTTTGCTGTCCCAAACTGCACTGGCCATGGGTTGAAGTAATATTAGACAGAAAGGATTCCGTTCCAAAGCTGTGGAACTCCCTGCTGCAGGATAACCTTAGGCACAGTAATCACTGACAGTGCTGAGCAAATCTGCTGCTTTCAGATAACCACTGACTGCCACCAGAGAGAATCATTTCCTCTGGCGCTCTGTAAAAGGATAGCACTGCTGTTGTATGGGTCCCAGCAGCAAGCTGCGTGGAGCTGGGGAGATGTGACCATCTCCTGCCCCACAGATGCCCAGGCGGTGGGATGCTTCCATGCTATGTCCCATCATTATTTCTCACTCACAGTGTCCATAGCTGTGGCCTAAGGCTTTTGAGTGTTGCTCACGAACCGCTGTGCAGCCAGGGGGAAGAGGGTGTTCTCTGTTCAGTTGGAGCCAGAGAGTTTGGTGGCAGGTGGTTTGGAAGAAAATCTGAAAAATAGGAGGGGGCTAGAGGATATGTCTCTTTATAGCAGCCAGTGGGCGAGGTAGAAAAGAATTTGTTCTTGTGAGATGAGCAACAAGCACACTGGCTCATTAGACCTAATTATATCTCAGTCCCACATGTGTTAGTGACATCAGCAACACCCAGATGCCAGAGCTCTATTGTTTCCAGCAGAGATTCAATCCCACCTGCTGTACTCTCTCCATATTTAATATTTCACGCCCCACGCATGGGCTGGTCTGGCTGCCTCTGTTCTTGCTCCAGTCTGGTTAACTTTCTCTTGTGCAGATGAGGAAAACTATGAGGTGAGCAGCGATGAGGAAGATATGCCTTTCAAATGCTTCATCTGCAGAAGTTCCTTCAAGAACCCCGTGGTCACCAAGTAAGTGGTTGTTTTGGCATGGGGAGCCAATGTCTGCTGTCGATCGAGTCCACTCGCCGTTCTGTGTCAAGCCATATACAAACACTGCCCACAGGCTGGTGGGTGGAACCTGCTTGTTGTCTCCCTTGGCTTTCTGGTGGGTGGGGAAATCCTCTCTCTGACAATCAGGGAGTCTCATAACTGCATCTGAAGCATCTCCTTGGAAGGGGGCTCAAGCCTTTGTTGTCCAAGCGTCTTTTAGATTTCCAGAGACGGTGCCTAATTACATCAGCTTTCCCCTTAACCTTGAGATTTTGTTTCCTTGCGTTCATTCCACCTGGACACCGAATGGCACACTGCATTGCGTGAGCAGAGAAACTTGACTTCCTGGGGAAGCCCAGAGCTTCCCAAGGATGAGGAGCAGGTTGGGGATAGCGCGGACGTCACGTACTGCCAGACCTCTCCCTCACTGCTGGCTGTCATGCTGGGTACCTGGTGTCTGGAAGAGCTCACTGGTGGCTCTGTGCCGTCACTCCACATCAGTGAAGCAATGCTGAAACACCTCTCATTGGGGACAACCACGCAGAGCAAGTTCTGCATGCAGCTCACTTTTGCATCCCCCAGGGACCAGCAGTCAATAATTTCTACCTCCTGGACACAGTGGTTGTATGTGGTGACTTGCAGTGGCATCTGTGTCTCCATACAGGTGTAGGCACTACTTCTGTGAGAGTTGTGCCCTCCAACACTATCGCAAATCCCAGCGCTGCTACGTTTGTGACAAGCAAACCAACGGAGTCTTCAACCCAGCAAAAGGTAACGGGCCCCCCCCATGGGAGAGAGGGCTTTCAGTGGGAGCATCTGGAGCAACAAAGGCACCAGCTCCTGGGGTATCTTCTTGGTGTTTGGCTGGCCCTAAGCTGGAGCTCACAGCTCATGGCTGCCGGCAGAGCTTCCTTTAGTGCCAGAAAACTAAATCATGGCCCGGGTGGCTCCGTAGGTGCAAAAGGGATGTCTGTTCTTGCCCAGATGGGAAACTCGAGTGTGACTCCTTGTGCGGGTAGCAGGGGGGGTGTGCTGCAGGAGCGGAGGTAGCCGGGTAGCAGGGGGGGTGTGCTGCAGGAGCGGAGGTAGCCGTTGGTCTGATGCGGTAGCCAGCAGGTCAGTAACGCACTGGTGGATTCTCCGACTGTAACATCTGGTGCCCTGGACTCGGCAAACAGTAGTAGCTCCTAGCTGAGCCTTTGTGCGGGCAAGCGTAGCTGCGCTGCTTCTTGTGGAGATGGGTGTTTATGGGACGTGGGCACCTGGCTTTGGTGTGGGATAGCCCCTGCCCCTGCGATCTCACCCTGCCTATTCCTGTTTTTCAGAGCTCATGGCAAAATTGGAAAAACACAAAGCAGAAGAAGAAGAGGAGGAAGAGCAGCAGCATTCAGACCATGGAGAGGAGCCACAGTAGCAGGAGCACCCCATTTTGTATCTAGCTGAATAAAGCTTTTGTAGGAAGAAAAAAAAAGCTCACAGCAGTTGCCTTGGGGCCTGCAGCTGTACCCAGTGCTTGTGTAATCCAACCAGCAGCTACTAAAACGGTGTCCTGACTGTGCCAGACTCCCTCTGTGAAGGCGTAAGACAACAGGTAAGGTCAGACTGAGCATGGCTGTCTACCACCGTGCTGCCAGCAGGACCCCAGCAGCTGCCTCCCGAGTGCAGCAGTGCGCTGGGGAAGGTGTCGAAGGCTGCGCAGTTACTTCGCAACTTCTTTTTTTGACCGAGGTGCTGCTGTTTCACTCCTAACTTTGTGCTGGTCCTGCTTGCTTCAGGCTGCTGCATAAGCATAAAACTATCTGGAAGTTAATTTAAGTGCATAATCTTTGAGCATGTAGCAAGCTGAAAGCTTGGAAAGGGATGAGAAATAGTAGCTGGTGTAAAGTTCATCCTTCACCCTAAAAATGCTAACTAAGGGGAAAGCAGACTAGAGTGCTGCAGTTATTTGTAATTTATTACAGTTCAGTGTTTTCCCACCTGTCTTTTCTGCCTCCCTCTTTGTTCCTTGGAGAATTCAAGAGAGGCTTAAAATGTCAGTGGGCAGCACCTCTGTTGAAACATTCCTCTTCTGTGGGGAAACCTGTCTCCTTCAAACCATCACTAACTCAGTCCCAAAGGTTTTATGCTGAGTGGTACTATGCTTTTTCTTGCAACCCAGTCCCTGTCCAGGCTTGTGCAAGATAAATAAGGATTTTTGCAAGCTGCAGACTTCATAACAAGCTAGGAAATTAAGATCTACTTACTGTAATAAAGTTAAATTGGGAGCCAAACCTGATACTAGAGAGGAGGTAGAAGTGGGCCTGTCCTGTCTGGTGAAGCGTGCCCTTACAAACACTTCTGCTCCGGGAGAATGAGCACGTTCTACTGACACTTTCAGAAAAGAGCAAGAGCAGTTGGTTGCAGCTTCTCACTTTAGTTGAAAGAAATATGAAGGCAATTGCAATTACAGTGCTGTACAACAGCAGCTGCCTTCATCTGCATATGTTCTAATGCCACTCAGCTGGGGTGCAAGCAGCAGCTTCTTAAGTAAGGAGTAAGCATGCACAGCCAGCCTGCATCATCATTTGTGATCCACTCCATCACCTTGCAGCAACAGCAGACTTAAAAAAAAAACTTCAGAAATATTTTATTTGTTTTGGCAAAAAACTAGAGTAACAAACTTTATCTGGGTTCAAGTACAGTTTATAAACACAAACAGTTGCCAGCACCACTACTCCCATCAACCACACCTACAGGACTGGATTCTCAGTGCTTCATTAAAGAATAGAAAGACGTCCAGCACCCACGGTCCTTGGAAGGGTCAAACTAAGAGTCTTAAATACACCTTCAAAAAACAAATACCGTGGACTGGGGGAGAGCTGCCACCGCAGCAGGGCAGAGTCACACAGCCATGAATCAAGGGGAGCCACTTAAGAAGCGAGTTTTTACCTGTCACTCAATCAGGGAAGGCAGAACAGCAACAGTAATGGAAGGTTTAAGATCAATTCTGTACATGATGTTCAAAGAGGAATCGTGAGGAAGAGGATTTAGCATGAAAATTAAGTTATTTTTCCTCTGTGCCAGGGTAAGTCACTGAGAACAAGCTGGTATTATGAGTGTTAGGTGCTGTGAAATCAGACCAGGTAACAGGAGGCTCCACGAGATGTGCTGTGGGGATAAAAAAGCTGGTACGTTGCACAGGTGTGCACACTCGCTTTGGTGACCCAGGCAGCCATGGGAGCAGAGGCTGGAATGCCCCATCTGACCTGGGGTTCAGAACGCTCAGCATCAAGTGAGAGGAGTCTCTTCAAAAGCTCTCTCCAGAACTGGAAGAATCCAGTGCTGCAGAGGAACGCGTGGTGCAGCAAACGAGCCTGGAACAGAATCTGCTCATCTTTGATCTTCTGTTTTCCATCACAAAGCAGTGACTGAACTTAAGAACATAATCCCTTTTTTCCCCACCCGCTAAACTTACCCTGTAACAGTAATCAGACTAGCTCTAAGAGAATGCCCAAAACTAAGAGCTGCGCCTGCCTCCCCTTAACTCTAAGGCACCCTTAAAAGAGAAAGAACCAAAGAGGGTAGGGACATGCAGCCTTCAACTGTGATACAAGGAAGCCAGTGATTTTTAGAAACACTTAAATAGAGACTAAACAGACTCACTCAACCTGTTCAAGTGATCTACCAGTGCTCAGCTGCAAGAACTGGGGCTCTGGGCACTGCACCATCTGGAATACTCCACGGTTCCTTGGGGTTGATCCATTTGTTTCCAGACTACTTCCTAAGTAAAGAGGCAGTTTAAGTTCCTTCCCAAGGACCTGTAAACTCTTCTAATGTGTAACATTCATCACCTTTTATGAGCAGGACCAATAAATTACAATGTCCAGAAAGCTCCTCCAGAACCAGGTGTAGTCCCCATTTTTCTAGAATTCCCAGTCATCCACATCCAGCTGCTCCAGGTTTGACACCAGTCCAAAAATGCCACTGGGATCCTGGGGCCGTGTTCCTTCAAAATTGGTGATTGGGGTGACGGGGCGCAGAAGTTCAGGGAGTGCTTCAGAAGCACGGCGCTTGATCTGCACAGAAAGGAGAGAACTCAGCTGCTGAAATGCTTCCCCAGAGTTGCCTTATCTGTTAACTTATCTTTATAGTTGTTTATCTTCAGTTTAAATGAGCTCCTTACCTGCTTGAAAAAGGGATGATTAAGCAGAGTGCCTGCACTTGGCCTGTAGAAGGGAGTTAGAATAAAAAAAGCACATAAGAAATTGCCTCAGTGTTTAAAATCAGTGCTAGCAGAAGATAGAAAAGACTGGGGTCCTTCCTGCCTCTATACCTCAGCTACAGGGCATCTCCCTTTCCTAACCAGTAGCACTGTCTATTATGTTCACATGGTGTTTTATGCAAGCAGTTCAACCTTCTTCTGTGCAAGTTACCTACTTGCTCACCCCAACATTTGGTCAAGGGAAAGCTTCTGAGCAGTGTGGTATGCTAGAGAAGTTTTGTCATGGCTAAAGACGACGCTACAGAAGAAAATACAGTTCTTGATCACTCCCCTTCGCTATTCTCTGCTGGCTGAGCCACATTCACAGTGATGGAAGTTGGCTAAACATAGTCTCACGGGGATCAGAAAGTCAAGTTGTTCAGTTTATTTTTCTGACATGTAGCACCACTCTACCCCCCAAAGAAT
The DNA here is from genome assembly GCA_013398815.1 of Ibidorhyncha struthersii. NCBI lineage: Eukaryota > Metazoa > Chordata > Aves > Charadriiformes > Charadriidae > Ibidorhyncha > Ibidorhyncha struthersii. Next base: position 129,917 of record VZSZ01009052.1, read on the forward strand.
TCTTCAGACTGTCTTATAGAAAGTGTCTCACAGTGTTAACACTGCTCTTGTTTTATACACTTGGACTGCTCTTCTCAATGTATGCAGCACATCCTCACTCCACTACACTTTTGGAAAGAAAACTTTGAACAACCTCTGCTGGTTCTTATGGTTTAATCAGCCCTAGAATAGTGCAGGTCCACGAAGGGCAGCTTTCACCTGGATTTACCTGAAATCGGCGTTCCGCTGGAGGCACTGCTCTACGAAGTTATGGAAGTAGGTGGAGAAGGTCCGAAGATAAGGGTGCAGGGTTGGCTCTCCGTTGGCCGCTCTCACATTGCTAATAGCCATGCTCTCGCCCATCCCATAGTTAGCACTTGAACGGGAGGTTTTCATAGTCAGCTCATCAGCAGGAATTGTGGTGGTGTCTAGCAGGCAGGGAACAGTTCCATTCAGCTTTTCCAAGAGCATCTGGAAAAGAAGGAGCAACATCACACGCACACAAAGACTAGACAGTTAAGAGTTCTCAGTGGATTTCTAATGTCCTCAGAATTTGGACATGACCATTTTGACACCAAAGGCTCAATAGAGAAGCACTGCATTTCTATGGAAAAAGCATGAGAAGGGAATTCAGGTAGGCACCGCACCCTTCTGTCTTCACATCCCCGTGCAGCAAGGCACTTCCGTGTGCCAGGATGAAGGCTGAGAAAGGAACAGCATTTAAACCTTACCTGAGTAGAAGGCATGTCTTTAAACGGTACGTGTCCATTTGCCAGCTCACAGGCTGTTATCCCTACGCTGTAAATATCAGATTTTGCATCGTAACCCTGGAGATTCTAGATGAAAAGGAAAAGAAAAATTAGCCTTGTGGACTTCCATGTGATTGCATGGGCAATACCCATGATTCGATATGCAGAACAGCAAAACCAAATGATTAGAGCAGAAATAGTACAACCCACGTATAGGCTGGTTTATTGTGGTGGTGTTTTTTTTGTTAAAACACACAGTTTACGGCAACGTTTATTTAACTGAAATCAGCTAGCTAGTAGGGATGGCATCCACCTTAGGGTAACTGGCATCTAATGTAACACTTTGCTAATGGGAGAATCTGTAGAGGTACCTACAAGAAAACTATTTAGCCAAATAGTGATCAGATCAGATTCTACCCACTCGCCCTGCGCCTGCCCCAAATCTGTTTCCCCTAGCCCCCTCCCTTCCTTTTCCTTGCATTCACACGCACCTTCCTCTGTAGGGAAAGAAAAGACAATGTTGTAACACAGACTTCTCAGCAATTGCCCCTTTTGACAGGAATACAGGTTTCCCCTTGCTAGGGGTCACTGGTTTTAAGGTAAAAAGAATAGGAAAAAAAAGGATAGAGCTCATCACAAGAAAAAGTAACCCTGTGGCTTTTGTCGTGTGTCCCCCTCACACACTCCCCAAACATGCCACAAGAACTCAGAAAATTATACAGAGATACCATATATCACTAAAAACTAGCTTTTTTTTTTTTAAACACACCTGCTGCAAGACTTCAGGACTGAGCCAAGGCAGGACTTTGATGCTGTATTTGGGAAAGTCATGAACAACTTTGAGTCGCTGCCCATGGTTGATCATACTTAGATTACTTCGCAGGCCAGAGAGGTACACCTTCCCGTCTACAGAGATCAGGATATGGCTGGCTTTAACGCTCCTGAAAAAAAAAAAAATAGTCAGGTTCTCTGGCCTCAGAGTTTATGTTCCTTACAGCTTTCCCAGGAAGACTTAGTGCAGAAGGGCACTGCACAGGATTTAAGGCAGGCATAGGTAAGCTGAATTTCTCTTACAGTACATACAATAAAAATAGTAACCACCAATAACCTCAAACTTTTAGCATCTTAAATTTACTCTTGCAACAAGGGATGTATCAGAGAAGAGGAAAAATAGGCTGAGGGGTGGAGACAGTAGAAAGAGATGAAGAGATGTAGTACTAAACAGAAATTCATCCTTAGTGAGCACCTCTGGAAAGGATCAAAGCTGACTTTACTGGACAGCTCAATGCGCAGGACAATACTTGATCAGCCTCCTACCAGGAGGCCAAGACTCCTGTCGACCATCCTGAATGCTGTGCAAAACCAGCTTCTACAAATATTAACAGGACTCTATTCACCCACTTTGCAGGTTTCCAGAGAACGTATCTGTGGCAAGGAGGAATGCAGGACTGAAGGTTTTGGACCCAGGACCTTCAACAGGAACAGGGCAAATAACCCCACTGCCACTGTCAGTCTCAGTTTGGAGACTACCAATAGTATCGAACAAGTCAGCCTGTCAACATGAGCTGCAGTTGCGATTTTAGATACACAGTGGTCTTTGGGATAAGTTTGTTCCACAGTGACACTTTCACACAGTTTAGTAAGACCAATGATGTAATTTCCCATGAGTATCAGACTGATTTGCTCTAACAGCAAAGTAATACAAAACTCAATTATGCGTTCTGCATCTCTTGAACTATCCACTCTGCTCTAACGATGAGCAGTATTTCTGAGAACTTCTAACAGAAGGAAAATGGGTCGCTTTTTTTTTTTAAATACCTATGTACGTAGCCCATATGGTGGATGTAGTCAAGTGCTTTCAATACACCTTGGAGGATATATGCAATAGCCAGTTCACTCATCCCATCCATAAAATGGGTACAGATTAAATCTTTTGCAGAACCTAAAAAGAAACAAAACACCTCTTAATGGGTCAGAAAAAAACCTCCATGGATACTTCACTACTTCAATTTCATTTCACATTATACGATGTTCAGACAAAGGTATTTGGTCTCCACCTACCATAGGCCATGAAAGATGTCACTACCCATAGCTCATTGTCAGCAATGAAAGTTGCTTTGTACGGCACGATGTTAGGGTGATTGAAGAGCTTAGAAACATGAAGTTCCCCCTAAAACAATAAAAAAAGACATTTTGATTCAATTTAGTAAATGCAGAAACATGAATACAGTATGGATAAGCACTGCTCTTGCTGTCTGTCCTCTCCTAAACCTGCATTATGGTATTAGTGGATTCGTGTTACCTGCAAGAATGTGACCATTTCATTTGTGCAGGCCTCCAAGTTCACTCTTCTGACTGTGACGTACTCTCCTGTGGGTTTATACCTGGCCAGGTTCACAACCATCAAGTCTTCAAAGCCTCTGCCTGAAAGAAAGGCATTAAAGCTTCAGCAGTATTTCTGGAACGACACACTTCTGGAGAACTCCTCCAGTCTTTGACCCTTAAATAATCTTTACACTCATTTTCTGAAACTATTTTTGGCCCTGTGAAAAAAGAGTAATCGCTCCATCAGATACCAGCTTCCTTGGCACATATCCCATTGAGAGAAATCCTCCTAGCCAGTAATATTATCCTGTCTTTCAAGTTCAGAACTGAGGTAGAAATAAAATGATTAGGCCACAGCCCCACCAAGGACAGGGACAGGTTCCAGGCTGCTTCTGCTGACTTTGTACTTCAAGCTCAGCATCATTAACCCACCACATGCCTCTTCCAGCTGAAAGCCTTTAGGATTGGCATCTCATTTTTTATTAAAGTGATTTTAAGATCAAAGAGGACAGGCATCTAATGCAAAAAATAAGCAATCGATCAAGAAAAGGCCAAGAAATCTGCAGAAGTTATTTTCTTTGCGAAGCAGACTTCCAGCCCTCCAGCCCACTAGCAGCATTACCTATGATAGTGAGCAACTCGTAACAGCTGCTGTCTGGTAGGAAGTTGCTCATGGTGTCCCTTTTAGGGGAAGAAGCTATCGACTCGGAGCTCGCCTCATTTGCCTGGGGAAAAAAAGTAGTGAAGTCAGGTGAAAAGAAATAAAGAACACACACTGGAAAAATCATCTGCTCCTTATATTATCACACACCTTAAAATAATAAGACAGTACTGAATACAGAAGAGAGAATTTAATTGCTGTTAAAATATTTTTAAATAGTTATGTATCAATTGAAATCCAGGAGATGCCTCATTTCAGAAGATCCAGACATCTGTGTTTCAAAACATGTAACCATGACAGGTAGGTTCCTAATTACTGCAAGCTAGAATTTCTTTAGGAATATTTGGATAATAAAGCCAATTATTGTTCCCCAGGACAGCTTAAGCACTGCTTTATAGTAACTACCTTTCTCCTATTAATTACAGGCTTCTGTGCTACCATCCTCTGGCCTGAGCAAGGCGAAAGGAAATCTTGTCTATAGCACTTCTCTGCACTGGGGCAGTCAGCATTCCTGTCTGGTGCTGGGGCTTCTGGTTTTCAGCTGCTCCTCTGTGCTAAGACCAGCACAGCTGAAGCTGCTTAGCTGAATGGTAGAAGTGATAAACCAACTTAGCTCAAGATGTGAAGATCAGACACACATGAAAAGAGAAGCTCCAAATGAAAGCAAAAACTTAACTGCAAAGCATTAGTGCTTACAGAAAAAAAAAAAAAAAAAAGAAAAGAAAAAGAGCCCACAGCACATGGGGAAACAGCACTCCCAAGCCTGTCAGCTTTTGTTCACTGCATCTGACATAAAGCTATCTGCTTTATTTACATACACGTAAATCCTTCCAAGCAGGATTTTGCAGAAGACAAACTTCAATGTTCTTGCAAGTTCCATTATACCTGCAAACTCCCTCAAATTTGCAAAGTCACAAGGAGAGCATCCTAATGGGGATCCAAATTTATTTGGTGTCTAAGACCAGATTTAGTTATATCAAATTTCCAGCACATTAACTCCTCCTGACATTTGGAACTCCAGCTCATTTTTTCCACCTCATTCTTCATCAACTGCAAATGCCCTTTATCAGACCTTTTCTCATGGTACATGAAGCAGAAAAGGCTTGTGCATTTTCCTAGAGTGACAGCAAATACTCTCTTTTTCCATCACTGAAAGATGGAAACAACACAGTGACAGCTGAAAAACAAGGAACTTGCTATTCTACACTCAGTCCAGGGTAAATGTAGTGCAATGAGCACAGACATGAATTTGCCATAAATTACCTTTGGGCCCATAAGTATACTTTGGGAGGAAACTAACAGTCAGGCTTCCCAAGTTCCACCTTTTCCACTGACTTTGAACAGCACGCTTTTTACCTCTCTCTGCCTACCTTTAAATAGGTGTATTTTTCAGTTAAGTGAAAAGGCAAAACTTAAGATTTGTGAAGAGTGCTATGATATAATTTCAGCTCAAACAACTCCAGCACAGCAACTCAGTCCTGTTTCAGGATAGCTAAACCCCAAGATCTCAGCAGTCCCAAATCCTTTATTCTAGTCACAACACTACACGGTGCTCTTCCTTGGCTGAGAACAAGCAGCAACTTTCCATTCACGATTTCAAACTTCTGTTAAAGATGCCTGTCAATTCTGATCTCAACTGTACCATTCATTGCTTCTTCCAGCAATTTCACACAGTCCTGTCCACAGCAAGATTGCCAGGAGAGACACACAGGCAGATGGAAACCTCTGAAGCAGAAAGGCACCACCAAGGAAATGAAAGCGGGAGGCTCTGACAAGCAGCATTATGGAGCAATGACAGCTGGTGAAACACTGAGCAATATGTAAGTGGTTTGCTTTAATAAAGTCCACTGCAGATATAGCATAAGCCAACAAAACAGATGCAAAAAAAAAATTAAATAAATTTAATCTTGTTAATGGTGTAGGCTGTTTCAACAGTAATGCAAAAATACTGTAAATCCCCTTTTTAAGTCTTCCAGTACATCAGTGGTCTTCACTCACCTCTCTTCATGTTAGCCGTGACCAATAACTGAGAGTTAATGCAAAGGAGCTCTACCAGAAATTTATCAACATCATAGAAGAGGGGTTTGTTAAAAAAATAAAAAAAGTTAAACTGAAATGTCACTTATGAAATACTGCGAAAAAGCTCTTCAGTGGTTTCACACAGGACAACTTTTGGTGTATGGTCAAAAGCAAAAGCAGCTGCAAAATGAAGTCCCATATGACTAGCTTTATGGCATGACATTCATTAAGAGCTAGCTTTCCAGCTTGTTGATCTGATTTTAATTTGAGACAGATTTAAGGAAATTAATCTTTGAAAGGCAACTACTATTATAAATGCCATAAGAAAATCAGTTATGTGATGCTAGCAAGGATCTGCATTTGCCAAGTGACATTCATATGAGTTAAGAAGAGGGAATGTCGTTTTTGTTCTGCTGCCTTCTTCTCCACCTCTTCGCTCCCTCGCTCGCTTTCAGCATAAGCAACAAAAATTTTCCTCCCATCCCTCTCTCCCAATTATTTACCTTCTTCTAGAGCCTTGCTGGAAAAAGTAAGCTTTTATTTAGATGTAAAAACCAAAATGAGAGTCAGCAATACCACTGCAAAAGTGTCCAAATCCCAAGTGAATACTGTAACAAAACCAAAACAGATGCTAATCTCAATTTGCTTCCAGTCCAGCATATGCGTAATGCTCAGCAGTTTAAAAAAAGGTGTGAATTTACTTGACTTTATACAAAATACTCCATATACATCTCATATTTTCAGCTTTGTTTGTGCCAGTAAATTACAGGCACTGGCACAAAAATCAATTATAAGCAGCTTGAACTGTCACAGTTATAATCAAATCACACTTAATTCACGTTTGTAATTAGCTTCAACTAGAGCAACACCTGCACACAGAAATGTTTCAATATGGTGTGGGCAGGTGGGAAATCATTTAGACAAATATATTCTGTCGTAAGTTGTGTCGAGCATTGTTCATTATGAACCAGAGAGTGTGCAATCAGGGCCTGCAAAACAAAAAGCATCAAGGTGTAGTTTTCAATGGCTGCATTTTGGCTGTATGTTTTTCAACAGACATTCTGTGTTTGCGAGTGATTTTAGTTTTTAAGAGGCAAAGCTCTTTAAGCAGTCATAGAATGGGCTCTGAGGATGACCAGACAACAGGAAGTAAAGTCACTTCAAAGTGAAAATTCCATGATGTTGGTTTTAATGTTGGAATCTCTGTTGTGGCTGCTCGACGTGGAAGAGAAAGGAAATCAGAATCCACGTGTTCAGAAGGGAACGCTGGTTTTGAATGGCCAACGTAAAATTTTTTGGGCCTAGTTTTCAGCATTCCCATAAACTAACCTCTTCCTTTTATTCTAAAAGAGTGTTACAAGAGATTAGCATCTCTGAATAATCAGATCTAAATCATCTCAAAAAAGAGACCCTTGGGAGGCTGGGGGGAGGGGGGATAACACCACAAATACAAATCCAAGAGATTAAGTTTTAAAGTTTTGATTTGTCACATGTAGTTTGAAAACCACACACCAAAATCTCCACTCCAGGGTGAAACCTGTTTCCACACTCGTAGAGCTAAATATAGAGATGAAATATATAACTAAGATAAAAAGAAAAATCAAACTTCCACAAGGAATAATCTCCATGCAATGAACCACAGCACCACAGCCTGCAAAAGTCACTTACTTTTCTCCGAGAGTCACCCGGAGGCTGCTCTGGAGTAAAGAAATTAATTGTTCACCATGTTGTGTTCAACACATACTCATTAAAAATATAGTTGGAAAACTGACTAAATAACCCTGCATGATACTTTTTGATACCAAATATATACTAATTTTTTTTTTAAACAGAGACATTTAAATTACACAAAAGGTTGCAGCAATAAAAATAATCAAACTGTACTACAAGTACAGGAATTAAAGAGATTCAAATAGTTCATATATTTAACATAAATGTAAGGTGACAATTTTTTTTTTTATTATCCCTCTAAACACATTCAAAAATTACATATCTTCACTTACGCACAAAAGAAACTATCTAAAGTTTATTTAAAGTCGTGAAAATTCTTCCACTCCACCTGGAAGCTCAAGATCTAGACATCTTTCCTATGCTCTAATTGCCTTCCATGTCACTGATGAGGAATTCTGCATCCTAGTGGGCAATTTTGCTCATTATGCACAAGGCAGAACAGAAATCAATCAGCTCTCCTGCAGGCACACCAGGGAGCTATCATCAGAGTTTCAAAATCCATTTGTACTTGGAAAATTATAATTAACCTTCCCAAACCCCAAATCTGTCTTTTGGATAAGAAAAAAAGTGGTCATGCTATGAAATACAGAATGCAGAGTGTGAAACAGTACTGCTATCAACATGAAATTGATTTCCAAATAACTTGCTAGATCTTGGACGCTTCCATATTAACTTTATGTGGTCAGCCTGCTTGAATAACCAGATCTGGTGCTACGACCAGATTCATTCATCTCTTTTACTTTTAAGATACAGATTTACAACCAAATTATCCGACCTTGTGGCTAAAATAAAACATTTTTAACGAGGTCATGCAACGAGAGCAAAACTTACCTCCAAATAGTTCGAACTCTCTTAAGCCTTCGACAATGAACTTTTCAGATACCCACCGCTGAGAGAAAGAAAAAAATCCCCCAGATAATTAGTTATTCCATCTAGAGACAAGTTTCTTTTCCCCCTCCCCCATAAAAAGCATAACAGAATCATAACACTTCAAGGACTCTGCTGTGGTCTGCAACTGATTAGCTGTGACATCAGAGTTACGTCCTTCCTTTGGACAAGGATATTCTCTTCTTGTGCCACGAGGATGGCAGGCACACAGCTGCTATTGCTCTTCCTGACCAGCATGCACTTGCAATAAAGTTAACATAATTTTAGATCATTCCAACAAGAGCCTTTATACATGCACGTACAGCAAAGATAACAAGCATGCTACAACTCCCTCATATAGGCAAATAAAAGGTGTTTTCTTGGGTGCAGTAGGTCTAAAAAAACCTTCGACTATTTATAATTAGGTGACATCTTACAGAACTTAAATGTTTTGGCTACGTATCTATTATTAAAGCTCTTCCAGAATTCATGCTTAAAATTCAGAGCAAGCATTACGTTGTGCAGAGAAGTGTTTCTACCGCTCTATTCAACTCTGTGATTCAAAGAAAAAAAATACATGAACGCACATGTAACACACCACAGAATATGCAATTTTAGGTGCGCGGAGTGATGATCATAAAGTCAGCATTAAATAAACAACCACAACACTCCCACACTAGAATTTGTCTACTTGGTAAAATTGAAAAAATAGCTTATGTTGTTTAGTGCAAGGGAAGCCGGTCCTAGAAAGCACCAATGAGTCTTTAGGTGATGACGACTCAAAATTCCTATATAACAATACCATTTTAGGGCACTGAAAGTGGTTTTCTTGCATGAAACTTCCTCACTTAAAAACGCAGAATTAAACAAAGCTGTTGTGTTTAGTTTTGCAAGGTAAGTTTAGAAAAAAAAAACGCACCAACCAAACAGAAACTGTCAGCGGTGCAACACAGGTGAGGCAGGAACTTCTTAAAGAAAGGAAATAATCAGCATTACCTCGCTTTTTTATTAATTGCGACGCTCATTACAAACCCCTTGCACCGCACACCAAGGAGATACAGGCGTGCAAGCAATAAACAACTTCAAGGCAGGTTGGGGGGTTTTTTAGCTGGCACGTAGCTAGTTAAAGTAGTACTGTAATTCCCTTACTGGTACTACACCAGGGACACCCTGCCCTGTAATTAGCAGGTAACTGGGGGGTGGCTGTAAGGTGCTCCCCAGGAGGTCGGCCCCGCCGCAGCTCCTCTGCACGACGCAAGGCAGGCTCTCCCGACGGGCCGCCGGCTGAGGGAAGCTGGAAGGTGTTCAACACTCACCCTAATCCGTTCGGGTTTACTTACAAGAAAAGACATGGAATCCGCGTTTGCGTTACCACACGCAGCTCGCGAAAGGACGGGCGACCTGCAGGCACAACAGCGGGTCACCCCCTCCCGCCCAAGCCCGGCACCGAGCCCCCCCACCGGGCAGCGCTCACCCGGGGCCCGGCGGC
>VZSZ01009052.1:139802-151981 GCA_013398815.1 Ibidorhyncha struthersii
CCCCCACACACACACACCCCGGGCCCCTCACCCGCTCCTCAGGCTGCGGCCGCCGCTTACCGGCAGGAGACGCTGCGCGTGTGACGCCAGCACGCCGCCACGTGACACGGCTCCGCTCGCAGGTCGCGGCGCGTGCGTGACGTATGCTGTGAGGCTCCCGCGCGCAGGAGCGGCGGGAAGGAGCCGGCGCCATGTTGGTTCCCTCAGGTGAACGGGCGAGGCTTCGTCCCCGCCGCCGCAGCGCCCGCACGGCCCCACGCCTCAAACGCAGCGGGGAAATCCTCCATCTCCACCCACCCCGCGCAAGGAGAGAGAGAGAGAGAGGCTTTCCTCCGGCTACGGGCCCTGTCCCACCGCCCTCACAGGGAGCAGCTCCCAGGTGGACAGAGTTGCGTCCACCAACACCGCGGCAGCGATAACGCCAGCTACTGCGCGCGTAAAACCTGCACTGAAACCTACCCGGGCAAAGGAGGCTTCGAGGTTCTACTAGATGAAAGGAACACGGAGTCCAGCCAAGTAAAGTAGGCAGGCGGAGTGTTTAAATTATATTTTACTCTTCATTATATTGTTCATTTGAATGTTCATATTACAAAATTAGCTGCCATGACCCACAAACGGATGGGACTTCAGGAAAGCTGTCCGCTTACTCGAAAGAGCACAAACTAGTATTTCCTTTCAAAGAACTTTGTGAAACAATAGCGCATTAATCTTTAAAGCTAAATAGTGCTAAATTTTCACATAATCTACATTAGTTTTGGTTTTAAATATTTTTACCAACCATTATAAAATTAATGTATTTGCATGTATCAGGTTACAGACGTTTGCATTTAAATCCGTGTGAAGTATCCCATGCTGGAACAAGTTTAAGCATTTGCTGTTTCAACAGCAGCTCATTCTTATTGCCTCAGAATCAAGTTTGCACGAAGTACTGAACAAGAAAATGCAAGACACTGTTTCCCCACAAAACTGTTAAAAGTCTGTTACAAGCAACAATAAAATGCCTTCAAGACAAGAAGCATTTATAAAATGCAGAGCGCTCTCAGCCAAATGCTTGCATGGGGGTATTCACTTCATTCTCCCCATTTATATTCAAAAACCTGAAATGATCATTTACCAGATGAGGAGGACATATGTCCTCTGAGACATTTTTACGTGCTTGGGGAAATTGGCAATTGCAGATACTTCACTGAATCTAGCTTCTGGCTGAAGTGAACTAGGCAGCAGGTGCGAGATCAGGAGAAAAGTTTTTGAGGCAAACTTGTACAGTTAAAAATAGTCAAGGAAAGCTAATTGAAGCTGCTAACTCACCATGCACTCACTCCTGAAGAAACACCACGCTGACATTACAGACTTCATGTTGTATTAAGCTTGCAGCATTCAAGACCGCAAGTAGGAAACTCTTCATGTATTCCATTCCCTTGTATCTAATGCTTCTGTATGTTTTACATATATGCCAATCATGCCCAGAGGTGACCTAATACTGTTTCAGTCCCTTGTTTGTAAAAAAAGAAAATAAAAATAACTTCTATTCTACTGGGCTTAAATCCCTGAAGAATCCATACTGTGTATGGAAGGCTCTAAGTTTTGTGCCTTTACAAGCCTGATGCAAATAATGCACACTAAATGTTTATTGTGCAGTTTTCATCCCCTTAGGTTTTTCCCCCTTCCCTCCCAATTAGAAAAAAACATAGTTTAAAACCAAAGCATGAATATGTTACCAGCACACGTGGACAGGTTTACAATCTTCTGTTTTTGAAGAACAAATGACAAAGCATTCAAGAATATTGCAAATTTTTTTTTTTTTAAACAGACAAATAGCAAAAATTTATACCACCTGGAATAAAACCACCGAGACAAAGCTCTCTACATACACCTGCATGTCGCTGTAATACTTAAATAAGTAACACCAATGCAAGGAACATTTCTCTTAATGGCTACTAGTGTTCAAAGAAGTGTAGGATTATGGAGTCAAGTAGGTCTTTGTACCCTGTGAATTAAAATTCTGCAGGTGGCACCGAGACGCTTTTCACAATGGAGTCACATAGCTTTCACTTTGATTTGCTTCATCTTCATCTGCTTCTTCTCAAGTTTCTTCTGCTCACGCCGCAAAGCAGCTTCCTGTAGGCAAGGACACAGAGATCTGAATGAACATCAGTGAGCTCTTCAAAGAGCAAGCTGATCATTTCAGAAGAGCCAAACAAAAAAGACCTCCAGTATTTTGGTTCACATCTCTAACCACGTGAGCTGGCTCCTCACTGGGAGCCTTTGCATGTTTCAGAAAGCAAATGCACGTACCCTGAAAGTTGTCTGCCTACCAGCAAGTAAGTAATCAAAGTTGGCCATTGCTGGTATACCTACAGGCAGCCCGGGAGATATCATAGGAGAAATTTGCCAGCAGCTTGTAACAATCTGAAAATCCATCTCACCTCCAGCCGACGCTGTTTTTCAGGATCCTCTTCATTCATGATTCGCTCCTTCTCTGCCCGTTTTTTCTCTTCTCGACGGGACTGGGCAGCCTCCTGTCTTTGCACGTGAGTCAGTTTAAGGAAGTTCTCTTCCACACGAGCCCTGTTCTTATCAGCTTTTTGTTTACCCTTTTCACAGAGGAAAGCAAATGCAGTTAATACAGATTCCCCGTGAGCAGGATGCAGTATCTCTGGTAGTCATAGCAGAAACTTAAGACTCCCAGTCTTAAGGATCCAATGGTAACAGTTGCAATTTCATACAATATTCAGAAGACAGAAAAACACCCTACTTACTTCTCTGTTCAAACGGAACTTCTTTGCTTTGTCAATACAGTAGATAACCATGCTCATCAGAGGCAGCAAAGATTCCATGTCCTTTGGGGAAGTGTTGCCTGAACCAGGCACTGAAATAAAGAGTTTCTTGTTAATTCAGAGAGGTTGGTAGGATTTTTCCTACTTGCTATAATGTTCTTTCCTTATTGCTCACACCATTTATGAAAAAAAGATGTTCTTATCCTCCTCTTTAGGAAGGACACAACTAACTAAAAGAGGCGTTTAGCTTCAGAGATCACATTTAGATTCCTCACAGTGACAGGCACATTTCCCACATGCAATCCTTCTTAGTTTTATTAGTACGGAATACAAACATAAGGGTTGAATTCAGGCTCTGACATTAACTTCCCTTGGAGCTAAGGCCTTGAATTTTGAAGAGAACTATGGGCCTTTTCTAGAATAGGCTCCCAACAGGCTGTTTTTCTTCGAAAACAGGGTTAACGCAGTAACTCTGTGCAAGCTCAAACCACAAGGAGTGTGGCTTAAAAACAAGTGATCTTCCAATGGTGCCCTAATACAACCACCAGTAGGGATATGAGTGTGAACTAAGATCACTAATAGCAAGATTGAGTATCCTATTATCATGATGATATGCCGCTCAGTCCCCAGTGTTATTACTGCCTTCTGTTTCCTGGTTAATCAATGATCCTGTTACATGCACTGAAGTCATTCATCATATTGTCTTCCATAGATGGCAGAACTTCAGCATGTGACTTGCACAAATAAAGCACAACACTCCCCCAATACAGATACACACATGTACACCAGTTCTCTTACCATTCAATGTAAACAAAAGTGTCTTTTTAGTTTCGGGTAGTTTTGTAAGCTGACCCTCCCTGGTAGGAAAGAAAAAAAAGTGTCTGGAATGAGTGAAGAAAAATAAAGGCATACAAAATACCTAACATTGTTAGGGAAGGCCTCATCAACAACCAAGAGACACTTGCAAACTACTTGAATAAAATAAACAAGACTAAAAGGCTGGCTGCAACCCAAATGTAAGTTTCAAACTTACTCAGATTCCCAAAGTGTTTTACTCAAAAGCATACAGTGAAAAGGCATTAATGTAAAAACATGCTAACAGCACCATCCAATCCGATTGCCAGAGGTCATCTGAGCCCTAAGGCAGCCTGTATATTTTTAATGACATTCAGTTTTACATACACCCTGGTTTTATACTACTACAGATCTTCTATAAATATCAGTTAGAAAAAAAAAATTCTAAAGAATTCATGTCTTCACTGCCCCAAACCCCACAGTATTCTAATGTAAGAAAGTCAGACCTACATTTCACAGATGCTCCAAAGCCTAGCAATCACAGTACAAGGTACACACACTGCTGACTTGTAATTAAATCAAAGTATGTTCCTTTTTTTGGAGGACAGTTTCAAGTTTTGATATGGATCATTTATTTATATGCCTGTGAGCATAATACACCTTTGCAAAAGCCTACATGGTAATTCAGATAAGATAAATCACCCACCACTGGCAATTCTGAAGCAGCAGCTAAAAGCACCTCAGGACTAGGAGGGTTGGAAAAACAGAAGAGATACTGCATCTGTATTTCTGAAGCACAGCTGAGAATCAACCTAAAGTACCCAAGCGATGGATTCAACAGCAGAATGTTTAGCCCTATCAGCTAGGGAAGGGCAAGCAGCCCTGATTGTTTGGGTTTTTGTTTTTTTCTTTGTGTTTTTGTTTTGTTTTGGCTTTCTTACACTGCAGACTTTTCGTAAACCTCATTTTCAATGCATGCAAATAGCATCCAAGTTAATGTGTTGAGTTCTCTTCCTGCAGTGTTATTCCTTGGCCCTTAAACTCTAACATGCTGTAAACCTTCAGTGGGATTACTCAGTCATTTTCCATGCAGCTGTGTACACTGTGGCTGCCAGGTGTTCTCTGAAATTTGTAGCTGCCCAAACTACAGCGTAACCAGCACACAAAAATAAATATTAAGGCAATACAGCACCTTGATCTTCTAAACTAACGCAGCACTTGGAAGCATTGGGAGTGTATTTATTCACCTGTTTCACCTTTGCTCCCCATTTCTCTTTGTGTGCATTCCAGCAGGCTTCACACTGCAAACAAGTTTGTCAGCCTCTATTTTGCTTAGTGTTACAATAGCTACTGGGAGGAGAGATCTAGCTTTATACGTACTCTTGCATAAGTTTTGGACCGGAGAACTGGTCCGAGAATTGGACGGACTCGATCTTGTCAGCATAGTGCGTGAGGAAATGTATCATCTAAAAGAGAAACTGGGGTTAGTTTTTCCCAACACCAACCCATCTGCAGCCTACCCATTCCATACAGGTTTGCCAAAGTGTCCACGTATCACTCAGAAAATTGTTGTGCTTGGCTTGCCACAATGACACTGAAATTTAAACTGTCAATTTTTTTTACCTTTTGCTAGAAGGGGCCTCAATGCGTGGAATTAATGTGAGCAACTCGGATATTAGATATAACTCTCATTTGGAATTTTCCAATTAATTTGATAACATGTCAGCCTTGAGGACCTGCAGACACACCATCAACACTTTCCTTCGAACTGGCTGTTGAAGCTAACTTCCAGCCTTTGAAAGGCAGTTTTAAGCCTGCACTTCATGTTAGACTAATAGTTGCTATGTAAGAGGAATAAAGACATGAGAATTACATCCTTCTTACAGCCTTTAAGCTTCCTTAGGGTCTTGATTTTCCTAGATCTCACTAGGGCCATTTGACTCTCCTGTTGTGGTGTTTACAGGAGATAAAGATTGGAACTTTCTTACATAGGCTGTAAGTGCCAGGGTTACCAAGGAAGATTTGTACTGATTCATTCAAGATTACCTTAGCATCCATCATTCCCTCTGTGACCTCCCCCATCTCCGACAAGATAGCCAGCGAATCTGGAAGCCCGTATTTTGCACCAGACTTAGGTTTATCACTGCAGAACTCGCTCTTTTTCAAAGAGAACAAGGGGAAAAAAAGAAAAACACAAGCTTGTAAGTATCTTATCAGACTGAACTGTTCCAGCACAGCAGGACCCCTAAAAGTACCTAATAAGATACAATAAAAATACACTAACTCAGTCACACGGTCTGGCTGGGGACATTTCAAGCACAAAGCAAAGCATGTGGTATCAATAGTCTTTAAGTTGGTATTTCCCTTCGAGAGGCAGTACTTTAAGAAAACATATAAAACAATTGTAATACGTCCATGCTGAAATGCTCAAAGTGGATTAAGGCATTTTGCTTACATTGTTTGGTAACAGAACAAAACCAACCGGCATCTTACAAACCACACTTTAGGGCTGTTACTTGAGACAAGTTATGAGAGATAAGATTTGCAAACCACTGCTTGTTATCAACTGGATTCTTTGCAAGCTTCAGGGCTTGAACGTATGGATGGTTTTAATTTCTGATCACATAAAAGCAGATGACTTAGACCCAAGCTTTCCACATCACATATCACTAATTTAGTTTACTTTTCACTCCTTGAAAAAGTAATTTGTGCAAATTAAAGGAGGTGAAATGACACTTCTGTCTATCCTGACAATATACTTCAGCCTCCTCCTAAACGAACTATACACTATTTCCATTAGATGAAAATGTGTTTTCCCCACACACTAATTCTAACAGGTCAGTCTCAAGTTTTCAGCTGTTCCCAAGAAAATAAGCAATCTAGAGATTAGAGGTTCTTATATCCTATTATTTATCATGTTAGTATTCCCAATGTGAACACACATACCAAGTCCTGCATCTCTTTCTGAAGTCGCACCAGTGCTTTTCTCGTTCCAACAGCAAATACATAGGTATCCATATCTTCATCATTCATTGTTACTTTTATTTGCTGCAGGACAGAATACTATTAGCACTTATCAGTTTTATACGATGTACTCTGCCTTCAGACTACTGGCCAAATGGAGACCTACATCTTCTATGACTTCAATGTTTGCCTGACACTTTGGTTCATAAGAAAAAAGACTAAGTGAGGCCATACACAGCTAAGACAAAGGTTGTTGATTTAAAGCTTCTCATTTTGTCTTAAGGTAAGGTAGCTTTTTAATTATATTGAGTACTCAGTTCAGTATTCTGGTGTAGTGCTACAGGGTAATGACAGTGACCAGAACAGTAGAGTTGTAAGACTACTTTGCAGTGCAGATATCTATTGCTTATGAGCAACTGCCCACATCTAAATTAAATATTTTTAATAGATATAAGTAAATACAATTATAGATACATGGAAAGAGTATTCACAGTGCACACGGCCACTGTTCTTCCAAACGTAACCTCTCTTGGCATTTTTGGAGTAGAGGTTATCCTCATCTCCAAGAGCAAGGGGCAAGGCAAAAAGAAATGTTGCAGGATATAATACCCAGGTCAGCATATGCATTAAGCAGCTCTGTTCAGGCAGACTGAACAGACAGAAGAAATCATTAAGTATTTCAGACCGTAAAACCACTTTACCACTTTTTAATCAAGATGAGGTATTGAAGCACGATAGACTGTTCCCAAAACCACTCAAACAATAAAACACACAGATAAAACAATTTCCAGTCATCAGCAGTTTGCATTTCACAGGCAGAAAAGAAATACAAATTATTCTTTCAGATTGCTTCAACAGTTACTGAACTGGAAGATACAGAATATTATAGAAAGACAGCAGTTCACTTGTGTGTCCTAAGAACAATCAAAAGCAGCAGAGCAGAACCGGAGGAATGCAACAATTTATCACAGCTAATCTACAGGGCTGAGTACATACCACTTGGTCAGAAGCCGGCCTCATCATGCGTGCAAGAACGTTCAGTAGGTCTTGTCTCTTGAGAAACTAAAACAGAAGTTTGTAAACACAGGAGAAGATAGCTGAATATACCTACAGTGCAGCACTTCATTGGCAGATAGCAGTGGGGCTCAAGGAAAAAAAACAGGACAGTTATTAGTAGATATTTTTCATATAATAATTTAGCTTTGAAGAGCCCTTTGGAAGTCACCTATACTGCTCAAAAGCAGGCCTACTTTCTGCATTTGATGAGTTTCTCAGGGCCTTGTTCCCTCAAGTTAGGAGCTGAACCAACATGGGGCTGTTCCACCCCAGGTGCAGGACTTTGTAGGCTGAAGAGCTCAGCTGCCATTTAGATGCACTTAAGCATGTTGGAGGAATGGACCAACAGGAATTTCAAAGAAGTACAACAAAGACAAATACAGTTACCTCTGTTTACTTCTGGTTTCCATACTCTTTCTGTAAGCATTCACTCTTACCTACTTGGATGGGCAGAATGCAGGCCTGTACAGATCTTTAGTCTGACCAGTCTTCCCTTCATGTGTGCATATTCAGAACCCTGTATCTGAAAGCGAGCTAAAGAGTTGAGCTGGGACTCCTTGTTGTTCACACTGGAATGGAAAAGCCTCTAGAACCTGAAAACTGGTGACAGGTAAACAGTACTACAAGCTCACTCATCCATACCTTTAGCTGGATAAGCATTCCTTCACAGCACACCCTTCCAGAGCACCACAAGTTATATATGTGTTCATTTTCTTGATTTAGTTTCCCAGTGCTTGTAGCTTCTTTATTAGTGCCATCATCCCCTGAAGAGAACAACAGTGAAAGAGAACTGCAATCTAAAAATCACAAATTTAAACAACAAAGTTCATCAGTAGGCTTACAGCTCAGCTTCAGTATCACCATGACATTTCTGAATAAATTATACTACAACACCATAATCTATTTTCAGCACTGGAAGACTAGCACACTGTTTGTCTATACACAGAACTCTCATTAGCGCTATCGTGGATCTGCATAGAAAGGGCTACTCTTCTCTATGTGCCGGTTTAAAACCAGCTTTATTTAAATAAATAAAAATGGATCCTAGTCATTATGAAACTCACCAACAAGAGCAAAGTTACTTTCTAGCAGCTCCCTGTGAGTATTGAACCACGCATGAGCCAAGCGGTTGTTTTTGTTCTTCCCAATGATGTAATTCATGATGTAAGCAAGAAGACCTGTCACCATCAGGATCTCCATGTAATAACTCTCCCAGCTGTTTTGCAGGTGAGCAGGGACCTATGGTAAGTGAATGGAGACTGTATTTTACATATTGAATGAGCAGATTCCGTGTACACAAACAATTTGGAAAACACAAAGTACTGCAGAAGCTTTATCCCAAACACAGCAATAAGCTTCACAAAGGCAACAGGATAGAGCTAAGCCTACATAATGCATTTGGCTCTACTGGGACACAGTAATCATACAGGAAAGAACTGATAATAGCATTCCCAAAATACCTGGCTAATACAAACAAAACACTTCTCTCTTCCAAGTGAACCTGTGCTAGCACGCATCCCTCAGAGTAGTCACCAGCCCAGCATTTCAACCCACTGATGATTTGAGCTTGACGCCTTGCCCATCACAGCATTACCTGATCATCATCTAACTTCTGTTGAAACCTAAAGTAACACCCAATGACCAGGAGCATTTTCAGGATGTCACTAAGAGCCACAGACTGCGTGGGGAAGCAGGGAAGTCTGCCTGACCTTGCCATCTTCAGAGAATAATTAGCCATTCTGCTTTCCCTGTATCACCCTTCAGTCATAAAAGTACCCAAACCTTAATTTTCACTACCAGGCTCAGCCATAATACTTAAAAAGAGAACTTAGGGATAATAAAAATGCAGGCCTCAAGCACCTGATCATTCTGTAAAAGACTCTTGGGAGGCAACAAGGTGGTGATGCAGGGTGGACAGAGAGATTGGCTTCAGAAACCATCAGAGGAGTCAATTTCTAATCTGAAACTTTAGCCATAGACAAGCTATTGTAAGTATACCGTCACTGCAACATCTTCTTTATGTGTTGACAAAGCACCAAGACATTCTGGGACGTTCAGTTTTTCTCTGGATTAACTGAAGGTCATCACTCTAGCTACTCCACTTCTCCCCCCTAGTTGTATGGGTAAAAGAAGTTAAGTCAGAAAATGCTTTGGTCAAAACTACATTTCAGAAGGTCTATTTTAATGAAGAATTTCCTGATCTATATTCCAATTACAATTCTCAGTTTGAATACAGAATACAGCTTTGATCCAAGGATGGGCATTCTAGTGGCTTAAAAGAGATCAACAGACCAAAGGCACCTGCCCTGGAAGTTTTACTTCGGGAGCTGTTATTTAAAGTAGCATAAACCAATGCAGAAAAGCATGTAATTGGGAGCTGGCACACCTGGATCATATTCTGTTGCTATCCTGTCTCACTATTACTGTATTTCTTGTCTCCACATTTCTTCCCATTTCTGCAACTGTCTCTTGCTAATTCAAATAGTGAATTCTTTAGGACAGATTCTCTCTTATGTTTATGTTTGTACACCAATGACATTATTGGCATACCACCTTAAAAGAAAAGTGATGAAACACCACATAGAAAGAGAATCAACATTTATACCTACATTAACTATTGTTATGGGGTCTTTATTTTTGCTAGGAGACGCATCTGGTTTCTCTTCATAGCCTTCAAACTCCTCATCATCATATGGTTCACTCTCGGTATCACCTTCCTAAAGGACAAAAATCATAAACAGCATGAAAATCCAAAGCTCAGTACGCAAAATCCAAAAAGACAAGTGAGAAAGTAAGGTGTAGAGATACTATTAGGAAGCTGATAGAGGAAGGAGATGAGGCATTACCTGTGCATCTGCGTCATCAAAGTCTTCCTGATTGTCATCCTGACCTTCAAGCTCTACAGTGGCTTCTTCTTCATCGTCTTCTGTAGTGATGATCCTCTGAGGAGACTCTGTGACCGCATCTTCATTAACATCTTCAAATTCAGCAAAGTCATTATCGTCATATTCCATAATGTCATCTCCATCCTCAAATTCATCGTACTTTGCCACAGAAAAACTCCATGGGATAAACAGGACAGCAATAAAAATATATAAATTCTTCATTTTCACTGAAAAGAAAAATGAAAAAAGAAATCCTTATCAATTCTGTTACACCGCACTTCCAGTAATGCCCAACTTCCATGAACAATTTAAAAACACTATCGGGGGTCAAACCAGAGAGAGAAATAAACCCTTGCCTGATCTTGCCACCTTCTGTATGAAGAAGGTGAATACTCTTACAAGAAAAAAATAACTTTGAGGGTGCGGTTCTAGACTCTTGCTTGCAGCAGGAGCAGCACGTTCACATCTGGCCAAGCAGACGAGCAAGGGCTGGGAGCAGAGATGTTCTGCTGTAAAACTGACTCTCCAATAGCATCTCCCAGTCAGTCAGCGTTGCCAGCTCTTTTCAAAGACCACGCACTGTGCCTAGAGTTGTTATTAATTGGCAATTCGACACAGTCAGGTCAACGAATGTGTAACCACAGCAGTAAATCTTAAAATGCACTCAATTCATTTACTTTAAGCAGCAATGCTCCAATAGCCTCTGCTAGTTTAAAAGTGCTCATCTTTGATTTTCTAAACTGCGTGCTCAGAATCGGGTCCCACAGCATCCCAGCACTATTTCTGTTCCGAGACAGAGACCTTTTCTTGTAAGTGCTACAAAAAAAGGCAGGAAGAGGATGGATATTGCACTGGTCCCCAAACCAAGAGTAAACCGGGGCTCCTGAGACCAAAGCTCTCTCCCCAGATCTGCCAGAAACCTGCAGAGAGTTTGTCAGTTCACCTTTTTTTGCCCTCAGCTCCTACGTCTTTTCTACGTGATCTCAAAACAGCCCCAGTCTCCCACTTGGACTGAGAATTACACATTCCCAGGGTCCGAACTAAGAGCCTGAAAAGGCAGAATCACCCTACTACTGCACTTCACAAACAGCTACAGAGGATCGGCTGCATCAGGCTTGGCAACGAGACTCATTTTACTCCCTCCCGCAACCAGATCTGAGTGGGAACTTGAGTGTTAATGAGATCGTTCCCTTAAAAACTTGAAATAGAAATAATTTGTTTCTAAATTAGACTAGCACTCCTCTGAGTACCACATGCAAGGAACCCACTGCTATGAATAACAAGGACGGCTAAAATAAACGCCTTTGTCAAAGACTTCTCATTCTAGCAAAAACCTGAACAGAACACGTTCCCAGAAACATTAAACAAGATGGGGAGCACAGCAAGGCAGAGCCCTGGAATTCAGCACATTATTTGGGTCTGCCACAATTCCATGTGAATTTAAACTGAAAAACAAAACACTATTTACATACGACAGAATTTGCATTCAGAGGTTAAAAACCACCAGGACAACGGAGCCGCCTGCTCGACCAAACCCCCAGGAGTTTCACAGTAAGAATTTCGAGACTATTTGGGTACATCCAATTTCAAAAGACCCTACAACTCCATAAAGCTTTATGCATAACAAACTTCAGCAGCTGACGGCTGAAAACTACAACGCGCCCCTAACTCAGCCGTCTCCGTCACAAGGCAGAAGGGATTC
>VZSZ01009052.1:152358-178573 GCA_013398815.1 Ibidorhyncha struthersii
GGTGAGGCTGGCCCCGCCGCCCTCAGGGAGGCGGGAGCGCGGTGCCCCATCCCCGGCAGGGCGCGGGGCTGCCGGAGCCGGCCCGGTGCGGCGTTACCTGAGTCACGCGGAGCCGTCGCTGCCGCCGCTTAGGCCCGGCCCTCTCCTTCCGCTCAGCGCCCGCCGCCGCGGCCGCAAGCGGCGCAGCCTGCGTGCTTTGCGTAGCGGGGAGCATGCGCACTGCGCGCTGCCGGTGGCAACCTCCCGCGCTGCGTGTGTGTGCGTACGCACGCACCCGTGGGCAGCGGGCAGGAGAGCCCCCAGCTTCGCGGCAGAGGAGCAGCCGGGCCCCAGCACCGCCGGGGCTGCNNNNGCTGCGGGGGGGGCCGGCCCGGGACACTCCCGCCTTGCCCGGTTCTCCCGCCCGCCTCCCACGGCTTCACCCACCGCCAGCGCGCATGCTCCTTGCGGCGCGCTGACCTCAGCGCGTCACGCACGTACGCGCGTTGCTGCGTCGGTACGTCGCGTCTCCACCCCCCGCCCCGGTAACCGGGGAAGCGGCGGCCGGCGGCTGCGGTGCCCAAGGGGTGAGTGNCGGGCTCGGGCAGCCGCGGCCTGGCCCGCACAAAGGGCCCGCCCCCGTGCCGGGGCCCCGCGGGCGGGAAGGGCCGTGAGGGGTCCCCGCTACCGGCCCGGCGCAGGGCCTGGTGTGCCAGGAGAGCGCGGTCAGGGCGAGCCGCGGTTGCCTCCGCTGCGCCTGCCCGGGGGCAGGGGGCTCTCCGCCGCGCCGGGCCGCCTGTCTCCTTTCCTGCGGTGCCCAGAGAAGGGCGATCTCGGCGGGCGGGGTGGGTTCCTTCTCTCGTAAGCAACCGCCAGAAACGGGAACGGCTAAGGCATATTGCTGCCTTTCCNNNCAGGGGATCCGTAGAAAGGGTCCGTGCCTTCGCGTTTCTTCCCTCGGAGCGGCGTTGGCAGAGAAGCAAAGCCTCGGCAGTCGGTCCACGGTCGCACTGTGCGTTTCATCGCTGTCCCGTAGAAACCCTCTTCCTGTACACTCACTAGTGGGCTCCGTGGGCAAACAGACCAAATTTTGTATTTTTGCAGCTGCATGGTAAAATAAAAGAATGATTATTTTTATTTTCTGGGAGGGAAAAAAAAGTCAGTAAGTGTAGCAGGGAAGAATCCTTGAAATTGAATGTGATAACTTAGAAGATTGCCTGCTGTGCTGTCAGCAGCAGAAGTGCAAAGTTACACCTTTCATCCGTTTGTTGTACATTTTGTTTTCTTATCTGCCACACATCTGCAGGTGTGAAAGCTGCGAGGTGTGTCAGTGCAAGGGGGAGAACAGGACATCAGAGTTCAGCTGCTGCCATGGAGAACTGAACAGCAGTTTTCTCCAAAGGCTCCTAGTGAGCTCTGGTCTAGACTTGAGATTTATTGAGCAAGTCCCAAGCTGGTAAATGTTCTGCACAGGGAGCAGTAGCAATATTTACTGTCAGATTATTTTGAAGTTGTTTCTCTTGCCAGTGAATTCTGATCTCATTGGAGGATTCTCGCTGAATGTGAGGATTTGTTTAATAAGCCTTTGGGCCATCTAATTATAATGCACTTGAAAGCAGTGGGTGTCATACTGTCTTTGGCTGCCTTAAAGGTATGACTTACTTGACCATCCAGATAAAATAATTAAATTACTTGGAATGGGAAGTGTAAATCTTAGTATATCAGTTCAGTCTTCTCTTCATCTACCTTAGAAAACCAGATTCTGGGCAGGTATATTATGTGGCGTTATTTAAAATGTGGTTTGAAAAATGTAGGTTGGAGAACATATATATGGCTAAAGATGCTTTCTTAAGAAGAAGAAGGAGTTGACTTTTTGGCAGAAGTGCTCCTTGTCTCATAACGGAGTGGTGCGCTGCTTTGGGCCTGCTTTTCTTGCGATGTCTGGTTTGCAGTAGTGTGGTATTTACAAACCCATGAAACACTCAAGGATGGGACTGTATGGACATGCAAGATATGTACTGAGTTGACTTTTCATCTCTTGTTCCTCCTGATGTTCAAAGTTCTGGCCTTGGGTTTGTTTGTCTTAGATTGCAAAACAGACAAGACAGGCAACATCTTAAATATGCTTAAGTAGTCATCGAGGGACATGAACTGTTTTGGAAGACAAGCTGTTTGTTTTTTTCTTTTTTTTTAATTGTGGATGCATTTATACTTACAAGAAAAGAACAAAGCCCAGTCCTTTTTGGGAAACAAATAAAACACTTGTCAGTCACATTTCCACAAGTCTTTATCATGACTGAAGTAATCCACTTACAAGAAAAATCGTGACAATTACATATAACTGCCTAAAGCAGAAAGGGCATTAATTTGTCTTTTCTGATTTTAACAGATATATTTGGGGCATCATGAATTGGAATAAAGGTGGACCTGGGACTAAGAGAGGCTTTGGGTTTGGTGGATTTGCCATAACACCTGGAAAAAAAGAGGAACCTAAGCTCTCTCAACAGTCCCATAGTGCTTTTGGAACAGCCGGTTCTTCTGCTGCATTTGCGAAATCAGGACCTCCTCAGCTGCCTTCTTTCTACAAAATTGGGTCAAAGCGAGCAAATTTTGATGAAGAGAATGCGTAAGTACGGTTATTTCTTGTGTTTATCTAGCTCTAGATTTTAGCGGTTTAAAGTTTCCAAGGTCAGGGAAAGCATCTGTGACATTTATGAGGTTTAGTTATTTAGAAAAGCGTGCTCAAGGATAAATAGCCTAATGCTGCATTATGGTGTAACAGAATCCCAGTAGGGCAATAGGATCGAGAAAAACTGAGCTAGTCACCTGCTGGTACTCCCATCCTTGCTTTGCAGCAGACTTTTGGTGTTGCCCTGGACTGATTATTTACCCTTTCTCTGGGTGTCAGCCCATTGTCTGTAAAATGAGAATGATAATACATCCTCACCTTTAAATATATTTAAAAGACCGTGAGATACTACAGCAGCCCATGGAGAGCTCTCCTCGTCTAGCTTTCACCTCCCAAAGAACATATGTCAGCTGTGCCTCAGTCAGCTCAGTCTCATTAATGCTGTGGCCTGAACAAGACTTTGGCTGAGATGGTGTGTTCAGAATTGGAGTCAAGCAGGATAAGTTTGGGTGTCTTTTGTACAGGGAAACATTCAACTACATGTTTCTTTACTAACCCTTCTGTAAGCTGCATAAATACGTTGAATAGAGAGGAGGTCAGAAAATCATCCTATATTCACCAGCCTGGGAGAGCCACTCAAGAAGATCAGTTTTGTAACATCTATTTGCCTTCCCACCACTTTTAGCTTACAACATGAGTGATTGTAAATAAATGAATAAATCTCAACATCTTTTCCTGTGTACATGCTGACTTTTATTATGTCTCTGTTTGGGAAACTTGACTCAACTCAGAAACCACGAAAGACAGCATGGTGCTGTAGACTGCGTGCTGACTGGGCCGTTGTTTGTTTCTTTTCAGATACTTTGAGGATGAAGAGGAAGATTCCAGCAATGTCGAATTGCCATACATTCCTGCAGAGAATTCCCCCACTCGCCAGCAGTTTCATTCCAAATCAGCAGACTCTGACAGCGATGATGATCCTCTGGAGGCATTCATGGCTGAAGTGGAGGCAAGACCTGGCTCGTGAAATGTTTATTAATTTATGTGGCCGTACATCTCTCCAGTCAGGAGCAGCAAATGTCACTCATGACTTTGGCAGCTGTATTCAGAATGTCACTTAGCTTTTGTTTTTTATGTAAGATGCCGTATTAATTAGAACTCAAAGGTGGATTAGGTGGGGAGAGAGTGGATATGATTTACAGTAGCTTAACTATTTAACTGTTTTGAGCATGTCAGGGCAATACCACAAAGAGCTTTGTGTGTCTCTGAATATGAAATTAAGGTTTTGTGCATTTTACACTACCTGAATCAAAATGATTTGTATTTATCATGAGCTGTTCCTTAGCTACAGTTCTGTTATTAGCTGGATTCTATCACAGTGTTTTCAGGAGGAATGCGAAGAATGTATTTTTTCAGCAACATTGCCCAGAAGTTACAGTATATAAATTTCAAAGGAATTAGTAGAATTTATTTAGCATAGTAGGATATGGAACAAGAGAAAGTTTAGTCCAAAAAAGTGTTGTCTCTGTGGCATGATGGCCTAGTTATGTTGGGACGTTTTTCCCTTCCATGTTTTATGATCTAGGATTTTTAACGTGTCGTAATTTTATGACCTGTTAGGATCAAGCTGCTCGAGACATGAAGAGACTTGAAGATAAAGACAAAGAAAAAAAGAATGTTAAGTAAGTTCTCTTTTATAATTCCCATGCCTGCCTGTGTCTTGTATGGTACTAAGAGAATTCCAATGCATTTTGTTTATGATGATTGTTCTGTAGTCAATATAATATATTGTAGTAAACAGCATTAACCAGCATGATATCTCCCATGGGTAAAGTTCTGTGCAATATAAATTTGATAAAAGGAGGGAAGAATCCATGGCGGCATCCTATGGTAAAATGTAACACCACTGAGAGTTATCTCACGTGAGAAGCCTTTCTAGGCCACACAAATTGGGGCAGCACATTTTACTGTTACCACCTTCCAGATCAGCCTGAGTAGTTTTTATTCTTTCTGCATCCTTGCAGTGATCAGGATGGTTTAGCTTAAAATTGCATTTATGTGAGCAAAATAACTCGGTGGTGGTGTACGTGTATTCCTGGAGATTCTTCCAAACTTGAACTAGGTTTTAAGACATTCCCTGTAAAGCTGATACATTAGGTAGCATGTGTCAATTGGGATACTAAATTTAGAGTTTAAAAACCGTTTACCTTTTTGCAGCTTATCTATCTGTTTTGACCAAGGGAAATAATTATGCTATTGATTCTTGATATAAATGTCAGATACATTGGTAGAATTTGCATTGCATGGGGTTGATCAGATTATACATGGTCCTGAAACAGAACACCGGATCCAAATCACCACCTGGGGAAGTTCTGAACTGGATTTGCACTGGCTCATGTTCCTCTTCAGTTATGGGACTTCTGTAGCATCGAGAGCTTAGACCAGGATGATCTTTGATGTGGCTTCTACTGGGAAGACGGAGTCCTAATCTTTCAGTCTCATTAATAGAAGTAAAAAGAAGTCCATGCAGGGTCGCTGTTATGGTTGGCACCAAATATGAAAACTTCATGGGTTGGGATTATAAATGTTACTGAGTTGTTAGTGTTGTGTCTTCCACGAAATACGGAGCTCAGCACTAATGAAATGAAAGTATGGAGCTGAGTATGTGGAACACTTGCAGGGAAGTTTTTTTTCTCCGCTTGTTTTTCCAGGGGTATTCGAGATGACATTGAAGAGGAAGATGACCAAGTGAGTTCCTATGCAGTCTTTCTATCTTCTTTTTCTGTTGTGTTTTTTTTTTTTTTTTTTAATATTCCCTCCCCAAACATGTAACTACTAGGTACAAACAAAACTCCAGTATCATGCACAGTATCCGGACAATTCATGAGGAAGCTCTAGTGGCTACCCTGCTGTCTCTACCCATCTAGGTGTTTCATTAAAAAAATAAGAAGAATATTAGGAGACAATTTCTTTCTTTTTTTACTCAGTTTAAGAAGACTTTCTTCAGTCAATTTGAACTTCAGCTTCCAGTATCTGAGGGTCTCATCATATTTGAAATCAGCGGAATCAACTAACGTGGAGCACTAGTGAGAGGCTGTTAAACTGTGGAGGCTATTTGCAGTGAAATTTCATGTCTATTAAGGGCAAGAATCAGGCTTTTTTGCTCTTTATTTATAGAGGAGCTCCAGCTGATTGAGGATTATAGGCATCACTGTAACAGAAATAATAAACAAAGAGGAAAGACTTCATTTCAAAATGTACCTTACTACTAAGTTGTAATTAATCACTGTTGTGTTACTCGCAGTGATGGAAGGGTTGTCTGGCCTCTAGGCCTTTGCTTCCAGTTTGGAGAGTGTAGTTGTGCTAAAATTTGAGCAAAGGTGACTTACACTTGGAGACAGCTGTTGTTCAGGTGTATTGTATGCATATCTATGTGACTGAGTGGTAATTGGCCATGCAAATGGAAAAGCCAGATGGGTATATACATTTGTTTGTAGTTGAACCTTGCTTTAAAAATCTGATCTTAAATATTTGCGTGAAAGTCAAGCAAGACTGGTGTTTTCTCCATGAGAATGTCTTGGTGTGCCGGTGAGATTCTGAGACATGTCCATATTTGTGAGCTGTAAGGATGGCACGCGACAGTGGTGACAGTGACTTCTGACTTCGGCTTGTGTTGAAGGACTCTTCTGAAATAGTTTCTTTCCCATTTGCTGTTGACTTTCTCAATGAAAAATAGATATATTTTCATTTCTTAGAGTCTAGTTAGGGGAAGTGGAGAAACTATTTTTGGCGTAGTGTGTTTAAAAAAAATGTAAATATCATATGCTTGGTAACATTGTGTTCTTTTTAAAAACCTGAAGTGTTTGTACTTGTGGAATAGACTCTTCTATTGTTAAAGCCTAACAAGTCTTGGTAGAAGAAGTTGTTAAGCAGACATGTAAGAGAAGAAGTTTGGGTTTTGAAAGCATTTTGTGCTCTAACTGACACTTTAGTTGTTTTCTTCATTTGTTCCTAACTGTCCTTCTGGACATAACTGTTGATATTTATTAGAATAATCAGTTCTAGTGAACTTTTTTTTTCCCTCAATGGTGAGTGTGAAAGCAAACAGCCATCTAGCATATACATCATTTAAACAAATGTAGTAGTATTTTTGCATCCTATTGTGTGTAATTTTACTGATGTGTTTTGCTGCAGGAAGCTTATTTTCGCTACATGGCTGAAAACCCCACTGCTGGTGTGGTCCAAGAAGAGGAAGAGGATAACCTGGAGTATGATAGTGATGGGAATCCAATTGCACCGTCCAAAAAAATCATTGATCCTCTTCCACCTATCGACCATTCAGAGGTAGGAAGGAAGTTTATTCCACTCGCTTCTGTCTGAGACATTCTAGAAAGCAGGAGCTAAGAAGTAGATTGAATTATGCTTCTGTCCCTGTGCATTAGCGTCGGCAAGTGCTGTGCCACTTGGGTCATACTAAAGATCCTTCAAATGACTTCATATTGAACTAGTGTTCTTGCAGATAATTAAGAACTTTTTCTCATAAGGACTCTTTCCCTCTAAAACTAAGTGCACAGAGAGAGAATGTTGAGCCCTGGACTAATGAGTAATTACATTTTCAGATTGAATATCCACCATTTGAGAAAAATTTCTATGATGAGCATGAAGAGATCACCAGTCTCACCCCGCAGCAAGTGGTGGAGTTACGTCATAAGCTAAATCTCCGGGTAAGCTGGTCACAAAACTGTCCTCCTAGGATCTTCTTACTCCCATTTTTTTGAGTGTCTTAGTAGTTTTAATGAAGAGTTTCACAGGGAACTCCAGCTTTTGAATACCAAGCCTCTTGGATACCTTCAGTGACTTTGATTTAAGGGACCTTGGTTTTTCTCAGCAGTTCTTGAAAGTCTTCTCTGGACTTGTCAAAGTGGGAACCCAAGACTGCCAATTGCGTGGTTGCACTTGGACTCAAGAACTAGGAATTGAAACTGGAAATATTTTCACAAGAATTAGCTCTTTGCCATTTGTGACATGTTAGTGTGGTGACTTTCTTTGAAAGGAATTATTTGGGGAAGAAGGAGACTGATTATGCAAGGAGGTAGATATGATGTTTAGTAGCTTGTGTTGATTGACAATTTATCTGAATTTTTATACCTGAAAGTCCTATTTATACAACACATCTGGAATTTGCACCTAGTTAAACTTACATCTGTTAAAAAAATAAAAAGCCATTTTCGGAGGTAGAAAGGCACTTTTTTTTTTTTATTATTTTTGTACAGATTGCTCTTTGTTTTTCTCTTACTGTTGATGAACAAAGATACGTTTCTATTTCTAAGGTCTCCGGTGCTGCTCCTCCTCGGCCTGGCAGTAGTTTTGCTCATTTTGGGTTTGATGAGCAACTTATGCATCAAATTAGGAAATCGGAGTATACCCAGCCCACTCCTATACAGTGTCAGGTGAGTGTTGTTACTTCTCTAACATCTAAAGAGAATTAATAGAACGGATGCAAAGGTCCCTAGTCCGTAGGAGGATGTATACAATTCTCGTTTCCTATATAGAGCTGTCATGGAGAAGAAGAATTTGTATTTTTCTAGGAAAATAGCTATGATATTTTTTAAATAGAAATTTACCCACCTTTTTTCTTGTTGAATCACCGCTGTAAATAAATCCATATACTTTTCTTCATTTGTCTCTTAGTGAAGAACATTCAAGTGACATCTCTTGCTTATAGAAATGTACAAAAGGTTTTTTGTATCGTTTTAGAAATTGTATTAAAAATAACCATAGCAGTAGCTGAGTAAAGAGCCATACATTGATAACTTTCTTCCTTTAAACAGCTTATAATTGAATGTCTTGTAACTAGAAGAGATATGGAACAAGGCATTTTTTCATTCTTTTGGTAGTTAGAGTGAGTGCCCTGTGAGCTGGACCGTTTAACTGGTCATTCCTTGGAGGGCTGTGCAAGCAGAAGGGATTCTACTGCAGATGTAGATTGGTCACCATAAGTAGTTCTTTATCAATAATGTGATTATAACCAAACCACTTCAGAAGCTTTTCTTGAAGTATGAAAAATGACATGGGGCTGTGTCCAAGGGTCATGTCCAAAGGTCCTTATAGCAGCAGTAGGGATGAACTGAGGAATTCAGCACTCAGAATGGTTGCAGAAAGAATAGGCTCAGAGCATTTGTTTTTAGTGTTCTTACAGCTGGTCAAGATGCGTTTGTGGACATGTAAATGGGGTGTTGTACTCTGCCCAAACATTCATTTCATATAGGACACCAACAGTCGTAACATGATAATTGCTTCTAGCCCTTCAAACAAACTAATTCAGATCTGAACTTGGCAATAAAACTGTGGAAGGATCGACGTATGTTGCTATGAGTCCCCTGTAGCGTGCTTTTCTCTTGTGATCTGAGTTTTCACATAATATCTAGCACAAGAATATGCTATGGTAGGCATAATATGGGTTTAGAATCTCCTTATTTTTAGGGTGTTCCAGTTGCACTAAGTGGCAGAGATATGATTGGGATAGCTAAGACTGGAAGTGGAAAAACAGCAGCCTTCATCTGGCCCATGCTGATTCACATCATGGATCAAAAGGAGCTTGAACCGGGGGATGGTCCCATTGCAGTGATCGTATGCCCAACCAGAGAGCTTTGCCAACAGGTAGGTGTATAGTAAGTATATATGTGCCATACAGTGTTCTTATAGAAGACGACAAAATTCTGGGCAGAAATTATCAGAGAACCACAGTAAATTATTTGAAAAAGCTACTCTGTGTTTTAGTACACTGTGCTTTAACCTCTATGTGGCTCCAGTGTAAGCTGCCAGTTTTCTCTTACACCTGTTTTTGTCGAAGGATCATGACAAATCTGAAATTGTTAATTTTTGCACAGTGGTCCCATATTATTCCTAAGTATTAAGTATACTTTGGATGCATTGCCACAAATTGTATGTGTGAAAGGACGGAGCCTGCAAGTTAAATTATGACTTGATGCCTAAATAGGTTTCCCACATAAATTATTGGAAATTATCCAAAAGTATTGAAGTATTCAGCCCTGAGGATTTGTGAATAATTTCATTAAGTTACTAGCTGAAAAGTGGATTTCAGGAGCTGGACTATGTTTCCAAGGTAGGTATATTTTCTCAGATTTGTCTAACGTGAACTGTGATGTGCTTTGTTTAAAATTCTCAGATCCATTCTGAATGTAAGCGCTTTGGTAAGGCATATAATCTGCGCTCTGTAGCTGTGTATGGAGGAGGAAGCATGTGGGAGCAAGCCAAAGCGCTCCAGGAGGGGGCAGAGATAGTTGTCTGCACACCAGTAAGTACCTGTATGCACACAGTGCAATTTTTTGCTGCTTAACTGAAGCCGAGTCAGATTTTTAATACGGTTGGTGATGCAGAATTTGTTCTCTGATCACTGAAATCTAGGTTCTTCACAGGTCATCAGATGTTGAGAGCAAATAGGCTGGGATTATTTGTGTTCCAAGAGAAACTGAAAGAGATTAGGTATGATTTCCAATGGAAGACAGAGTAGCAAGCAACATCTGCTTGAATCAGTGTCAGCTGATTGCTGAGCCTTAAATTCATGAAGAAAATTCCCGGAATGCCATGAACTTGAGCGCCACCTTACTGAATCAGTGTAGAGCCTGTGGCAGTGATACTGAAGGGCTGAAACACTGAATCAGAACCAGTGTTGGTGCTGAACCAGTGATTTAAACGAGCGCCGTTGTCAACTGACTTTGCTTATTGCAAAGACTTATTACAAACTTGGGCAAAACTGAGCAGCTGATGATTGGAAGACGTTGTATTGTGGCTATTTATTGGGGTACTAGGCAAGAAAACAAAGCATGAAGAACTCTTGCACCAAATATTATGGGATTAAGTAGCCAGTTCACAATTAATATTTAATTGTAATGAAGACTAGGGAATATTAGGATCTCAGCACTGTTAACCTTGAAAATCCAGTCCTAAAATTCAGCTTGTGCAGTATAGTTGATGAGAGTTTCAGGAATCTGTTCCTGTGACTTGAATACTGACACTTAGTTCTTAAGTGAAGCCTTGAGATGTTTTCTGTTCTAAGTCTCTGGTAAGTGAGGATAAAAAGCAGTTAAGTGCTTGAAGGTTGCATATATTAACATTTTTTTTAAAATATACTTTAAAAACTTGGCTTTTTTTTTTTTTTTAAATAGGGTCGTTTAATTGATCATGTGAAAAAGAAAGCTACGAACCTTCAAAGAGTCACTTACCTTGTGTTTGATGAAGCTGACAGAATGTTTGATATGGGTTTTGGTATGTAATGAATAAAGGTCACTGTTTTGGAAAGCAGTGGTGTCCAGTTCCCAGCTTAGTAGGACTGTTTATAACCCCTGTAGGTTCATATACTTGCAGATACATTCAGGAAATATTTTATAGACAATATAGACATATTTAAAGGTCTAATATCTGGTGGTATAAAGAGAACAACGATGTCCTGTTAATGTTGAAGTCCAAAACCTCTGATTTTTATCTTAGACTTGCTGAATAACTTTTGGGGAAGTCACTTCAGTGCTTTGATTCTGTGGGTACAAGCTAGTGGTGTTAAAAATCTTTCTACTTTATTGGAAGAGGTTTGGTCATTCAGGTCTGGATGATTTTGAATTTGTGCTCAAGAATCATGGGGTATAGCAAAGATTTGACAGTACTATAATACTGCAAATAGAGGGAGACACTTTTAAGACATACACGGTATGCACAGACTCAGCGAGGATCTTTGCTTATGGAATCTTTTGCTGTGGAACTTCCAAAAATTTCTTTAGACAGCAAAGGAACTTCCATTGTGCAGCAAAGAGCACCTGGAAGTCACAATATAACATTAAATACTGAGTGAGAGACACTTATTGACTCTATGGTTATTTGTTAAATAAAGCAATGAAGTTGCATTTTGAGTTATTCTACTAAATAATGAACATTACGTCTTGCCTTCTCTTTCCAGAATACCAGGTCAGATCAATTGCAAGCCACGTACGTCCTGACAGACAGAGTAAGTATAAGCATGTTTCAAACTAAACTCCTGAGAGTTGAAGGAGGCTATATGGTGGGCTACCAGTTAAGAATTTGGAACAGAGATTGGATTTCCTGTTCTGGATACAGCCACGCAATGAGACTTTCGCAGGAGTCCACTGGTGTTAATTCTCAGTGTGGGCTGCTGGGAGGGAGCACTTGTGAGTGTGGTTAAATACCCATGCTCATTCATCAGTCTGTAATCCCTCCGCAGACTTTACTCAGGGAAAAGATGATTAGCTGAATTAATATTAGTATGCTTTGAGATCCTCTGTGCTAAGCTGCCATGAAAGAACGTTCACAGCAGTGCCACTTACTGTCCAAATCTAGTTTCAGATGCTGTGAAATGTGTTTCCACTTTGAGGTATTCTAATACTGTGATTGATAATTTTCATTAGAACCAGTAAACAGACTGGAGGTTCACTGTCGGCTTCACTGACGTCTAGTACAGTTGTACGGGTCCTCATTCGCAAGATCTGTGCAGTGTTAAGGAAAATGTATTTTTCAAGGAGTTCAAGTACTGTTTTTCTTTTAGCCCTCTTGTTCAGTGCCACTTTCCGTAAGAAGATTGAGAAATTAGCCCGAGATATTCTGATCGACCCAATTCGAGTTGTGCAGGGAGACATTGGAGAGGTAATTCCACATCACTTCTGAGACAGAGAAACAAGCCATTCTGTGTCTTTTGTCTGAAATTTATGTTAAACTGCTGTAGTCATCATGTAAGAGTAAATACTTTGTGCTTAACAAAAACTAGTCAGGTTTGGGGATTTTGTTTTTATTTTATTGAGCTTTCTTCCTGCCAGCAAATATTCTTATAGTGATGGGAGGTTTCATCAAGGAGTGAAAGAACATTAATGCAGTCATTGATTATTTTTTTATTGTGCTGAATCAATGGGTATATCCTTTTGTTTCAAAACTATAAATAAATTACAGCTTTTGCAATGAAAGATTTGAAACAGACTGTAATGTCTTTCAGCTGGTGGGAATGTTGATTCTATACTTGCTTGACAGCAGCAGCTGAACTATTAGCAGACTAGGAATTTGGTAATAAGTCAATGGAGTGGGCAGATTACACTTGCTGTGAAGAGACTTTGCTTATAATATATGAAAACTGTTGAGAAGTTTCACAAGATGCCTTCAGAACATTCTTTTTTTAACCAGTTCTCTGCATTTTTTATTTTTTTTTCAATCAGGAATATGAGGTATCCCTTTATAACAAAAAATTAATGGTTACCTGAAGCCCCTTCTTTGTGGCAAAATGTATTTCCTAAACATTGCTTAAGAAAAGAAGCAACTTTCCTAGCTCAATCACATGGTTTCTTTTCTTTGATCTAAATTATTACTCTATTATGAGAGCATCATCCTTGAAATAATTAATATTTAAATGTGTAAAAATTAAATCTTTCAGAGAAACTTCCAGATAGTGCTGTGAGCTCCACTGCACTTTTCTGACTTGCAATATGGAGTGTATAGGGAGTCTGTTTATCCCTCCCCTCTTCCTGACTTGAAGGAGATGTTGCAGCTCACAGAGGAACGCTCTCTGATCGCCATATGAATAACTTTACTGCTGAACATCCTCTCCATCTCAGACCCTGCCCTTGCACAGTCTATTTTAGATGTTAATAGCATCTGTCGCAAAAGCATCTAAATTGCAAGTGCCCATCTTTAGATCAGTAGGGCACTGAACTGCATCATGTCAAAGACTGCACTTTGCCTCTCTCAGGTTTAGCAGAGAGTACCTCATTTAACCCCTGCCCTTTCTGCACTGTGAAAAGGAAGCGGTCAGCAGTTAGACAGGAGCTGAAACCTCTTTTAAAGGAGAATGTTGCTTCTCCACTTCTTATTCTCACACCTAGTTTAAATTCCTGGTTTTATTCTGCCATCTGTGTTTGCCATACTGTCATTTCGATCCTGTGTTATTGCTTGTCTTATTTCTCCCCGTAGGCAAATGAAGATGTTACTCAGATTGTGGAGATTTTCCCCTCTGGCCCTAGCAAGTGGAACTGGCTGACTCGACGCCTCGTGGAGTTCACATCTTCTGGGAGCGTTCTCCTGTTTGTCACCAAGAAGGCAAATGCAGAAGAACTGGCCAATAACCTTAAGCAGGAGGATCATAATCTGGGGCTGCTTCATGGTGACATGGATCAGAGTGAGAGGAATAAAGTCATTTCAGAATTTAAGAAAAAGGGGATCCCAATACTGGTAGCTACTGATGTGGCAGGTATGTGATGTTCTGAGAAACAGTAGCTCATATAAATTGTGTATATCAGCAGAAAGGCTAACACGTGTCAGTGGAAGGCAACAAGGTTGGCGTCTGCAACTGCTGGGCACTGTGTTCCAGGTGTTTTTTCAGAATTACGCAGTGTTAGCAAGGGGGTTTATGTTTAAAGTCTTTTAATGGTGTTTAAATTACAGTCTGACATATTTCTTAATATACAGAAAGAAAATAAGCTGTTTCTTAAGGAAATAGTTGCTATTTGTTAATCAGCTGATGTATTATGCATGCTTAAATGAAGACGAAATGGATATGCTTGAAGCCTTCTCTAGAACAGCTTTTGTACCAAGATGTTTAGCTGAACAAAGAGTGAATTTCAGTGTCCTTTAATAAAGCCCTCTCTCTTCCTTGGAATATCATTTAAAGAGACCTCTTCCATCTCCAATCCCGTGAACTTGGGGATTGGTGTAACATACTACTCTTGGAGAAGATATTGCTACACTTAAGATATAAACAAGTTTTAGTGTCTTAACTGGGGTGTGTTCCTCTGGAAACTCCTTTCGTGTGCTGGAGCAGAATGAAGTGATCTGCTGGTATGAATGAGATTGCTTTGAGGTCATTCAGGATAATCACACTTCCCGCTATGTTCTTTATTACAGCTCGTGGGTTAGATATTCCTTCCATTAAGACTGTCATCAATTACGATGTGGCTCGGGACATAGATACGCACACCCATAGAATTGGTCGTACTGGCAGAGCAGGCGAGAAGGGAGTTGCCTACACTCTGCTGACTCCCAAAGACAGTAACTTCGCTGGTGATCTTGTCAGAAATCTGGAAGGCGCTAATCAACATGTTTCCAAAGAGCTGTTGGATCTAGCAATGCAGGTACGAACAAGCAAATCTCCTTGAGTAGAGGAAGGTTCCTTCCATGATTAGCACAAAATCAGGAGGTCATCGGCCTGTTTCTGCCTCCATCATGTGTTCGCAATGACCTTTTGGTAGCCTATACTGTTTTTAAGTAGGCTTTCTAGTGTTTTTAATGGCCTGTGAAAGAATCGATGAAGACATGAAAATTTTGGAACGCAGTATGTAATCTATTTTGGGGTCAGGCACTGGCTAGGAAATTAGGAGCTGTAATCTGGCTGATGTCAGCAGAGCACTCCAGATCCAGTATCTTATTGCAATCAGATTTCGATACGCATTTGTGGCAGGCACCTGAGAAATGCAGCTTAGTTGAAAGCTAAACTGGGAAATAATTACAGGGACATTCACTCTGCGAAACGGTTGTTGCTTGATCATTATACCTGCTTGGCAGTGCTGTCTGGCAGGCTTGCTATATATAGGTATGACGGATAGCTGAAGCAATTGTACTTGTGCCTCTGTACTCATCAGCTCTTTAAGTTCTTGTCTTTTGCTGCCCATGTAGCTGTAATAGACCAAAGGCTTTTTGGTAATTCCCAAATTCAGAGATGGATTAGCATGCTTGTGGCTTCATTGCCAAACATCTTGGGCACTAGCTGCTAGAAGTAAATATTTTTTTCAGAGGTTCAGAGGCAGCATTTCCAGAAGGGACAGAATTTGTAAGGCAGAGCTCCACAGGCTGCCTTTGGGACGACAGTATAGAAGCTAAATGGCTTGGCTTACTGGCTTCTTCAGGTTTTAAGAAACTATAGGGCATAAAAAGAGCTGCAGCCAACCATTATTTAAAAACCTGGTAACAGGAAGAGGTCTAGTTTGGACTGCCCTTTCCTGGCCACTGCTTGTTGCAGGAGGTTTTGCTGACTGAACCTCATTTCTCCTTAGCCAGGCAGTGGGCTAAATCAATAAAACCCAAGCATGAGCAAGCGCCGAGCTCCCAAGTGAATGGCATTAGAGAGTGCATTTATTCTTGGGTTTATTAGAATGCAAACCCCCAAAACTTTAACATGAATAAAAGTTCAGCACAAAAGTTAGTTTTCACAAAAAGCATTTGTAACAAAAAGCTTCAGACCCACATGACAGAACTGTCTATGTTTTAGTTTCAAAGCACTGTAGTCTGTCACATCCCATCCCTTTGCAACAGCTGTATTGTTGAATGGGAAACAGTGTATTTTTGTTTTTAAATTCTCAAAATCCTTCTTTTTTGAGCCTCGTTACATGCACTTATGAAGCTTCTGATTCCCTGTGTTGAGAAGCACTTGTCCATCTTTTGCACAGAATCCGTGGTTCCGGAAATCACGTTTCAAAGGAGGAAAAGGCAAGAAGTTGAACATTGGTGGTGGTGGCTTAGGATACCGTGAACGTCCTGGTCTGGGATCAGAAAATTCTGTAAGTAGAAATGCTGAAGAAGTTGTTAACAGATTCTTAGAACTTTTTAACTTAGTATTGACTACTATTTGATTTTTTAAAAAATCTTAGTCTGAAGTATAGCCTCTGCTTTCAAAGCTTTTCACAGCTCAGAATCTTGCAGTTAGTATCAGAAATATCTCAGGTCAAACTGTCCTGTGCTGTTATCCTCTTGTCAAGAGCTGCCTTCTTTAGGGCCAGAGTGATCCAGAAGGTTTGGAGAGTCTTCCCAAAATAGACTGTCAATGCAAGATAAATGCCAATAAATTACTTGAAAAGCCATTTCCAGGCTGATTCTGGCAGCAAAAAATCTTGCAGGATTGGGAACACTTACTAAGGTATGTCCATGCTAGGAAAACAGCTCATTGCCGATGTGTACAGGGACAGAGTTTAACTGTCAACATGTTGAAAACACATTGTGTTCGGCATCTTTCCAAAAGTCACAGCTGAAGCCTTGTTCACACTTTGTCTTGGCTGTGACCTCTGTGAAAATCTCCATTTGATTGCGTTTTGCTTTTGCTTGTACTGTATGGAGTGGGGACATGTGGTTATACTGTTGACCAGTGAGTCGCTAACACTTAATGCATCTTTACTTTTCTGTCATCCTCAAGGTCATGGTGCAAACTGTTCTGCTGCTCAGTGCTCTCCAGAAGTTTGTCAC
The DNA here is from genome assembly GCA_013398815.1 of Ibidorhyncha struthersii. Taxonomy (NCBI): domain Eukaryota; kingdom Metazoa; phylum Chordata; class Aves; order Charadriiformes; family Charadriidae; genus Ibidorhyncha; species Ibidorhyncha struthersii. The sequence goes on from VZSZ01009052.1 coordinate 169,208, forward strand.
CGTCAGTAGGTGTATTTCCTGAATGCAGGGTCAAGATAGATTTGGAGAACAGTTGAATTGAAGGTGTCTGTGTTGGATAATCTCTCCAGTTGTCCTTTTTTTTTTGTTGTTGCATAGGACCGTGGAAACAACAACAGTGTGATGAGTAACTATGAGGCATACAAGCCATCCAGTGGGGCAATGGGAGACAGACTTACGGCAATGAAAGCAGCTTTTCAGGTTGGTTCGATCACTTGTACTCCCAAGTTGTAACTCAAGAGGAAAGGACATAACATGGAAAAATTTTACTACTGATGATTCAAGACAACTTTCTTTTTTTCTCCCCTGAAAATGCAGAAACCCTGTTGACTTGAGGGAAGTTGAGTTTGGTAGTTGTGGCCATGCACCCAGCGTTGCAGTCCAAAGTGGAAGAATTAGTATGCAGGCTGGACAGAACATGGTTGCACAAAGTTAATTTGCCAAACTTACTTTGTTTTCTGTTGCCTCTTTGCTCTCTTTCCCTTCTGGTTTCTGCTCTCAGGCTTGATCCTATTTAGGTTGCTTAGCAGCAATAGTGTAATTGCAATCAAAAGAAATGGGGAACAGAGAAACCCTTTCTCTTCAGTGTAAAAATTAACCCTACAATATAGGACTTCCCTTGTTTCTGTGGTTTGGTAGCAGATGTCCGTTACTAATTCTGTGTTCGTAAGCACAGCAGGAATGTAATCACTCTAAGACTGACTTTTCATAGGAGCTCTTTTTTCCTAGGAGCTCCCCAGAATTCAAGACAAGCTTGTGTATGCATGATGACTGCGTGTTTTGTGCTGCAGTGTAGAGGCAAACATGCGTCTCTTTTCTTTCTGTCTCTTTCCGGCAGTCCCAGTATAAGAGCCACTTTGTTGCTGCAAGTTTAAATAATCAAAAGACTGGTAGCTCCGCTGCTGGCGCTAGTGGCTGGACCAGCGCTGGGAGCTTGAACTCAGTACCGACGAGTTCTGCACAGCAAAACGCTGCAAATCCTGACAGCCCGATTGCAGCTGCCGCAGCAGCAAAGGGTGTTCCAGGTTTCACCAGCACGGGGAATTTGAGTAGCGTTCCCACTTTTCCGAGTGTCGGAGTACAGGGCTTCAACAACACAAACGCCAGCACCAACAATCGAGAAGGCAGCAGCAGCAGCAGTACTGGCGTTGCTGCTGCGGGCAGTGGTGGTGGCGGCGGCGGCGGCGGCGGCAGTGGTGGTGGTGGTGGCGGTGGTGTTGGCAGCATTGTCAGAGAACGATACAACGACAACCGGAACAGTCGCCACAATGAGGTCCCGCGCCGTGGAGAGGGTGGTGGTCGCTACAATGATGTGCAACGCCATGGAGAAGGAGGCGGTCGCCACAGTGACGCTTACCGCCACGGAGAGAGCCGACATGGCGACAACCATCGCCACGGCGAAAGCCGGCACTTCACTGATGTGGGCAGTGGCAATCGCAATAATGGCGATAGCAGGAATAGCAATGAAGGTAGGAACAACGAGAACAGGAATGGTGAGAACAGGAAGGATACCAACAGCCGAGACAACAAGACAGATGGTTTTGCTGTCCCAGAGCCCCCAAAACGTAAGAAGAGCCGGTGGGACAGTTAAAAGCTGGTGTTTCACAGCCTGGAATCTCTGCAGGTAGTGTTGTCTTTTTCCAGAGGATTTCTTGGGGTTTTTGGTTGTTGAGCAGCTGGGGGAAGAGAAGGAAACCACGCAAACTACCCATGCAAGGCTGGGACGGTACATCTGCGAACAGATTCACTCTAATGATGTGTACACACAATGCTTAGTCAAAGAGAAATCATTTTGATAAAGCTCTCTGGGTTCTGCTTTTAAACATTCAGTGCTCAAGTGACTCTCTGCTGGATTTAAAGAGATCTTCTTGACAAGAAAGCAGCTGTTTCACATCCTTGGAACGTTAAGAAACTGTTGTCCATGGAAGTATAAAATAGTCTTTTCTTAACCAGCGTTCACATTTAAAAAAACAGTCCATCTAGAGATGCTCAGGAACCCACCTGTTAAACATTAATCTTTCAGCAATTTGTTCAGTATGGTGAGTTCTTCCCCAATCTATTCTTTTTACGTAGTCTCTTTTCCCCAAATAATTTGGCCTCCAGGTTGCCCCTTACATCTCTCCCCATCAACTAAGAAAGTATCAATTTGCGTTGCTGAAGGTGGGATGAAGCAAGTTGATTTTTCTTTCCTTTTTTTTTTTTTTAAATATTTTTTATGAAGCTGTTCAAGGGATCCTTCTGCAGCCCAGCTAACCATAAATTCCCATGTAGTGTAGGATGGACTCCCTGGCTTGCTTGTGGTCAGTACATCAATCCCAATCCCATTGCCCAGGTATTTTTTTTCTTTTAAAGAACCTCTTCTTTCCTAATAACCTTAATTTTGGTGGAAGCCTGCATAGCAAACTTGTCTTTCTGCTGTGCCTATGCACCCTCTGTTATGAGAGGGCTGAGTGCTTTCTTCAAATTAAAAACAAAAAGGGAAAAAAATATAGATACGCCACAACAGTCCAAGGCTGGTGCCCCCCTGGAAGCATAGCTAGAATAAGAGGCTTCATTCAGAAATTCAGGGACCTGCTGCTCAGAAGCCTTTAGGGAGAACCTGAAAAGTGATTGATGAAGTGGAACAGCTCAAATGTTGCCCCATATTGGACACATGTAGTTAAAATTGTAAAATCTTGCTTGCCCATTTTTAACTCGTTGTGTGTATTACCCATTTTTTAACTTTTTTTGCGCCATAAAGGTAAGGAAGAACTCTTTTGTTGAAACATGTCAGCACCCACCTCTGTCTTGTTTCTACTGAAAGAAGTATCAGAAACTGTCAGGTTTTTGTGACATTGTGATGTTTTCTTTTTCAGCTGTGCATTTACTTTCTGCTTGCTCTAGTAAATGTTTTATTACTGGGACAAAAATATCTAGCATGTGCTTTTTATTCTTCACTTCTTCCTTTGGCTGTTCTGGCATTTGGGTGGAGATTTGACTGACTGGAGATTTGACTGTGTCCCTTTCTTTCACCAGAAGTTGCGCGTTGTAGCAGATAAAAGACTTTCTGTGGTTTTCCTCAGTATCTTTCACCACAAACTGTTTTGCAAACTCTATTTTGGCTTCAAAGCCTCCCGGGGAATAGTTTTTTCTCCGTTTTACAAGTGGGAAGGATACAGCCCGGGATATGTTGCTCATCCCAGCCTTTCATAGTTGACCTGGAAAGAGAACGCAGCAACAGTCTTGTGGTCTGACTTGCATGTGTACTGGTTTCAGTTAAGACACCAACTTGATTATTTGGGCCCCCTCACTAACTAGCTCTAATCTGTTGGGTATTTTTAAAAAATAGCTTCCACTTGAATTCTCTCATTACGGTCTAGGCAGAAACCTCATTGCACTGGTTTGAGCTCTGCGTATTTAATATTAAGACAAGAATGTTTTAGGGCAGATGTCACAGGGGTTTAGAAGCTGTTGCATTCCCCTTATCACAGTTAAGGTTGATCACTCTGCACAATTAAAGATTTAAGGTTCAAAACAAACTAAAAAATAGTTCTGTAGTCTGCAGCTGCCACCTGCTCCCTCCCTTCCTGGACCTCGGCTCGCTGCCCCTGGGAACTGGCGCTGTATGTGGCTATGCTTGGGTTTCTCCCCTTCTTTTTAACGCATCCCTCTGCTGTTCGATAGGATGATTGAAATTCCTCACCCCTCCCTCAGCTACCAGGAGCCTCTTGAGACTTGAGTGAGTAAATATTGATCACTAACAGAGAGCTATAAATGTCAGTTCACAGGTCCGTGTTAGATACATAAGAGGGTTGATTCCATCTCTGCAGAACAAGGTAGCAGTGTGAGCGGCATGCCGACTACCCTGAAAGAGAAGCTCTCTCCTTGCAGTGGCAGGCTGTGCTGCTTGCTTCTAAAGAGACCAGAGCGCAACTCACAGCTGAGCAAATCCATTAGAGGAAGCTCAGGTTTGTTTGTAAGGTGCAGCCCTGGAGATTCTGCTCCTGCCTCTGTGCCTGCGCAGCTGTCACCCCCTCTGCCTCTCGTCCCCCAGAGCAGGGCAAACGCTGCCACCACCCTGCTCTGCCTTGTCGCACAGCGCTTGCTGTCTTGGGTGGGAGGTGGTGTGGATGCACCTGACTCTGCACCATCTTCCTGACCATTTAAAGAAGATGAATCCCGGAGCCCATCCCTTCCCTGACGCACCTCCTGGCTGGCTGTCCGTCTGGTGCTTTCTAAGCCTTGTGACTCACTTTGTGTCTTAGCTTTTCACTGGAAGGTCTGTGAATGCACAGGATTAGTTACACGTTCACTGTCACTGTCTTTGTCATGAAATTACTGCCTTGAAGGGACCGTGTCTCATTAGAGCAGGTAGGAAAAAAAATTCCTGCTACCACCAACATGCTGTTTAGTTTTAACTGGCATATGTACCCCCTCTCCCAACGATGCAGCAGTTCTCCCCACCCCTGTGATCTGGCTGAATTGTCCGGGCTGGGCATTGTAAGCTCCTCGGGAATGAGCTTTCCCAGGCACTGTACGTGTAGCAGAGCGGGCAGGGGGAGGTAGGGGCTGCCTTGTCCTCAGGAGAGAGCAGTGAGAGCGGACCTGCCTGGCTGTGAACCCCGCTGGCTTTCCAGCCCCTTACACCCTCTGCTGCCCTGCAGCAACCGGTCACTCTGTGTAACACCACTGCGTCTGTAATGAAGGTTGAGGACAGAAGCAAACCGTACAGACTGTCTCTTTATTCACTTTTTAGCCTGCAAAAAGATTACAGCGCCAAGGCTCTTGCATGCAGTGGCCTGTGTGTTTAGGGACAGCCGTGCTGTAAAGCCTGGGGGACCCTGCGGACCCTGTGTCCTTCCCAGACCGTAGAGCTTGGCCACCCTCCCTGAGCCCATCATGTCCCAGTGACTCGTGCTCCCTCTCTGTGGCTGAGCATTGCGTGTTGGGCTTCACAGCATCTGTGAGTTGCACAAGGATGTGAGTAAGGGCAGAGTAAGCAGCGGAATAGCTCTGTGGGCACTCCGCTCCGCCAGCCCCGGGCTCTACAATGCAGGAGTTGGTGCTAAACAGGGAAGTCAGGATTCAGCTTTATACAGGCTGGAGCTGAAGTCACCTTCCAGACTACCGAGGTAAGACTGAGCCTGGAGGATTGTTTCCTGGTGATGATTCAAGGCTTTGCATGCACAGACATCACTTACATCAATCACTTGCGTGTGGAAGGAAATGAGGTTTCGAACTGGCTGCTCGTTTTTAGGCCAGGTGGGTACAAGAAGGAGCGAGAGCATGTGGTCCCTTTGCACCCTGGCTGTGAGGGAAAGGGAACCATGTTGTTCCATCTGCTATTCCCTGCCCCGGCTCTCCATGCAAACGTAAAAGGAGCCCACAGCGTGAGGATCAGCATCTTTCCAGGCACAGCTGGATGTCCAGGTGGGAGAGACGCTGTTCACTTCATAGCATCGTCTCCAGCTCTTTGTTTAGGTTGGGGTGACGCTGATTCAGGTCTGTTAAGTCCACTATGTTTTGCCCACACGCTCTCTGGCTCATCTCCTGGGTTGGACAGGGCAAAAAGTTACCGGAGGCAAAGGAGCTGGGGATGTAGCCGGGCAGGCTGGCACGGGCAGGGAGCAGCAGCCCCCGCTGCTGCGTGCTCCCTGCCCCTCGCCCCGCCAGGCTCATGCTGAAGCTCGTGGTGGCGTGGGAGGCCAGCCCGCCGTAGCAGCAGCTCCCCGCCACGCTGGTGGCACGCGCCTTCTGCTTGAAGTCCAGTGCCAGGCTTCTCCGAAAATGGGCTTTCTTAATCTCCGCCTGCACCTAAGAGAGCAATCGGAGATGGCTGCTGGTACCCAGAGACAGCAAAACAGGCATGCTTCCCTTCCCCATGGTTTTCACTCCTAGTGGTTTGAGTTTTTTTTTTCCTTTCCATATCCTACTGAGAGGGATGGATTTAAGTGTTCCCTCTGGTTATCCCAGCCTGGGGGCTGTGGGTTGACTTCCCCAACCCTAAAGGAGCTGTAAGAGGGAGCTCCGCTGCTCACGCTTCTAACTTACCTCCCCATTGCAAAAGCAGTAGATAAAAGCCACAAAGAAACCCTGCCAAAAGAGACAGAGGTGGAGTTTGAGTACCGAGCCGGGATGCTGTGTACGTGTGCCTCCCCCCTCCCCGGATGAGCACGGCGCGGTGTTTGGAGCAGGGCCGGCAGCCCCGTGTCGACGTACCTGAGAGGAGTTAAAGAGCATCTCGTAATGCATCTGGATCTGCCACAGGACGCCAGAGACTTCGGTGTAGGGCATGGCCATGAACACCACATAATGGACTCCAAAAAGCGGCATCAGCACCAGCGTGGACTTCAGCAGCTTCCTGCGAGGAGAAATACTCCGAGCCATTAGCCGGGACATCCCAGCCAGCCTGCAGCCCCCTTGCAGGCGCTGGCAAGCATCCTAGCAAAGAGGACAACCGCTTCAGCTTCTGTTGCTGCTGCAGCTGGTTTGTGCGTAGCTATTGCGCCCTGTCCGGCTTGGAGGAGGGAGCAGGCAGAGCCTGGACTCCTGAGCCTGCTGTTTCAATTGAACTGAGCTGCCTGAAGCGCTGGCTGCCATCATCCTGCCACCCTCCCTCGCCATTCCCACACCTCTGCTCTTCATTCATGGAGAAGCCATCTCAGCTGAACAGGCAGAAAATGAGCCAGACCAAGGCCAGGACATGGTTTTGCTGCTGCCAGCACTTGCCTGTACTGCTGCCGGGGGTCCAGCTTCCCCGTGTTCGTCTCCCAGAGCTTGGAGGCCAGCACCCGGACGATGTTGAGAAAGAGGAAGAAGTTCACCTGTCGACAGACACCCGCTGCGGTGTTGTTGCCTGCAGTGACCCAGGTCTGCCCGAACAGCCCCTCGGGATGAGGACAGACAGTTCTGGGTGAGCTGCAGGCAGGGACGTGGGGGTGATGCCATGGTCAGAGCGGGGAGGGACCAGTGCTCCTGGATCCCTCTGCATCATGTGGGCCCCCTCTGGGTGCCAGGGTGGCTCGGGACCAACCCATGACCACAAGCGAAGAGCTCTGGGTTTCTATCAGTCCCCTTTCCCCAAGAGGGATTGGGACATTCAGCCATAGGGTTCTTACCACGATGGCAGCCAAGATGGGGACCTGATAAATCCACTTCATGTTCCCTGCGCTGAGGTCCCAGCACCTGAAGAGACACCAGTTAAGAAACACCTTGGAAAAAACTGAAGTCACTGGTAAGGAAAGTTGCCAGCTGATGGCTCCCCGAACCCCCAGCCACCGTCTGCGTCCTCCCACCCTTCACCTCCCCTGGCTGCGAACTTTGTGGAGTTTGTGTAAATCTTGACCCAGCAGCAGCTGTGTTACAACCATCCATAACCATCATGGTGCTGTAAATCGGTTTTAAATCGGCATTAACCTTCCCGAGAGCTCCTTGGCCATCTGAAACTCTTGCTGTACATTCTGTGGCTTTTCTCATTTTAAAATGCTTAACTTCAGAACATGCCCTTTAGCATTCATCTTTGCACTGTTTATTGATTGATTTATGGTGTAAACCTGCATCCGGCTTCCTCCCAAATGCAGAACAAAACCACTGTTGGTCTAGATTGCTGACCATTTTAGGAACAAGCCTTGTACATGTGTTGATGCCTCTTGTTCTTTTCAGAAAATTTTAAGTTTCGGATGTTCTGGTGCCCACAGACTTTTTGGCTAGCATTTGCAACCAGTCTTTCCCTCCCCAAAGGACTGTCACAGAAGGTGGACCTACGTACTGCGTATCCGCCAGGGAGGCCCTGACGCTGGCCCAGACAGACACAAACACAGCGGGGAGACCTGCAGGGGCAGGAACCAGAGTGAGGAGAATGGATGGAGCATCATGTTTGCAAACCGAACCAGTCCCTGGCAGCTCGTCTGCATCCCGCTGCCCTTATCTGGGCACTCAGTGCTGCTCAACCATGGCTGATGCCACAGCTGCCGGCGGTCTCAGCAGCCACAGCACTGGGTTGGGGTCCGTACTTACCCCAGCCGATGATGATGAGGACCCACAGGTAGTTCTTGTTGGAGAGGAAGGCCATGAAGATCAGGCTGTGCAGGTAGAGACCTTCCACCAGGATCCAGTAGTGGTTGGTAGCCAGAAAATAGAGGAAGAGAGTCACCACCACCTTGCAGCCAACCTGTGGATATAGAGTCAGAGAGATGCCCATATCAGGCTGTCCCCTGAAAGCAAAACCTGGTGGCTTTTGCTCTCTGGCCGGCAAAACCCAGGTTGTGCCCTGTGCGTGGCTCATGTTCCTCCTCTTGTGGGGAGCTACATCTCCCCTGGGATATTCCAGCACCAGACATAGGGCAGGTGTTTCCCACAGGAGAGGTATTTCCCATACCAGGGCACTCTGAGCTCAGACAGGCTGTGAGACCCGTGTCCTCCGTGGCTCTAATCTCTACAGTGGGACCAGGACGGGGAGACACTGGGCAGAGCTGTAAGTGGCCCTTCATCCCTCCCCAGCTGCATCACCCCTGAGCAGTGCAGCCCTGATCTTGGAGGCTCCCAAGCGCATCCCCTCGCACCACTGCTCCTAAATCCCCTTTTCCCCCGATCCTGCCTCCGGTCTCAGCATGCCACTTGCCAGGTGGCTCCGTTGTCCTGGCGAGGGACCCATTTCTGCCTTGAAGTCATCCTCCCGCATCTTCTCCGTCTCGCTGGCCAGTGTGCCTGAGTAGAGCACCATGTCCTTCACGAAGATGCTCACCGCCCGGCAGATGAAGGAGGTGAAGAGGTGGACGTGGATGTAGTTGCGTGTGCAGTGCAGGCGCCTACAGAGGAGGAGTGCGACACAATCCCAGCCCCAGCCGCCCAACAAGCTCATCACACGTGGGCTCAGGCAATGGGGGGGTTCCCAGAGAAGGTGAGGTCCAGGGTGTCAGCCCTCCCACGGGCACAGAAGCCAGATCTGGGGGCAAGTGGGGTGTCAACCCCTTCAAGAGCAGGGTGGAGTGGATGAGGAGCTGGTCATACTGGGAGTGTTTTGGGGCTTTGGGAAATGGTCTGATGTTTGTGTTGGGGTTTGGGGCTGGTTCCTGTTCCCTAAGGGGCTGCTTCCCCTCAGGGGGTCGTGTGTGCAGGCAGTGGGGAGAAGACAGTTGTCCTCCACACAGGGATGGGGGTTCAGCTCCTCCTTACTTGAAGTACGAGAGGATGCAGACGGCGACGATGAGGGAAGCCAGGGAGATGGAGTAGCCAACAGTGTACATCAGGTNGGGGGTTCCCAGAGAAGGTGAGGTCCAGGGTGTCAGCCCTCCCACGGGCACAGAAGCCAGATCTGGGGGCAAGTGGGGTGTCAACCCCTTCAAGAGCAGGGTGGAGTGGATGAGGAGC
>VZSZ01009052.1:178662-195885 GCA_013398815.1 Ibidorhyncha struthersii
GGAAGCCAGGGAGATGGAGTAGCCAACAGTGTACATCAGGTGCAGGCGGTCAAATACCTCCTGGAAGAGAAGAGCTGTGCTCTACGACCCCGGCCTCTGGGCTGAGAGCACGGGAGGAGCAGGGCTTGTTTGGGGAGCAGAGGGGGCAGAGCCCCCTGCTCCCAACAATTGCCCTGGCCTTTGCTGCTCTTCCCTGGGTCCCCATCCTGACCCCTTTTCCCAGCACCTCCGATGAGCAAGGTCACCTTCTCATGGCTCCGGCTTTCAGAGGAGAAGAGCAGAGCACATTCGGTGTAATTAGCCCAGGTCTTGTTGATGCTGAGAGCCATCGCCCAGGTTCCATAGGCGCTGCAGTACCTGTAGGCATGACCTGGGAACAGCGATGGGCGCTGTGACAGCGGCAGGACACTCAGGAAGTCCGGACACGTCCCTGCTTGGTGGAGGTTTATCACCAAGGGGAGGTCACTCCCTGCCCAGGTGCAAGCGCTTACCTTTATGGTTGAAGTCGTAGATGTAGTCGGGGCAGGGCACCGACACCTCCTGGCTGGGGGAGCCCTTTGGCCAGCAGATAATCCCGTCCCACTCTGGAAGGCAGCTGGTGTCTGGCCAACGAGCAAAGACACGTCTCACTTTGGCTCCAAACAGGGCCACGGCGTAACCTCCAACTTCCCCAAGTGCGTGCTGGACCAGGGCGAGGAAAACGCGCTGCCACGCAATCACCCCTGGCCGGCAGAGCAGGGGGAGCTGAGGGGGAGCCGGAGAGGGGGACACATCCCATCACGTCCCACCTCCTCTGGAGGGGTGGCGAGGCCCCTCCATGTGCTCTTATTTGCAGTGTGCACAGAGCAGCCAGCGCTGGCTAATCAGGGTGATGATTTAATTAGTACCTAATTGCGCCCCGAGCAGCCACAGTGCCAAGAGCTGCACAAACCCACACCGGGACCCTGTGGCCCCCAGGAGCTGCATATCTCCCTGGCCCCATCCTGCTCCCATCAGAGGGGACAGCATTTCCCACAACGTAGCCAGCTCCACCGAGGCTGGCTGACCCATGCGCAGGGGAGGGGTGCTACCTTTGATCTTCTCCAGTTGGGCTTTTATGTCTCTCTGACATTTCTCCTTCGCTTCCACCAGGAGATAGATCTGCTCTTCTTTTGTGAGAACATCATCAGGATCGACCTGCCGAGACAAAAGCGAAGTGACACCCCCATCTCCACATGGCCCGGACTCTCAGATGGCAGCTTGGCTCAGGTCTCCTCTTCGTGCTCACAATTTAGAGATCAATCTTCCCTGGGAGAGCTCAACCCACCTTGGTGATCTCCATGTCCCCAGAGAGCTGCCACCGCCTGCTCGGTGACATGAGACACCCATGGCCGGGATCCGGGATCCAGGAGCTGGGGGCGAAGCTGCTCTGTCCCAGCAGTACCCTGAAGGTGGTGACGAGACACCCACAAATGCTTCCCAGTTGGGGCAGGACCCACATCATTTCTGCTGCCACAAACCACCCCGTTGCTCTTCTGCCACCAACCCCTGCATCCAACCAGCTAATTAACACCAAGTCCAAAATCACGAGGGGCTCAAGGGCCATTAAGGGAACATCATCTTCTGACACGGAAACAACACTTCACTGAACCCTGCAGTGTGGTGGTCTCACTCGCAGGTTCGTAGCATCAAGCAGGACCATCCTTGGAGCAAGAAATGAGAGTCAAAGCCAATGCAAGAGACACGCAGGGAAGACAGGAGCACGCATGGAAAATGCATGTGCTGGTAGGCAAAGCTAACGGAGCGGCCACGGCATGGCCAAGCTCTCCCAACCCTCCCCAGATGAGTCAAGTTTGTGCAGCTTTGGGTAGATTCAAACACTACAGGGAAAAGAAAAGCGCTGCCTTCCTTCCCACTCGTGTTTTTCCCTCTTGCGAGGCTGAGGCTGCCCACAAGCTCCCTTCCACCCAATGAGAAAACGTGTACTTTCATGTTTCCGGGCTAGGAATGAGTGGCACGTTGGGCTTCTGCCCCGGCCCCTCCTCGCCTGCCCCCCCAGTGGTGCTGGATGTCCCCGTTTGCCCACGATGAGCTCTCCAGAGCCGGGGCTGGCAGCCCCTGGTTAAAGTGGCCGGCCGGGGCTCTGCAAACGAGCGGGCGCCCAGCGCTGGGGGCAGTGCGATGCAGACAGGTGCAGCCTGCGGCGGCTGCAGACTCCCGGTCACATCACACATGGAAACGTCTTTTGGGATGTTTTGGACTGAGATGCTGAGTTTGGAGCTGGGACAGGGAAACAGCTCTGGAAGTGAAAAGGAGCTGGGGTGCAGTGGGGTCGTGTTGGCTCCTGGACTGCCCACAGGCGAGCGGGGCCAAACCCTGCTCCAGCGAGGAGACCCTGAACTCCCAGTCACGCTCTTCCCCAAAGCAGCGATTCGAGTGGGTGGGCAGAGGGGGGCTGGTGAGGGGGTCCCGGCTTTGGGAGAGGCGCTGGGTGCGCCCAGCTCTGCCCTCACCGCATCCCTCCAGCTTCGCCTGCGCTGACTGTAAATCGCTCCTTCTGTTCCCCCGACGCCTCCGAGGCAGCGAACCCTGCCCTGGATGCGTCCAAGAAATGGAAAAACCATCACATCGTGGTGTCTCCATGGCTGCTGGAAAGCTTTTAGCGGGAGTGAGAGGCTCTCCGCTCCCGCTTGGCAGCTCTGTGGAGCGGGAGGTGCAGCCGGGGGCACGCAGCCCCCGACCGGAGCCGGTTGCACAATTAGCAATATTTAAAGCCAAGAGAGGGACCGAAGGAGCCCATGGGGCCACGCAGACTTACCAGAGCCCACACAGAGCTCAGGAGGCAGCAGCAGAGGAGAGCCACCGTGATGCCTCCCACGGGAAAGGGTACCTCCATGGTCCCACCACACCGCTGGGACGGAGACCTCAGGGACAGTGAGCTGGAGAAAGCAAAGCCTTCACCTGTGGACAGCGGAATTGCTGCCGGCCCCGAGGTCACAGGTGATGGAAAGGGCTGGCGCGTTCAGCAGGACAGAGCATCTTCTGGGAGCACCTTCCCGGCTGCGGTCCCCGTCGAGGCGAGGTGGTGGCAGGGGCACAGCTCGTCCCCGGGTGCTCAGGACTGGGGGAGCACCCCAAGGTGAGTCCCCTGTCCTCGGCAGGCACTGCCCTGGCAGTGCTATAGGGAGCCACTCACAGGCTTCCCAGGCAGGGGGGTTTCTCCCCCCACCATGCTTGCTGCTATTCAGTCTCTGTGTCTCGCCTGCTTTAAGCAGCTCCTGGAGCGTGTGCAAACAATTCCCGTTCAGATGGGGATGGCAGAGGTTTATTGGCTTAGCCCTAGGTGCTAAAATCCTCTTCATTCAAGGCGGATTCCTCTTCTCTTTTCAGAAACTTCTCTCACTGCCTGGTGGCTCATTTTTCAGCTGTCAGAGCATCCCCCCGCCACCCCCTCGCTGCTCGGTCCCCTCCAGCCCGGGCTGGTCCCAAGGAACCGAAGGACGGTGGGGAAAATCCCAGCGAGGTGGCTGGAGGCAGAGGGTGCAAGCAGTGAGCATCACCTCGGCACTGATGCTCCCGAGATGGGATGTCTTTCAGGCAGACGCCAATTTAACCCTTTTCGTTCTCTCAGGAGGCTCTTGGGGAGATGTGCTGGGATCAGCCCTGCTCCCCACTAGGACAAGCACCCTGCTTTGTGCGCTTGTTTGCAAAAGGACCTCACTGCACAACCGCATTTAGCCCTCTGCAGAGCGGGGCTGATGTGGGAGCAGGCAGGACAGACGGACAGACCTGACACCAGGGAGTTTCCACCCTGATGGGTGCCTCACGCAGCCCATGAATGAGATAAGATGACCCGGTGGGTCAGAGCTGGTCCCACCACAGCTGACACCGTCCCCATCGGAGCGGTCCCTTGTCACCTGCATCCTCTTGGGGAGACCCCAGGGCTGTCTGCTGTGTTTCAGGATCATGTAGGTGCCCCGTTTGCTCCCACCACCGCACCGGCTCCGACGCCTTGTGTCCCCCAAGCAGCCCGAGCATCCCCCTGGGGAAATGGGGGCGCAAAGCGGGGAGTTCTTGTTCCCCGAGCAGCTCATCGTTAGTGGGATGAGGCTGAAATGTAAAAGCCCAGTGCGAAACCCTGGGAACAGCAGGTTCCCAACCCGGGAAGGGCCTCACCCCTTGGCCCGTGTAATCCATGGCCGGGCGCAGCTATTGCTGCATCTGTAAGGGCAAAATCCTGCGCAGGACAGAGCCCCCAGAACCTCCCTCCGGGTTCTCCTGGCAGGGCGTCTCATCCTGGACCCAACCACGAGCCCCTGTGGCTGCTTGGTCAGACTTTTGCTTGGCTCCTGGGGCAGGGGAAGGCATATCAGCTGGCTGAGGGAGCAAAGCCAATCCAAATGACAGCGCTCAGGAGGTGCTGCTGCTCCCTCTGATTAAATCAGACAGGAAAACAAGCCTCCCGGTTGCTTTCCCTGCCATGGCAATCAGCTGTAAATCAAGGAGGGATTAAGGGCATCTTTGGCAGCTGCCCATCTCCCCGGCCCAATTTAGCCACCACCCCGGACCATCGCGTGGGTGCCAACACTGGCCCGGCAGCATCGCTCTGCCGAGCAGCACCGCAGCTCCCACGCTTGCTCATTGGGATGCTGCATGGGCAAGTAGGGCAGGAGATGGGATACACAGTGAAATTGCAAGATTAATGCTTTCTGAAGGCTCTTCTGGGTACCAATTTCTGACCCAGAAGCTGCTGGGGATGAGGATGGAGTTAAGGTAAGGTTATTTTGGAGTCGGGTGGATGGATGGATGCTGGCTGAGGGGGAGGCAGCAACACTCAGGGGCAATTTGATTCCGAGTCAGGCGAAATCTGACCCAGGCTCCAAGTTTGCAGTTAGCAAAACATGTTGGTTTGGTTTTTTTTTTTGCTAAATTACTTGCTGTATTATAGAGAGATCTGGAAAGCAATTATTGCAAATGACACCCATCCAGCCCCCTCAGCTTCCCGAATCCACGCTAGCAATCGTGAGATGACGGCAGACAGCAAATTTCCCAGCAGTTTGCAGCTACTGCCTCCTCCCAAAAGACCCCCATAACCTGTCTGGCGATGGCTCAGCCTCTGGCTTGAGTAGCATCTCAGGGAAGGGGGGGGGGGGGCTCAGGGCACAGGGCTGAGCTGGGGACACCCCCAGTTCCCCTCAGTCCTAGCCCTGCAGCAGCTCCGAAACAGCAGGATTAGACCTACCCTGGTCATGCCAAGCCTGAGCTACTGCGATACAACATGACCTGAACCAGCCTGACTCAACCACCTGAAAATACAAATAGAACTGCATTTTTGATATCTATGTATAAAAGAAATGTAAGTAGATATGTGTGTATATATATGTACAAATATAAGGGCTCAGACTCCAGCCAGCACCAGGACCTCGTAGCTTTCGTACCAGGACTCACAGCATCTCACAGGATCCTGTTCCACCCAGTGGCTTGCAACCATCCCTGCAGCCCAATTTAAGCAAGCGCTGGCCGGAGAAATTAGGCTGTGCAACATCTCCACAGCAGAGAAGATGCTTTCATCTGTTGTAATTAATTTTTTCCCATTTCTTTCTGTTACCAAAATACCAGCTCTGGGACCTCAGTGCATATTAGGGATGGGTTTTCCTCCTCCCATCATCTGTTGCAATCTGGCTATATTTGAGCTGATGGTTTAGAATGTCTCGGTGTAACCCTCGAGACCCATTTTCTGGGATGCTGAACCTTGATGATCTTCTGCGGATCTCCAGATAGTTGGGAGAGGAGGGTGAGAGCAGGAGCAACTCCTACCAGAGCCTGCCCAGCACCTGGAGAGGAGCTGAAAGGAGACCATATGGCCCACTCTGCCCCGCAGGTTTTGGGGATGCACAGGACCCTGGCGCAGGGCTGTGAAAGATCCTGAGCCGAGAAATTAAATGCCCAGCTTTAACCGTCATTTGCATTACCCTCGTCAGCCATCCTGACGAACGTTAGCACGGTCTCTTGCCCACAGCGTGGGTCCTGCCAGTGCCTTTTCCAGTGCACAAGCGCAGCCCTGGGGAGAGAGCGGGGCAAACCAGACCCCGAGCGCGAGGCCGGGGGGATCGTTCAGAGAGAACTGAGCTCCTTTGAAGCAGCACTTCATAAATCCCTGTCTTAAAAAGAGCTCTGCAGCTCCCACCCTTGCAGGCCTGCCTAAAAACAGACGTGCTTTTCCCGTGGGTATCGCAGCAGGTTTATCAGCCATCGTGTTGCTATTTTCTTGCCAGGCACCCGGGGCCGTTCGCGTTTAGGTTTCCAGTGATCACTTAGCAAGCGGCCCCCGTGCAGCCCACCCGGTGCAGGTGCTGGAGGGGGAGACATCCCCCCTTTTGCGGCTGGTGGGGGGCGGCTGGTGGCTTCGCTGCGCTGGGAGCCGATGACAATGGGCAATTGTCAAGTTGGGGCCCCTCTCGTTTGAGTTTTCTTCCTTTTATAGTAAGTAGCAGTTGCTCCAGCAGCTGGCCTGCCCCTCCGGGGTGAGGACAGGCTCTGTATATAAGGGAAGGAGCAGACTTTGCCTTTCATCCCTCCGGTCGGTTGCTTCGCTGGGCATCAGGACTCATCCCTGCGCCTTTGCAAAGACCCAGCGCGATGCCGCTCAAGAAACCCGACCCGAAGAAGGAAGCAGCCAAACCGGTTCCAGTCCCCGAGCCGCCCAGAGAGCCTGCCTTCGACCCCAAGAGTGTGAAGGTGAGTGAGGAATGAAGACATCACCGTCTTTCGTCGTGCCTGTCATCTGCCGGGCACGGGCGATGCAACGCGCCACGCAAATGGCGTTAGCCAGGCTGAGCGCCAGGGTTGGGAGGGGAAAATTATCAGATTGCGTTGATGCTGCGGGCTGGGAGTGATGCTCTCCTCACTGGGGGGATGGTTCAATCTTCCCCCATCCAGCCCTGCTCTCACCTAAGGAAAGCGCTTCACGCTTGCACCGGGACACTGCCGCCCAGAGCTCCGGCTGCGGAGTCGAATGCCCCAGAGCTCCTGGCTGAGACGCTGTGGCGGGGCCCCAGCAGCATTGAAAAGCTTTTCTGCCACCCACTGTCTCCATCCTAGAGTATTTTGCTGCCTGTGTTGTCTCCTCCACATGAGAGCATCTTTTATCCAAGTCTCCACAACAGGAGTTCACTTTTCCCGGGATTCCCCAGGATACAGTCACATTTTTAAGCGAGCTGTGGCAGGAGAGTTATTAAGAGCAGGCTCAGCACGGAGGCTGTTTAATCACTTGAACTAGGGATCAAGCCTTGAAATAACATCCTTTCCACCCAAAAGAGCCCCGACCATGGTCTGAGCATCCCCAATGCCTATCCACCCCCTGCCCGCTGTGCTGCTGCCGGCTGCGCTTGCCGCAGGGATCTCGGCTCAGCAGCGAGGGCAGGAGCATTCCCGGGCACGGCACGGCCGGACACGGCAGGGGTACGGCCCCCTGCCCTGCGCAGGCTGCGGAGTCAAGGGAGGGAGAGGGTCGATCACAGGGGAGAGCCCCATTGTCTCCCCGGCAGTGACACAGCCCTCATGCCCGGCTCTGTTCTCTTCTCCCGACAGATTGAATTCCCCGCAGAGCAGATCGAAGGTAAGTGCAGATTCACCTTCTTCCAGAGATGGCATTAGAAATGGGGAGTCCTTTTCCAGGTAGTTTTTTGCAGCAGACATGAGAGTGGAGGCCCCACACATCAAATCCCCTCTGGGTACCCCATTCCCCCCAACACACTGCTCATCCCCCAGGATGGGCTCGTGAGGTTTCCTAGCAGGTAGAAGGGACATATGCAACCACAAAGTCACGTCCCTGATGAGCATGGGGCCGGTAAGAAGATGGGGAAGAGCGCTGGTGGGAAGGGAGGAGGCAGGAGGTGGAGATGGGAGCAACGCTGGAGGGGAGTGGGAGCCAGTGCAGGGATTTAGCTGGGTTGCAACGCCGGTCTGTCGGGAGCAATGAATGGATCCTGGCGCCCTGTTCTGCGCTGGGGGCGCCCCACTCAAAGAGGATAATCCCCAGTTCAGAGCCTGGTGGGGAAAAGGTATTTTTCCATTCATGGTGAGAGATGCAGCCGGGTTCAAAGTCTGGGATTCGCGCGGGAGGAGCAGCCTCTGGCGATGCAGGGACAGCCCCATGCTGAGAGGCTGAGCTGGGATTGGGATTTCTCATCTCTCCACAGGCAGTTGTAATGCCTTTGTACAGACTAGGGAAGGGACAAGATCTGAGGACAGATCCTGGTGGGAATAGTGGGAGGAGGACACCCAGTATCCTGCAGGCTTGGCCCCCACACCAGCTTTTGAAAGGAGAAAAGAGAGCCAGTAGAAAAGTGAGCAAGTTAAAATGTGAAGCTATTTGGATTTAACCTGCAGCAACATCCCCAAGCATGTGACATGCTCCCGTGGCTCCAGATAGTCAGGAGGGGACATCACTGGGCACCCTCATAGTGGTGCCTCTTGACCCAGGGACGCGCAGGTGGTGGTGTCCCTTCCTGGACCCCCCAAAGCCAGATGGACGGACCTCACCTGCGGAAATAGAGCCATTCTGAGGTCAAGCGGGATAACAGCAGCACCCCGAGGTGCTGGGGGGGGGACCGTGAACAGGACTACAGGGACACGGCTGGGACATCGTGTGGACAGGTCCAGGGGATGGTGAGGCTCAGCAAAAGTTATAAAGATGCCAAGAAGAAAACGGAGCAAACCCAAAGCCCTGGGCAAGGATTCCCACCAAACCCAAGGCAATGCCTACCAGACCATGACACCTCCATCTCCGCATGGAGACCGTGATCGTCTCATCCCACCCAACACCAGGAGGAGCAGCGGCTCTGCTTTGAGTGAACTATTGCTGGACATCAGGAAGAAGATGGACCAGAACCTGGAATTCAGTAGCGCCATGGACAAGAAACTCACAGCTCTGAACGTTCAGGAGGAGAGCCTGGAAAGGCTGATTACCCGCCTGGGTCAGTCAACTGCTCAGGTGGCCTCACTGACCTGGAGGCAGCAGGATGAAATCCAGAAGTTTGTGGAGCATCTGCTGCAGGAAAACCACCATCTCACTGCCTGTGTGGAGCAGCTGGAGAGGCAGGGGCCGGCCACCAGCCTCGGGGTCCTTGGCTTGCCTGCAGAGGAGGGGGGTAAGGACTTGGGGGGGGTTCCTGGAAGACTGGTTTCCCACATTTTGCACCCCAACACCAGTGAGGAGCCTGTTGTAGTGGAGAAGATCTTCTGGGTTGAAACGAGAGGCAGAGAACCAGGCTCCGAGCAGTGCAGGTGCATGGTGGTCTGTGTGGAACCACGGAATTATAGAAGCACAGAATCACCTAGGTTGGAAGGGACCTTTAAGATCATCGAGTCCAACCACTAACCTAACACTGCCAAAACCACCACTAAACCATGTGTGTAGCCAACACTGGGATTAAAGAGAGAATCTAGCAGCAGGTCAGGAAGCTGAAAAACATCACACACAGAAGGAAAGCAATCCTTAATTGTTGCTAATATAGGCCTCCTTCCTCCAGGTAAAATGTAACACTCAATGGCATGATAATTTATGGGAACGAGCTTGGAAATGAATCTCCCGTGTCCTTCCACGCAGGGCTGGCATGACACATGGTCTGCAAGGCTGGGGTGGGCATGGTGACCCTTCCCCAAACACGAGCGATGCCGTGCTGTGTCTGCCTGGCTGGGGCTGGGGGGATGCCAGCAGGGCGGACGGGGTGTTGCAGGTGTCGTGTGGGTGCAGTGGGACGGTCATGGGGTCCTCAGGAGCCCTGAGTCTCGAAAAGGGGAAGAGCAAAGGGCATACTCTGCAGCAGAGACGGCAGCCTGCACCTGCAGCTGGTGCTGCCAGCGCAAGGTGGTGCAGGAGTCCCAGCAGGATTTGTCCAGCCATCTCCACACGGGTGGCAAAACCTGCTTGAGGAGCTGAGTAACTCGTTGAAGGAGTCTGGCAAGCTTCAGTGGCTCCTTGCTCAAGGTAGTGCGGGGCTGCCTGCCCTGGGCAGCAGCGATGGGTGCAGAGGGCACTCGCCACGCACGTGTCCGTCCCTTCCCTGCCCGCCAGGCAGGACTTGCTCCTGGCAGGGTGGGAAATGGGACCGGCCTGGCAGAGGACATCCGAGCTCTTCTTCCCTGCAGAGTTCAAAGAAGCCTTCAGCCTGTTTGACCGGACGCCCACGGGAACCATGCAGATCACCTACGCGCAGTGCGGAGATGTCCTACGGGCGCTCGGTCACAACCCCACCAACGCGGAGGTCCTGAAGGTGCTGGGCAAGCCCAAACCAGAAGGTGACAGCAAACTGGGGCAGCGGGGACAGGGTGGGACAAGCAATCCCTGTGCTCCCTGGCAGCAAGTGAAGGGTTATGTCCCCTGTAGGAACAGCCCTGCAAGATGAAGGAATTGGGAAGGAAATGACGCAGAGAGGCTTCATTCCTGCAAATTCCTTCACTCCCCCTCCCTGTACCATGGCTGACGTAAGGGATAGGCTGTCCTCAGCTGGGGATGGTGGCAACTGATGCTTAGCAGACCATATCCTGAGCTGGTGCTAATTGGTGTAACCTGACCAGTCCCAGTGCAGCCACATTGCCCTGGTGACACAGGACCCACCTGCTGGTTTTAAATTTTGACTGATATCAGCAGTCTGTGTGCAGTCCCCAGATGGTAATATTTCATTCCTCATACAGATCTTCCCATCTCAAGTATAATATGCTAACAGTCCCACCACCTTGTGGGGTTTTTCCCCTGTACTCAGATGGAAATGAGAACAGGAAATGTAAGCAGGAGGTCCTCAGAGGTTGACGACTTCAGCCCAGTGAAGTTAATCTCTGACCCCATCTCCTCCTCCCCTTCCAGAAATGAACACGAAGATGCTGGACTTCGAGACTTTCCTCCCCATCCTGCAGCACTTCACCCGCAACAAGGAGCAGGGCACCTTCGAGGACTTCGTGGAAGGGCTGCGTGTCTTCGACAAGGAGGGCAACGGCATGGTGATGGGGGCCGAGCTGCGCCATGTGCTGGTCACGCTGGGTACGGGCTGGCCCTGGGGAGAGGAGCAGGCCACAGGCCACCCCTAAGCTCTTTTGGGGCAAATGGCTCGGGTTAGTTTGTTGGTCTTCTGCATTGGAGAGGCCCTTTCTATTCTGCTGCTCGTAGGCTTTTGTAGGAGTGAATGGCTCCTGAATGTGTGGCCTTTTCCATCTTATGCCACAGCTTCATGTGTGATCCAGGTGAGATGGAGAGTCCATAAAATCCTCAATTAGCAGACAACCATTGCAGCTTGGTCCTCTCTCTACAATCTTCCACCAGCATTCCCCAGTCTGTAGTGGCACACAGGTCCTTTTTAATCCACTGTTCCTTCCTCTGGTGGCTTTGGCTCTCTGGAAGAAGGACAGGAAGGTCCCGGTGGGCTGAGAACCCTTCCCCTCACCTCTCCATCCTCCTCCTCCAGGGGAGAAGATGACAGAAAGCGAGGTGGAGCAGCTCATGGCAGGTCAGGAAGATGCCAATGGCTGTATCAACTATGAAGGTAGGAGCAAGAGGTGCCCATCAGAGCCGTCTCAGACACGGCTGTCTTGTCTTAAGGTGCAGTGTCTTCTGCAAGGACATTGGTGATCACTGAGAGGGAGGTGTGGACCACTCTCCAAAGCCTCTCCGAGGAGAGCAGTGAGACATGTCAGCTGGGGTGGGAACAAGGCAGTTATGCCAGTGCTTTCCAGTGAAAGCAGCTGAAGACAGCATGTTTCCAAGGGTTTCAGGACTGGTTTACCCCTAGTTTTGGCACTCTTGTTGTAGGCTATCAAAAATAAACAAAGCCAGCATCTTTGACAGCAGAGGTGAATTGGGAGTATTTGGAGACTCAGATCACTCACGGCTCCAAGAGGGTCAAAATCTGGCATAAGGGGTGGTTAAATCTGGGAACCCCTAAAATTGGAGAGCACTGAGGAAAAGAGGGTACCTGTTTCCCTTGGCCTCAGAAAACTGGGGATAGTGGTACCGGCTTGTCTCCAAGAGGGGTTTGGTGTCACTAAACAGGTTTGGGATGGCAGGTGTAAGGTGGGAACAGAAGGAGAAATGTCAGTCCTGGCAGAGCATGTCCTCTTCATCCTTGGGGTGGCCTGGGCTGGGGGTGCCCCCACTGCCTCTCTGCCCGCCCCACCACAGCTCACAGCACGCTTTGACCTCTCTTGTTCTTATTTCTCATTTCTTCCTCAGCTTTTGTCAAGCACATCATGTCTGGCTGAAAGAAGACACTTCAGGTGAGTTTATCAGAGTCTCCTGCTGCTTACTCCGAAATTGGAAATCCTGCATGTAACAGCCAGGGGCAGAGGAACCAAAACCCAAACCCCATAAGCAACCACACAGCGGACTAATGCCACAGGAATAATCCCAGCTCTGAAAGCACAAAAAACTGCGTTCACGGTAATGAACCTCATTTGTATCTGGTGCCATTTAAAATTTATCGGGACAGCATCAACCCTGGGACTGTCAGTCGTGACCTGGTTAATTATGTCAATTCTCTGCTCGGAAAGAAAGAGGTTGGTGTGGTTTATGGCGGTACATTTTCTAACCCACCAGGGGCTCAGGTGGTCATCAAGCAGCAGCCAGTGGAAATAAATACTTTAAAACCTGCAGCAGCGAATGACTTCATGCAAAGAAAATGCCAAGTATTTAGCAAGGACATTTCTGAACTAAGTAATATCAACATTCCCATTAACATTAGCAAGAATATGGAAAATGTACCATTGATGTTTGTTAAGCTTTTTGTGTTTCTCCAAGTCTGTCAGGAGGAAAACAGAGAAACAGGTTTCGTTTACGGTGAAATATCTCCCGGAAATCTACTGAATTTAAAAGAAAATCCAAATTGCTAAGAGCTGGCCTCAGTCTCCCCTGGCAGTTCCTTATGGTTTCGTTATCTCGCTTACTTTCTTAAACATATTTCCTCTCCTCAGTTGTATGAAAGGCAGCAGGAAAAAAAAAGAAAAGAAAAAAATTACCTTCAGATACTGCTAAATACACAAATTAAACATTCTAAAAATCTCTTCTTCTCCCCCTCCCCCCCGCCATCTCTTTAAACATCAGAAGGTTACAACGGAGAAGTCTGAACTTTGAGTGTTCAGCATCCTTTTATCTATTAATCCATTTCTCTTTGGTTCCTGTTCATCAGCTCAGCAGGATAGGTGATTAGGTGGCAAATGCTGCCGGGGAGATTTAATTCTACACAAACCGATTTGCATGAAAGACTGACTTTCTAATGGTGTGGAATTACGGCTATTGACATTTTGGGTTCATCTGAGAAGGAGCATTCTTGTCTCAAAGATTCATTGGGTTAAGCCCTCTCGTGCTTGTCTCCCAGGCTCTCGGAAACATTTGAACCCACCTGAGCACCACCAACAGCAAGATTCCTCCATCCATGTCCCTTCCTCCCTGGATGTCACACACCTGCAGAGACGGTTTGCCTGAGCCACTTTGAGGAGTTGGCCTCCACGTGTGTGTGCCTAAGCCTCGGTATACAATGTGAGATCTGCAACTTGGTTTTAAACCTTAAGTTATCCTTTTCGGGTTCTTCCTGTGACATTTGGCTCATTAAATTTCATTCCTTCCTCTCTTAAATGGTATCTCTGCTTTGGCTCTGGACTACTCATTGAAGCAGTAGGTGGAGGAGACCCCTTGGTCTCCACCAGCTATCAGAGATAGCAGGATATTCCCACAGAGAGGGGAAAAAGGCAGGTTTTATGACTGCTAGATGTGAGGGACAAGTTCAGACTTGGGGGTGAGGGTCTTTGTTCATCACCCCACCCTCAGTTTAGGGCCAGGAGCTGGGCTGTAGTCTGCCCATGTCTTGCTGATGGAGGCCTGGAGCAAAGTGAGCATGAGGGACAGGCTGCATCAAACAGAGCCCGGGTTCCTGGGAGGTTCTTCATCACCTCTCTGCCCTCAAACCAGCTCTTTTTCAGACCTGTAGCCCATCCAACCTACAACATGCTGCCCCACAAGCATTCGCTCCAGGTCCAGGCTGAACTGCACCATGGAGCAAAGAGGGACCTGCTTGGCCCTGCCACTGTCCCTGTCACAGGAGAGACAAGCAGGCACCTCTCCTTCATCAACGTGCTGCCTGTCCCAGCCAGAAAAGGCCAGAGGATCTTTAAAAAAAAACCCAAAACATCAGAGAAAACATTAAAAACTTTTTTTTTTTTTTTCCTGTGTCATTGACAGGTCCAAAAGTCTAGTTTTGAAGGTTGGTTTCCAGGAAGTTGAATCCTGATGAATCAGCAAGGGCGAAGGAAAACGGGGAAGCGACGGGTATTTCTGTGCCAGGTGGCACCTCCACCCTCATGGCATGGGACGGCAGGTCCCAGGGGTGCGGGTACTGTCCTGCCTGGGATGAAGCCCAGCCAGGACAGGGCTCCCTGGGTGGTTCCTCTCCAGGCAGATGGTGTGTCCACAGCCAGAAGCTGTGTGGGGGCTGTGCAATGCAGGCTGGTGGCTCTCTCCCTTTTCCTACCTGCAAAAAAAAATCATCATAGCACCATTAGAAGTGGTGAATAATTCATGACAGCTAACTCAGCCCTCCCATCAGCAGAACACCTGGGAGCAGAAAACACTTTGATTTGTTCCTTATTCCAACGTCCTCGCTCCATGACTTTAGAAATTGAAGGCATTTTGCTCCAATGTGGTTGACTTCAGCTGCCACTTGCTCGTTTCTGTGCAGTGACTGAGTAACAGCTGCTTTCAATTCCCACTGCTTGATTCAAATGCTCATAAAAAGCAACTTAAGCTGTTTATAGATGCAAGATTAGAGATTAGCT
This sequence comes from Ibidorhyncha struthersii, assembly GCA_013398815.1. Taxonomy (NCBI): domain Eukaryota; kingdom Metazoa; phylum Chordata; class Aves; order Charadriiformes; family Charadriidae; genus Ibidorhyncha; species Ibidorhyncha struthersii. The sequence continues at coordinate 193,462 of VZSZ01009052.1, forward strand.
TCTGTCTGTGGTATTTCTACAGCTTCCATTAGGGAGGATCTGGGCATCTCGTGTCTTTAATGTACTATCTGTGCTTTAACCTGTGAAAAGGATTGCGGTGGCAGGGTGAGAAAGGACGCTGCTTGCTGCACACTCGCTCCGGGGTCACGTTTGCCCTTTCCACCATGGTGGCATTGACTCCTGCAGAGGAACGTGCTGTTGCAGAGCGCAACCGAGCAGAGGAGAGGCGGGGGACCTGCCCAAACTTGCAGAGGAAATCCACAGCAGAGACTGGGGGCCCTGCTAGCTGTGATAGTCCTGCCCTGGCAAGCCAAGAGGCTGCACTCTCGCTCCTATATGCAGGGTACAAGCTTTGTATTCGAGCCTCCAGCTTCTGTGCAGACAGGAATGACACTGTAAATTAAAACCAAAGGGAGTCCTGCAAAGAGACAGACAGAAAGAGAGCAGTGGAAAATGACAGAGGGAACTAGAGAAAAACGTGAGGGCTGTGAAATCCAGCCTTTGGAGCACCCTCGGGGTAACAGCCAGCCATGCTTTACTTTGGGGATCTGTTCTGTCTCTTTAGGATAAAGCAGAGCTGAGTCATACCAAAGCAGGTTGGAATGATGCTCTTGGACAGGCGCAGTATAACCTCTATACCCCTGTAGCTCCGTGCCCTGTCTCTTCCTCCAGAAAAGCTGAGGATCCCGAGAAGCAAGCGGTTTTAGTGCCATGGACATTTATAAAAAGCATCTGTGGACGCCAGCGAGTGGCCCCACGTGCAGATCTGCACTTCAGAACCGGAGGAATCTCCATAAATCGAGATGCCCCAAGACAATAGTCAACACTGTCCTTTTATAGGTCAGACACTTTACTGCGTCCAGGGGACTCCGAGGAGAGGTATAAATAACCCCCCCACTCGAAGGAGGGCCTATGGCTGTGTCTCCTCAGGCTGCGATAAGACAGAGAGACTCATACCAAAGATGGTCTGGATGTCAGGAGAGTTAGTGCTGTGCCCTGTCAAATGGAAGAGACAGACGGAGCCAGCTTTCATCCTGAGGAGTTATCAGCCACGCACAGGAGTGCAGCGAGATGGGGATGGGCTGAGCACGGACCGTGCCCCTTGAAAGGCTCCCTCAGACCCCCCGACCCACGTACGCACACGTCACCATCATCACTCAGCATGTGAAGCCAAAGGCCTTTAGGGAAGGCAGACACTTCACTGTATCGTGGTGTTCGCACCCTTTGCGTTTGGCAAAATGGCTCGGGTTGACGGGATAGCGAGCCAGGTATCCATCCCAGGGGGAAAGCACTGCTCTGTGACCCATTTTGTTATTTGTCTCAGGTCAGGGATTGCAGAAAGCTTTGCCTTTCTATGCCAACCTGCTCACGCCCTGAAAGCAAACACCTGCAGATTTACTGAAGCGATAGCAAACTTGTAAAAACGCTTTTCAGAAATGCGGAGAAAGATGCCTAAAGAGAGTGGGGAAGCAGGCAGGCCAAGCCTTCCTGCTCTGCATGCAACTTTTCAACACAAGCACCACACACGCCGCTTTTATTCTCAGGTGAGAATAAAAGCATCACACCAGGCAGTGCCAGATCCGTCCTTCAGGCGGTTGAGTGCAAGTGCGAAAGGTATTGGAAGGAGCAAGAGAGAGCAGTGAGTCCATGTGTGTAGGTGTGCACGCGTGTGCGGGGGGTGATGGTCGTACTCCAGGAAGCCCATGGAGGGGTGTGGAGAAGGACGGCCTCTGCTACTTGCAGCTGGCTATTAATAGGTCAGTATTCTTAATAAACGGAAGTTTAGTCATGCATCTTTATTCCATCCTTTTTGGGAAGGGAAGAGAGCTCTCTCTGCCAGGAGGTAGAACCATAGAATCGTTTAGGTTGGAAGGGACCTTTAAGATCATCGAGTGCAACCATTAACCTCACACTGCCGATCTCAGTGACGAGTCAGATGAACTGGCACCTGCAAACAGATTCAAACTCTAATTGTCAAATACACACACACACCCTCCCCCCCTTAGTCCCGGTACCCCAATCTGCCCGTTTTACTTCTGGCTATCCTGGGGAGAGCGGGCAGCACGCCACCTCAGGACCCCCTGTCCTTGATGAGGGCAGGATCTGGGCCGTGCTGACCCCCCACTGGGAGCAGAGCCGAGGGAACCACCAGCACCAGGCCCTGGGCTGACAGGGCACCGGGCCAGCCGCCGGTGATGGTGGCAGGGAGCCCGCAGGCCAGCACCGAGAGGGATGCCGGGGGGCTCCTGACAGGCCGCCGCAGCCAGGACACCCCAAAGTCCCCTTTTTTGGCGGGTACAAAGTGCAAGTTCCCACCTTGCAGGGGTGCAAAGGCGAGGGGCGAGGGAAGAAGGAAGGAAGAAGACCCCTTCCCCTCCCTCCCCTGAGGGACGAGGCCCCACACGGGGTTTCACCGCACCCCCA
>VZSZ01009052.1:196829-236877 GCA_013398815.1 Ibidorhyncha struthersii
CCCCCTGGAGGGGTCGGTCTCCGGCGGCAGCGCAGCCGAGTGGGCTTCCAGAAAAGGCCTTTTCGGCTTCCCCCGTAGATCCCCTGGGAGACCTGTTGATACCTCTCTCCATCTCGCTTACCTTTCTGATATGCTGCTACTTCATTTTTTTTAAATGCTCACAGTGTGCTCGGCTCTGTGCATGTCGTGCAAGTGAAGGACGTTCCTTCTTCGCAAGGATTTAGTACCTTCAGATTGATGGGAGACCTAGGAGAGAAAATAATGCAAATTTTGGTTTTCTACTGTATTTTAGTCTCAACTGCAGTTACCCTGGGCTCCCTGCTCTTGTTCCCAGTCTTCCCATCAAAAAGGCATGATTTGCAGAATTAAGACTTACTTCTTTCCACCTTTCCAGTGTGCCGATTACTCTTAACTATTCTGTAATCTGTTAATCAGTCTTCTTATTCATGTTCCCATTCTCTTTTTGATTATTATCTTTTTAACAGGACGGAGGGGTTCTAGTTACATTAGGAACCTCTCACTCTAAGCGTCTTGGTAGTACCGAGTAGTTCTGTAATGAACGTAGTGAAAATTCTTGCTTTTGGCTCTCCTCTCTTTTAATGAAAAGGTGGGAGGGGAAGAAAGACTTCTCCTGTGGAAGACCACCCTGCTGACTTGACCCTGTCTGTGCAAGCTAGTGACAGTGATGGCACTCTTGTAGACCAGGGATTTGTGTCCTTGGTGCCACTGTTCTGTTCGTCTGCTCTGAGAGCAAGGGTCAATGTGAAGCTGGAAATGCTTTTGGCCACCTGGTCCCTCTTCTGCAATGGTTGTACTTAACGCCATTGCTGTTACCCCTGGAGCTGGAGTGGCGTTTTGCACCAGTTGGGTATTCTAGGAAAACATGGGATTACAACAGAAAAGGAAGCAAGAATGCACTGCAGAGTGAATGACAGGAAACAATATTTAATGTTTCCGGTGCTGTGCTAATTAGAGTCACCAAGTGGAAAATATTTGCTAATCTGAGAGTTCCCTGATAGGAATGTGCGGTCTTGCTTTCATTTTTCAGAAAGGTAAAGACCTCTCCAATGTCATTCTCTATTCTTAAACTTTTACCACCTTGGATGTTTTGATGAGGCTTTGCTACATTGAATATATCTATTCAGATTCTGCCTGTATTCAGATGCCAAATAATTCCTTTATCAGAGGTTCTACTGCTGTTAGCTTTGCTGCTGTTCCTTGCTTACAGCAACACTGATAAGTTTAGGATTTATTATTTGTTGTGGCCTTGGTCATATTGTTGCTTTTAATGGTAAGGAAGCCAGCAGTGCACCATCCAAAACAAGGCCAATGTTTGAGTTCTGCCTGGACCTGCTCTTGTAGCTGTAGTCCTCTCTGCCATGGCTGTGAGCGGTGGTGTAGGGATTGGACTGCTGTACTGCAGGACCTTTGCAAACCGGCTGATGCTTGTTTTCTCACTAGTTTAATGCGTCCAGTGAGTGGTCTCCATTTTGCAGTACACATCTGGGTGAAGGCAATTGCATTTGTGAATTCCCGTTTTAGCTGGAGTCTGGGTACTTAGCTCTGTTTTTCTGGGTCTTTTTGATGATATGATGGGAAAAGTTGACACTACTCTTTTTTGTCATTGCAGAGATTTTTCCTATCTATTTGTCTGTTCTCTCCTAGCCTTCCAGATGTCTACAGGGCTTAGTATTCCAGGAAAAAAACTGTCATCTTCACAGTTGTGATATGCAAAGCATGATAGATAAATAACGGAATCTGCGTGCATATGTGGCCTTATAAATGTCAAGTTTTAACATCCCCAAAGGCATCCTGTTCAGTGGTTAGATTTTTATTAACTTTTTTAATCCCTTAAGATGAACAAAAGTGCTGGAGTTTATGTAGACAGCAGACTTCTACTGTACTTCCCGATGTGGTCAATTTAAAACCGTTCACCTCAAACAAAGCCTTGTATCCCATGTGCTGAGAAACAGACTGGATGCCTTCCAAATATTTCTGAAAAACATCTTGGAAACAAAATGAATGCTTTCCTTGGAATTTAGCTGTTCAAGGTGATCATCTGCTATGGCCCACTTGAATGGTGCTTGAACTCCAAGGCTCCTGTTACAGCTGAAAACGTGCAGTGCCGATGTCTGCTTATTTAATGGGCAGAGTTTGCATAACTAATAAAAACTTATCACAGAAAACTCTCCTCCCCTCTGCCCACCCTGAAGAAGTCTTAAATTATGATGGAAGCTCCTTAGCATGTCAATAGGCTATAAAGCTTTGAAAACCATTTCCAAGGCTATATAACTGTCAGGAGAGGACACGTATCTTTTAAGAGCTCTTTGGCTTAGATATGAAGTGACACTTGGACAATGCTCAGCACTTTCTGGATAGAAGATGGAACTGTCTGAATCTGCTTTTATTTTCTTGCTCTCCTCTCCGAGGATGCTTCGCTGCAGAGCTGTGGCTGGTTATAAGTAGTTTTGGAAGTCCCAGTTCACTTTACATTTGCAAATCAATGCGTATTTAAAATGAGTGACAGGGACCTGGAAGTTTATCTGGTCTGCAACCATGCTTAAATAAAACTTTGAATCACATCAAGCTTCTCTCCTGTTTGTGTTTGTAGCCCTGAGAACAGACATTGCAACGGAAGTATTTCTGCTGCTTTGCACGCTCTTGAGGAGGCTGCTGCTTTGGGTTTCTGTTGACAGGTTCTGTGTAAAATTTGATAACTACCACAGGGAGGAAACCAGGACTGCATTTGGATTGTATTTGGGTTGTACCTTTTGTCCTGCTCTTAGTCGTTGGGGATTAAATAGTTTTGGATAAATGCCCCCAAAGTTTCTCTTGCTTCGGACCACTCTGCTGTTGTGGTTTAGCATTTGTCATGTGCTGCTAATGCTGTGTAGCTGCATTGAACTTCTGCTAGAACAAACTAAATTACTACTCTATGAAGAGATTAATATTTCTGTCCAAAATTTGCTTCCTAAAAGGTGGGCAAGAAATCTTCTTTTTAGTTTGAGACACAGTTGTAGTTTAGACGTTTGTTCTCATACAAAGCTGTTAATGCGTAGGTACAGCTGATTCCCAGCCACCATCCTTTCCTCTTCCTGCTCTTTTCGGAAAGTGTGTGCAAGCGTCCAGGCTTCAGCATTTGGCTGCTGAAGGCATGAGTCCAACTTACACCTTTTGGGTTGCAAAACGGCAATTATCATAACAGGGACGCTACCAGCTGACTTCTGGCTTTCACTAGGACTCTTCTCAGCAGCGATTGTTATTTGAGCCAGTGTGTAGTGTAACTTTTATAATGTGGCTGTGATATAGCCAAAAATCACTTATGTCCCGTCTTAGCCTTTGGCAAGATTGTTTCTGGCAACTTGCTTCTGGTTGAGAAGTCAAATGACACTGATTTCACCACTACCACCCCCGTACCTTTGTTTTGTAAGCATACTGAGTTACATCCCTGTAAAGACAGTATTTTTAACCTGAAGACAGCACAACTTGGATAGATTCATCTAAATGTCACTCGTGACTCTGTAAAGGAAGAGCTGCTTCTGAGAGCAAGAGAAAAAGGAGACCTTTGACTGGTCTAACTTGGGTATAGTCTGAAAGACTTTTAACAGCCGCCTTCTGTCTCATACTTTTTGTACCACACTGTCTGTGGTGCGCAGAACAATGTGCAGCCTTGGAGCTTTTCAAGGTAAAAGGGAGTAATCACTTCAGGCAGACTCTGTGGCTGAAGTTATCTGAAGTGTGGAATAGAGCCAGAGAGAAATAATAAGGTGTTTGTATTATAATAATCAAACTAAGAGAATTCATTTTTAAATACTTTCACACAAGCTTATAAGTACCTGTTGACTTTTAAAGTATATTGTTGGGACCTACTGATAGAAGAAAACACCCTGTCTGTAGAGATTTTGTGTGTAATATTCTATATAGTAATTGGAAACTCTGGTGTGTACTGTTCATGATGACTGTGTAGGCTTCCTGTGAAGAGATCTCACACATTTTTCACACCCTGAGTTTGTCAAGTTTGTGTTGGAAGAAGTAGCATATGGTACATGTAACTATATGTGATGTTTGAATATTTTTTTTTTAGATGAAACTGGCACTTGCCTTTCCTACTGGGAATAGCATTACATGGTGCTATTTCTTGAGCTCTGGAAAATTTCTTGTAGTTTTGGAGTGTCTGATAGGTATCAGAAGCTAATTCTGTTTGTCTTTGGTTGCTGATGAATATTGGGGAAATACTAGGCCACAGTGCCTTCAGTTTGGGAGTTCAGATCTTGTTTGGATCGGTAATAACAAAACTGCTGCAAAATGTCTGTTTGCTGCTTATGGGAAACTGCTTTGGAGCATGAGCAAGACTGCCAGATGGGAAGGAACTGCCGTCCTGATCCCAACCCTGCTAACCTCGGAACACAAACCCCGATAGGCGTGCACACTGCCACTTGTAATAGGTGGGGAGGAAAGACTGAATAGATCTTAAAAGGGATTATTTTTCCCATCCCACCCTGCTCTTGCAGATAACAGAAGGCTTTTAATCTGATCTGAAGAAAACTGGCTGCGTAGTGTTGGTAGTGAATCCTGCATACCCCAGCCCTGTTCTTTTGCTGGACAGCCGATGCTTGTAGTTCAGCCACTGGCGACAGCAGTGCAAGTAACTTTGACAGCTACTTTAATGGTGTACACCGTTTGTACACCTGTATGTATATTTGATTTGCATTTCGCTGGAGTCGTGCCATCTTTCCAGTCTTCCCAAATGTTGACAGTCCCAAACTCTTAAGCTTGGTGTTCATGAAAAAGGGTGATAGTACCCTTAAGTGGGTAGCTGTTTTTTGACAAAGTATGGGTATATGAGCAAAATGCAGAAGTAGATTGCCTTCATATATGTCTGTATATATCAATTTGTCCATCTCATTTGCATTACATTCATTCTTGTGTGATACCTCACAGTCCTAATTAGTGGCAGTAAAGAGGTGGCTCATGAGCAAAGACCCAAATGAAACACCGTGACAAAAAGCAGTGGATAGTGTTCATCTTGGTTCTTAAGGGAACACTGATATCCCTTCAAGGAGAATGCTGTACACCTATCAACAGCAGTCTTATATTTAGAGCCCCGGGCACTGACATGATTCCTAGTCCAGTTGGCTTTTGGTTTGGCATGTGTCAAGAGGAGATAGTTTAAATGGATATACGCTTAATGCCTTTAAAATGGGTTGGACATCCTAGCTTTTTCCCCACCTCCCCTGCCCCTCCTTGAGCACAGCTAAGAGCAAAACGGAATGCTCTGGTAACCAGCCTGGGAGGTGTTTTTTGTTCTTTCCTTTCCTTCATGTGTTAGTGTTTGGTTGTAGTTTGTAATAATTCATGCTCAGTTATGCAGGAGGCTAAAACTCGGTAATGAGTGGAAGTACTCACTGCTGTTTCAGTGTATGTTGGCTGAGGTTTAGATGGCTGTGTATGGTAACTAGGGAGCAGCACTCTTAGATTGGTTCATGACTTCAGTGCTAAGTTGTTGGGCTTTTTTTTAAGTCTCCTTACTAGTAGTTGAAACAACTAAAACGTGCCCTACATGCTTATTCTCCATTCTTATGACTCCAGTAAAACAGAACTGACCTTTGCCTTTTGACAGTAAGAGCTGATGAGTTTTGCATTTTTAAAGTTACTCTCTAAATTTAGATTATTTTCTTGTCTTTCAGGCTGCTATATGGCAAGCACTTAACCACTATGCTTACCGCGATGCAGTGTTCCTTGCAGAAAGGTTATATGCAGAAGGTATGTACTTTGCAAACTTTTTTAAAAAAAAAAAAAGCAGCATCAACTTTATATTTAAGATTTTTTGAGCCCCTGGTCCTGCTTTGCTTTATTCCTGTTGTTGTGATAGCGAAGTTTAACTTTCCGCTTGGGGAAAGCGGAAGAATGCCTCGCAACTAGGTTGGAAAATCAAAGCACGCAACAGCACCAATGTTGTTTTAGAGTAAAATCTCCTTAAAAACTAAACTCAGTTGTGTGTTTAAGTACAATGTTTACAGTGATCTGTTGTATGGTATCAAATGGGAGAGATTATTGAAAATAACCTTAAGCATTGCATGCCTTCCAAGGCACTTGATGATATAGCACACAAATTCTGCAAACTGTCTTAATATTGAAAGCGGTCTTTGCTAATAATGCTGTTCAGATATGTTGGTTAGTGTGTTAGCTGAAAGAGATAATCTTGTGATGATGAGAGAAAAGAGTAGTGAAATTGAGACAATGAGAATCAGAACATATGGAATAGGTATCTCCTGTTGAATTATTTTTCATTTTTACTTCATTGTAATACTGTCAGATCTAGGATGTCTTGGATACTGAGCAGGCAGTAGAAACGCAAATCTGTACCTTTCCTGGGTCCTTCAAAGACCACTTTCTTCTTGTGTTCTAGTCCCTCTTCTTCCTTAACCTTTCCTCCATGACCTCAGATAAGCTTTTTGTTCTTCCCTACTACTTTCTCCTCCATCCCAGTATTCAGCCTTTCTCTATTTTGAAAGGTATTGTCCCTAGTCACTAACATGAAAAAAAAGCCAACCCAACCCTTGAGCTAAAATGTAAGCATAATATAATTTCTCATGCTAAACAACTTGAGTTTATGATGTGAATTAAACTGTATAACGTGTTTCATGCTTCATGTTTTGTAATGAAGTATTTTGCTTTCAATGTTTTGCCTGACATGCCCACAATGCACTTAACAATGGAAACCTAATTTTTGAGAATTAAAGACTTTTTTTTTCCTTATGTCAAGGTTACGCATGAAATCTGGGGTCTTCCATGTGGTGCTCAAATGAGAAGTGCTGTGTAGAATGTTATGGAATCTTACAATCTAGGTGTGCATAAAGGAAATAGTGTTTTGGGGATGACTTATCTCCCCTGAACACAGCACACTGTGAGATGCAGGGAAGTGCTAGATTGAAGGTACTTGCCAAGGGTGTAGAAACGAAGAGAATCCACTTTTTGCAGCAGGCAAGAGAAAAATACATGACTTGATACTGACACTATCTTTGCAGAATAATCTCTGCAAGAGTACTTCAAACAGCTTTTTTCAGTGACCAACAGCGCTGAGAGAACAGCATGCATGCTGTCACTTGGTTCAAGCAATTAACTGCTAACAAAACATCTGGCTTCTGGTTGAAATAAGTTATACTGCAGCGCAGAAGCTGCTGAACTTGAATACAGTGAATCCGTATTGGCCATGGCGATTTTACCCTGAGAAGAACTTCTTTTAAGTCCACCTGCAATTACTGTCCTTCTGGGGACATCTGTGGCTTGGTAGTTTCCCAGAACTCTCAATGTGTGTTAAATTAGTGGATAAAAGAATTGATTTAACTTTAATTTTCAAAAAGATCTTCTGGTGTTTTTAAGCTAATAAAATGTCCTCTGTTTAGGTCTTCAGTTTCCATTGTCACTGTCTGGGTGATGACACAAACTTTAAATAGTCTGTTTTCAGTGTAAGAGAGAGGATTTGAGCAGGTTGCCCAAAGAGGTTTTTGTACAGTGCTCGTGTTGATTTTTTTTGAGTTGTATGTAGGTAGAGGAGCAAACATGAGAATTGTTTCTTTTAGTGCTGAATTCCATTTGCATGGTAGGATGTTCTGAAAGGTAACGTGGGTTTCTTAATTGTTTGGAGAGTTAAGCTGCTTGCCTTCTTAGGTAGCCTTTCTGATTTTAAAATGCATCATTGCATAAAGGTGACTTGAATATAACATTTTGGGAAGTACAAAGAATTGGGTAAGACACCATGGCTGTACGTAATCTGTGAGTGTATCTGGTTATTTCCCTCTATTTGCTTAAAACCCAGAAAACAGAGTTAAAATGAAGTCATACAGATATGTCAGACAATCATAGCTTAATGCTCAAATTAACACCACAGCATGGTAACGCTCACTGTTGCCTCACAAAAGTGCATTCTCTGGTGTTTAAAGTTTCAGCTGATAATTCTACGGTAAGGTTTTAAGTTACTCCAGGGGTTAGCTCTGTCCTTTATGCTGTAATCACAAGTAAAATCAGCAAGTCTGACCTCAGTCTTAAATCTGGATGCCAAGTCAAGCTCTGCGAATAGAACATTCTTGGTGCGGGACATAATTCATCTCTGCAGTGGAAGAAGTGTTGAAGCAGACATCAAATCTAAATGCTTCCAGTTTATGCCATAGAGAAACTGTTGTCTGATTACTCCTGTTTGCTGTTTAGGTAAAGATGTTTTTTTCCTGAAGCTTGACTACTTCATTCAGAATTTAGAAACCAGTGAGGACTTGGCTTGGGAAGAGGATTTGTAGGAGAGCTTGTCCATGTCGCTGCTTCCTAACATAAAATAAATAAAATATCTGAGTGGTAACTTCAGTATTTCCAATGAAATAATGAGTGTAGGCAGCAAAAAGGACAAGACAGTGTTGGGGTAGAGGTGACTGGTAATAGCCATTAAAATTAGAAAATCTGCGCCGTTAAGTCATATGAAGATACAGCATCAAGTGCTTTAGAAAAATAACAGAAGTAAAATTGCAAATGGGAAAAGACCACTTGAAACTAGGATTAAAACTGTTAATCGGACTGCAATTGATCTTGCTTCTGAAAGCTCTTGTAGCCCTTGTGCCAGGGTTTATGCACTGCTGAAGTTAGTGCAAAGTGTTACTAGCAGGTGTGATAATATTCTGACCAAGTCTTGGTGTGGCCAGTCTCCTAGAAATGGCTCCTTTGCTTGACTTGCTGTTATTTTAACAACAAGCTGGCTAATCGCTTATTTAGATTGGGTAGCCAGAAGGATCAAAGTTCTCTTACAACAGTAGATGTTAAGAGTTAGTCTGATTATACAAGAAAATGGCATATGGAAGTTTGTTATATGCTGATGAGCAAAGAAATGCACTTCATTCAGTTATTAATGTCTTGGTATCAATACTCGTTTTCTTGTGTTTTGTTCCTAGCTGGCTTTTACTCCCTGCCCCCAAATTCCTTGTACCGAACTGGTAAATAACCAACTGATTTTTTTCAAATTTTGTTATTTTTTTAGTACATTCAGAAGAAGCACTGTTTTTACTGGCAACGTGTTACTACCGCTCAGGAAAGGCATATAAAGCATACAGGCTCCTAAAGGGACACAGCTGTACTACCCCACAATGTAAATACCTGCTTGCAAAATGTTGTGTTGACCTCAGCAAGTAAGTAAATCCTTTATATTCTGTCCAGGGTTACAAATGCATCTTTTTGTTTGTTTGGATTTCTCTTCAAAACCTGTCATATTGGATAAACTAGTAATTCATTGGTCCTTCAGCTCTAAAGATTGTAAGTTCAATTCATTTTGCTTACAGATACGGACCTAACGAATATTAGCCCATATTGCAGAAGCCCCTAAAAGGTATTGAATAACGTACAAAGGGGCTGTCAAACTGTGTTGGGGGAGAAAACATTGATTGCTGAGATGACTCAAGGAGACCACTCTGGGAAGTGTTTGTTTTGCTTTTGTGTTTCTCTGATACTTTGCTTATTTCATTAAGTGTTTGCAGTATGAATTTAATGGATAGGCCGCTTCCCTCAGACAGTGAGCTTGCTCCCCTTGCCCAGTTACTGCTGATGCATGGGTGGGGGAAAAGGCAGCAGACAAATCTGTTTTTAAAAGGCCACAACAAACTCCACCTTGAGTCCGCGTCCAAGAATGCTGTATTCGACATCAAAATTAACCTTGACAGGGACATAGTAGTGTCAAGGTTATCTTGCTGTTTTTCTGGAGTCTGACAGCAAAAGCGGATAATGAAATTGCTCAAGCTACAGGCCCCAATGCCCTGAGAGTTTGTTGGTGAGTTTGTACTTCACTTCTGTGTAGACCTTTCAGGCTGTTGCAGCTCAAATGTAGGAAATGATGTCTGACTGAGGTGCACAATGGAGGGAGTGAGGCACCAAGGAAGGCAAAAACCTTAGTTCAAAAAACTTTAAATACTGTGAGAGTTCTTTACAGAAGCTTAAATGTCTCCCTACAAAACAGCTTGTGGTTATGTTGTGGCTTTCCTGGTTTGGTTTTTTGAGTGGCCCTCTTTCAATGACCATGAGAAAAAGTTTTATTTCTTTAGAATAGGTAACCTGACGTTTGGAATATCGCACCATATGATGCGATTATTTTGCAGGATTTGTGATCCTACTCGCAACATGTAACCAAAATGCAGATCTCTCCAGAGGAAGCAGGGGAAGCTCCTTAGTCTTTGATATTCTCTTTAGTAGGCGAGTCCTTTGACATCTTTAGTGAGGATGTCTTGACTTGTTGTGTTTCTTCTGACACTCTCTTAACACTTTTGGAGCTGTTAGGATACAGGTTTCTCTGCATCTTCTGTTGAAAGGGAAATCATGTTAATGCTCTGCTTGGAAAGGTCCCAGTGGAATAAACTTGAAGCTGATCGTTCCCTCACTTGCTTTTACAAAGCCTGGTGTGTGCATGTAGTACATCAGCTTCTGAACTGATTTCTGTTAGATGGGATTTCTTAAAAAGATTCTTTGGAATTGGTTAAATTTAACTGTCATTGCTGTTGTTACAGTTACATGAGCTCACTTACACAGATGTACCTTGTTTTCTTGTGGGAATGGTCTATGCTGATGGAAGCATCTACCTACAACTATAATTTCAAGTGGAGGCAAGAAGAGATGATATTTTTATGCAGGTGACAGTCTCAAAAGCCAGAAGAACACCTCCCATCCCCAGAAGTTGTATAAAGTCATTTTCAAGCCTAATAGTGAGTGGCCCATTCCATCTGAGCAGTACTGCTCGCTGCAGGTGTAGTAGATGCAGACCGAGTCTTTGTTCTTTTGAGCCTCTCTTGCAAGAAAAGAAGGCATTAAAATCCAAAGTCTGTTGCCATAGCCCAACTTTGAATCTTAACTGAGTGCATGGAGTCTTACAGACTGTATTTCTTAGTTGGGAAACAAAGCCAAACAAAGCGTTGTCTTAAGTTATTACTAGGTAATATACTTTCAAAAATGCCCAGAAGACTTTAGTGCCCTATGTTTAGTATTCTACCCAAGATTAGTCACTTTGGGAAAAGTCATACTGTATTCAGTGCCTCTGGTTTTGGAGCGGTGTGGGGTTTTGGGTTTGGTTTGGTTTTCTTCCCTCCCAGTAGTGATTTTTGGCTGCAGAGTACCACATACCTCCATGTTGCTAGAGGAATCCATCATTTATTTAAAATTCATTTGCAGGGACTAGTTTGTGCGCGGTTTGAAACTTGAGAACACTGACAGTGGATTTCTGTTTTTGTTTGCAGCAGGGTGAAAACACTGGACTACCAATACTGTGAGCCTTGTAACCCCTTTAAACCTCTTGTTTTTTAAAAAGGCTTGCAGAAGGAGAGCAGATCTTATCTGGTGGAGTCTTGAATAAACAGAAAAGCCACGATGACATTGTTATGGAGTTTGGTGACTCTGCATGCTTTACACTCTCCTTACTGGGACATGTCTACTGGTAATGTTGTTTTTTTTTTATTTTGTCTAATAAAGCTTGGAGGTTCCAGTTTGACCAAGCCCAATTTTAGTCAAATATATTTTTAGTCACCACAGGGATACACCCGTCTCAGGGTTATATGGCCTGCGCACCTTTGGAGTATGATAGATGCAGGTAGATAGTTGTGGAAGCCATCTAACTTGGGGAATGCAAGAATAGCTTATCTTTCACCGAGAGCTTCTGCCTGAAAACAAATTCCTCTTTTCCAGATTGTTAAGCATGCAACCCAAGAGCCTTTTTTTTTTTTTTTCCTTATACCTTTGGGTTTGTTCTGTATTCTTCCCTAAGAGACACGTTCAAGGCCTGTTTCTCAGTGTTCCCATTTTGATTTTTCTGTATCTATTTTACAGATGTATATCTGTAACCTTCAAATGAAAGTTTTGAGGACTGCCAGTCAGAATAACTTTACAAATTTAAGTGTTTTGCTTAGGTACAAGAAAGGTTTTCAGTAAATGTGAACAGATTGAATAGGAATAGTGGGGTTCGTGGATTCTTCCCTGGTATACCTCTTAAATTTTTTTTTTCTCAGAAGAAGCTTATCTTTGTAGCCAGGTGTTCAATTTAGCCTCTAATTTACATGTGAAAATATTATCCATAGGTATTTTAAATGGCTGGAAGGTTAGCAATCAGGTTGCTGTTTGCAAAAAAAAAAAAAAAAAGGAGAAAAAAAAAGCTGTTGAAGAACAGCATCTTTGTAAAACAAAAATTCTCAAGCTATACTCGTGCTTATGTAACTCTTGAACTGTGTCTGAGTAACTTTCATCTGTGTCTAAATATGTCAAATAACTTCAAAAGAACCCAGTATTATTCTGTGGCTTGAAAAATGAGGACTGTTGCTGTGACTCTCAACATGTTTTTCAACTCTTCTTCTGGAAAGATATCTTGAACAAAAGTGCTGTTCTTAAGTTTCTCTATAAACTGTTGCATTCTGTTTGCAGCAAGACAGACCGGCTTGCCAAAGGATCAGAATGTTACCAAAAGAGCCTTAGTTTAAATCCTTTCCTCTGGTCCCCCTTTGAATCACTATGTGAAATAGGTAAGTCTGCAGAACTGTTTTACTTACTAGTGAAGATGTCTTCTATGTTTCTAGTTATGTCAAGCTTTCTGATTTGCCATCATTGCATGGCAAGATTTATTTTACTCCTTGTTCAGAACTAGTAAGGAAAATGCCAGTAGAATTATTTGGGAGTGGTTTTGTGAGCAATAATGTTTTTAAAATACTTTGCCAGTGTTTAGAGTTTTTGTCTTGTTTTCTTCTATTTTTGTTACTTACGCATTTTTGGATCTAACAGTACCATGTACTTTCCAACCTACAGTTAGTAGACTCTTAGAAACTATGCTTCTGAGAATTACTTAAAAAAAAAAAAGACTTGCTTTTCTTAAAACTGGTTGTCCAGGGTTTTGTAGTGGAAAAACACTTCTGATTTAGTGTAATGGGTTTTAAAATGATGAAATAAGAACATACCCCTTCTAAAATACTTTATTCCCTGTCCTCCTTGTTTCAGCTGAATATTCAGCATGTAGACTCAGGAGTAACTATTCAAATCTCTTTCCGATCTTACAGGTGAAAAACCAGACCCTGACCAAACATTTAAGTTAACATCTTTACAGAACTTCAGCAGCTGTCTGCCTAACACTTGCACAACATTGGTGTCTAATCACAACATATCCCATAGACAGCCTGAGACTGTCCTTATGGAAACGCCACAAGACACAATTGTGAGTTTTGCTAAAATCATAGTATTTAAAGCAGACTTTCCAGCTTAACTGAAAAATGCTGATTAGAAGCTACACTGTGCGACTATCTAAGAGCTGCCTTCCACTTTTCAGGAGCTGAACAGAATCAACCTAGAATCCTCCAATTCAAAATATTCCTCCTTGAACACGGATTCTTCTATGTCTTACATTGACTCGGCTGTAATTTCACCAGATGCTGTCCCTCTGGGGTCAGGAACTGCCATATTGTCTAAACAGGCTCAAAATAAACCAAAAACTGGGCGGAGTTTACTGGGGGGACCTGCAGCTTTGAGCCCGCTAACTCCAAGGTAAGTTCCTGAGATAGACAATTTCTGTCTACAGCTGTACTGTTGATAATGTTTGTGTTTTGAAACAGGAAAAATGTCTGGGTCTGCACAACATACTGGAACATGCATGTTGATAACATTAATAATGCTGCAGAAGCAAAAGCTAAACAACTTCAGTAACTGCTCTTGGTCCTAGTGTTCATCTCTTCTGTTTTTTAAACAAGCAGTTGGTATTTGATTAGAAGAGAAGAACTGTTGATTTAGTATATTGCAATTTTCACACTGGAAAAATCTTTAAAGGAATATGTTTCTGCTCTGGAATGAACTTTATTATGAAAAGCTACCCTTAAGAGCTTTCCTTGAAGAATAGCTCTTTTTTGAAGAGTGTGTATATAGATAGATATATGCTCTGACCTATATGCCATCTGATTTAAATAGCGTTATATTATAAGCCATTAATAGAGCAATGGTCTATGTGTATTATTAGTTATTATGCAGTCAGGGCAAAGTTCTGTATTTTTTCAACTTCAGGCATAAGAATGCTTTCTATTCAAGTGTCTTATAGATGAGGATAGTAAGATATTAGAGGGTTAACATAAATCAATACAGTAGTTTTGAAATAAAGTTG
Source organism: Ibidorhyncha struthersii (assembly GCA_013398815.1). NCBI lineage: Eukaryota > Metazoa > Chordata > Aves > Charadriiformes > Charadriidae > Ibidorhyncha > Ibidorhyncha struthersii. Next base: position 210,976 of record VZSZ01009052.1, read on the forward strand.
ATCATCTGGGTCTCTGTTTTAACCACTGAATTGGGCCATCTCTGTCTAACATTCAGACATTGACCCTTCCTCTTTGTTTTGTTCTCAGCTTTGGAATTTTGCCACTAGAAACCCCAAGCCCTGGAGATGGATCATATTTACAAAACTACACAAACTCTTCTTCTGTAATTGATGTGCCATCCACAGGAGCACCTTCAAAGAAGGTATCTTGCATTCTAGAATGTGAATGCTGTTCTAGGGATTTGACACTGCAGTGTACTTTAAAGAGGAATCCATAATGCAGATAAAAAACATTGCATGTGAGCTGAATTGTGCTGACAACTTACCCAATGTTCACAAAATTTCTTTGGAAAAGCAATTTGAGTGTGAAACTGATTGTAGCTGCCTTTAGTTCTGGAAATAGTTTGGGTTAATTGGGAATGAAGTTTGTGTAATTTGTCTAAAAAGTGTGTGTGTTAAGGAAAAAAAACAACTGCTCTTACTAACATTTATCTAATGATGTGAAATAATCCTGTTCGTCAGCTCACATATATTTATAGGCTCGTGAGGTTGGAGGTAAGGGGAGCAGTTTAATTTGGCAACAACTGGTCAGGTATTTCCCTGACAAAATTTCTTTTACTTTTCTGAAGTCTTAGCGAAAATAAGATTCGTTGTAGAATAGTCTTACATTGAAACAACTGTTTCTAAAGCCTCAATAGTGTTTTGTTTTGAAAATCTTCTTTTCAGCTAAGCAGATGCAGCAGCAAGAAAAAGAATATGCCATATCTTAAGTAAAGATGTCTGTGTTGTAAATATTTTCAGCTTATCGTGTCACTTCCTTTGGCTAGCAAAACAGATTTATCATTATAAAAGTTGAGAAAACAAGCCATAGTCTTATTTCTAATTAAAACAAGCACTTTTTTCCTCACCCGAAGTGCACTGGCATGTGCAGACTGCCTAGCTGGTGTTGCTAGAGGCAACCTGAGGAAGGTGCTGTATCTTCTGCCCACCTGCTGTCAGAGAGGAATGTACAGACACTGATTCTAAACAACAAAGGATTCATAACTTTTCGGTGTGCAAGGTGGAGTCTGAAGACAGTCCAAAATTGGAGGGTTTACTCTACATTTTTTTTAATTAATGTCTTTTTAGGGATGACTTCAAATAATCCTGGAAGCCTTAAGTAAGCTGAAGCTACTGTTTTCTTGCAAACTATTCTTGAATTCTAGTTTACAGACCAGAGTAATCAAAATAATGCTGGTCGTCTGTGGAGGGCTGACTGATAGAAGGGTACTGTTTCACTCAGCCAAGACTTGTATAGAGGAAACTAAAAATTGTCTTTTTTACTCAGTAAGAGACTGGCATAGTTGCCATAGTGATAAATGAGAGGTGGAATGTTGATGACAGTTGAAGAACCATTTGTTCCTTTCTAAAAACAAAAAAACTGAGGATTTTTCCCTGTATTTTTAGTAAATCTAGAAGTTGCATGAGGGATACTAGTGTTTCATAGATGGCCAGCTGTTTAAAGCTCAGTGCAAGTAATAGTGTTGAATTCTTCCAAAAGTAGAATTCAAATTGCCACATTTGAGGCTCTGGACAAATCAGTTGGTGCTCAGCTTGCTGTGCCATTCAGCAAGTGAAATTTGGGAGCTGTTTAAAAACTGCATTTGTCTTCTCATTGGCCCAGTGTTTAAAAGAATAAAAGCCAGTAAGCATGTAACTTCTTTTTTTTTTTTTTTTTTTTTTTCCTTTTGGATGCTCTTCCAAAGCCTGTGATTGGGGACTCTGGAATCTCACTGCACAAGCCATTATGGTATCCTGTCTCTAGGTGTCTCGTTACTGCAACACTTTATCAGTTCTCTTGGTCCTTCTCTCCCTTCCCCCCCCGCCTTTGTTCCGTTGGGGCTGGACTGTGCTAAAACACTCTGCTGGAAGTATGTTTTGTATGGTTCATCTGGTTCCCATCCAGTAGTTGCCCAGGACCAACCAGTTTGGGACAGTTCAGTTGAAAATGCTGGCTTGTGGTGGATTGCACATATGTAGGAAGGTAAATGGTTATGTCTGAAAAAATTGAAATAGTTAGCAAACTGCAGCTATTCAGTGTAGTACTCATCTGCATTTAATCTCATGTGTTCTATGCGATAGGTAAAAAGCTTTTGGGAATCAAGTCGTAGTTGCTGCTGCTTTGTTGCTTTGATAGCTATGGTGCAACAGCACTGACATCTAAATTTTGCGAATCCATGCATGCGCTTTCTGCCCAAATGCATCTGTGTTACTACCTAAACACAGATATTTAATACAGTTTAATACACAGCTTAAGAGTTCTGATGCATGCTTTGTCCAATGCAAATCACTGGCCAGTTTCACTTCTGCTCTTCAAATTACTGACTTAGAAAAGGTTTAGTGTAGCTGTGGCCAGAATGTGCATGACTTAACAGAGGCAGTTTCCTAGGAAACACGTACGTAAATGAATGAAACATTAGGATGGATCCAAAGGCTTCCTATCTGAGTGGGCAAGCATGCTTGCTGGCTGCCTAAACTGTCCTCTGATACCAAAGAAACTGAGAAGGGAAGGACAAAACACTGGAAGTCAGATAATGCCTAAACTGGTGTTGGTTGTGCTGTCATTGATCCCACTTGCTGTTTTCTGGTGTCTTAAAGAAAATCTCTTCCAAACAGCCATCACAGAGTTGAATGTTAGTGTCCCTGAGGTGGGCAGAAAGATAGGGTTTAAGCTTTCTTTGACGGGCAGGGAGGGGAGGACCTGTTCTGAATCCTGTATAGGAAGTCTACACATCAGAGAATGAATTTCTATCTGAACTTGCTCCTTAGGTCTCAGGTTCACAGTCAAGTTACCAAAGCTCTAACTTCCCACACCTCAGCTGTGCCAGGGTGGGCATCAAAGTGTGCATTTTAGTTCTCTGAAGATGTGTGAAGATACAAGACAATGTTCTGGTGTTAGGTCATACTATGTGCTTGTAACCTGTAGCAAATAAAAGGCACAAAAAATGTGCATGCACACACAAAACATAGTCAACTGACATGCAATAACTTGCTGCTCTGTGTTGAGTGTAGGTCTCTGTTAACTTTCTGTGCCGCGTAATGCAGGTCCCTTTTTGATGAAGCAGTTTATTTCTGTATGTGTTCCAAGGGCTTGTGCAGTAATGATTTAATTTGCAAAATACTGATTTATGCTATGAACAGTATGCTAAACAGGAGAGCGGCAGGCTCAGATGTTGCACAGTGTGCATCTAATTGAGGTGTTAATAGTGAATGGCTTCTGGATGCGATTGTAACATGATAATTCAAAAATCTCTTTCTTTCTGTGGTTGCTTTTTCTGTACAACTTGCTGCAGAGAAAGAACTTTTAAGTATGACATCTTTTAATTCCCTCTTATTCTTGCACAAACATCTTAACATAAGGTTTTCTGCCACTAGATGGAGATTTTGTATCTTTCAAATAACGTGCATAAAGTTGGTAAACTCGGTGTCACTGGCATTTTAACAGGCAGAATGAGAAATACTTTTGATGGTTTCTCCTTGGGATGGGGGGGAACCCTCACCCTTTATTGAAAAAAAAAAAATCTATATTTATCCTCTTGTGCAGGGTTTGATAGGCAGAATGGATTTGCTTTCATACAGCAGAGGTTGAGACTTCTTAGTGGCATAATAACAAACCTGTAGAAACTTTGTGTTATGCAGACTGTCAGCAGGATGAGCCAAGCTGGAACAAAATCTGTCTTCTCACAGAGTGGAAATAGCCGGGAAGTCACTCCAATTCTTGTTGCACAAACACAGAGCTCTGGCCCGCAGACAAGGTAGGGGAAAAAACATTATCTTGGTGTTACCTTTTGCATCTCCTTTCTTGAAGGAATTTGACGCTGTATTTTCCCCAATGTGTATGGATGTTCCTGCAGAATTCCTTTTTGGATGAGGAAGAAGCGTATTTTTTTCTTAGGTAAAATAACTCCAGTGTATAAGTAGGAGGCTCATGTATGGTGGTTGGTCTGTTTGTTTTAAATCTCCTTTGCAGTTAGACCATTTCATCAGTAAATGAAAAAGTAGCTGGAAGGAAATTCTACTCATGTTCTTGACATGCAACAGGTAGATTTGTTTTTTATCCCTTGAAATGCGAATATCTGTGCCATAGTACTTGAGCATTTTTTTTTAAAACAAAGATAAAAGCTGTTTTTATTATAAAAATTGAGTGAAGAATTTTATTTTTTAATGTGCTGTTTGTTTTCAGTACAACACCTCAGGTATTGAGCCCCACAATTGCTACTCCACCAAATGCACTGCCTCGAAGAAGCTCTCGCCTGTTTACTAGTGATAGCTCTACAACAAAGGTAACAAACTTCATGCATTTTGCAAACTTGTGAGTTTATTACCCATGCCACTGCACTGACTAATAATTTCCCCATATGCACAGCAATTCTAACAGCTTAAGAGCAGGTTCTATAATGAGCAGAGCTTATGAAATATCTGGCTGTACAAAAAACATGTCATGATGCCATAAGTTATTTTTTTAAGCACTCGAGCGCTTAACTAAAATAGTAGGAGGAAGAGTATCATGAACAAAAAACCAAGATACACACTGGGTTGACAAACGCAGTGGTGCTTCTAGCTTTTTGAAAGAGGTGGTGGTGTTCACCCATTTGAAAAGAGGTGGTGGTGTTCAGGTATATTTATTGAAGAATTCCTTTTGAGCAGATAACTTGTTTTGCCAAAAAAAAAATGGCATTTTCGTATCAGTTTTCCGCTCTTCAAACAATGGAGTGGAACACCAAAGCACAAATACTCATGGACTGTAGTTAGGTGATGTGAATGCTTGCTGTTTAAAAATGAACTGCTAAACATTCGTGAAGTTAATAGGTGCCTGTATACCTAAGTTGAAATGTCAGTTGGCTGAGCATGGTTGTTAAAGGTGCAAAGAGGCATAAATACAATTTTACACAATACGTTTTCAAGTTTAGTTTTCTGAATTTAAAAGACTTTTTTTACATAACTTCTGCTCTTCTTACTTGCAGGAAAACAGCAAAAAATTAAAAATGAAGTTTCCACCTAAGATTCCAAACAGAAAAACGAAAAGTAAAACAAATAAGGGAGGAATAACTCAACCAAACTTGAATGACAGTTTGGAAATTACCAAACTGGACTCTTCCATCATTTCAGAAGGGAAAATTTCCACTGTTGCACCACAGATCCAGGCTTTTACGCTACAGAAGGCAGCAGCAGGTCTGTTTGAACACTATTGGTAAAACTTAGAGTAAAACTTAGTATATCTGTGTTCAAGGATGAATGGAAAAAAAATGTGTTGCTCCAGTGTTTGCTGCTTTCTTGTTTCAGTTAGCCTGCAGCTATCACCTTTGTATAATTATAAAAACTGATTGAATTCAATATCTTCTAGTTAACTTACAAAGAACACGTGAAGAAGTATTAAAAGTGACTACTTGTAAGCAGATATATCTTGCAAGCGCTGATGCTTATTAATGGTTAAAATATTTTCAGGCGAGATCCTTGGAAACTGATTCAAAGGAGCTATGAGTAAGCCAGTCATCTTCTCTCAAAATCGGGTTTACATAGTATGTTCTCCCTTCATATTTCCCACTTGTTTTTAAATGAGTCTTTATTCAGGTTGTCAGAAAATCCTAGACAAACTGCTGAATTCCTCTCTTTTGGCTCAATAATGTTTCCAGGCAGTGAGAAGATGTATCCATGGATACCAGACGTGGAAACTGTGTTCAGACCTAACAAAATGTTTGAATAGCTGCTGTAAATGCAGAACTCCAGTTGCCCTGAACTGCAGAGTTTCTCTGTTCCTGAGTATTCTGTTGCTGGTTTAAGAAGTCGTTACTATCTGACTTCCATTACAGAGGTTGATCTTTGGAATATTACGCTAAGTTAAGAGTGTATAAGCCTGTGTTTGGGAACTCCTGAAAGATTTTCCTAGGCGAATTCAGGAGAAGCACCTGCCATAATGAAGAGCTTATGGGATTAGCAGTTTCAAGTAAATAAGTCTTAGCTGTCTCTTTCCACTTTTATTTATTGTATTTTTCTCCTAGAAGGTTTGATGAGCCTTCTTCGTGACATGGGGAAAGGTTACTTAGCCTTGTGTTCATACAACTGCAAAGAAGCGATAAATATTTTAAGCCATTTACCTTCCCACCACTACAACACTGGCTGGGTGCTGTGCCAAATTGGGCGAGCTTACTTCGAACTTGCAGAATATATGCAGGTAGGAACGGTGTGGGTTGGTTCTTACTCTTTTCACTTCTGTCTTGTGTAGCTTTGCACAAAACCTGTGGATTTCCTGCAAAAGCTATGGGAGGTTTGCAGTTGAGATAATTCTATAAACATAAAAGTTATACCTGGAATGGATTTAGATCTTGACTCAGCATCAGTAGTCATTGAGCTTTCCTGAAGAAGCTGAGTTACACTTTAGGTTTCTTTTAATGTTATTTCCTCTTGCATCCAGCCCTTGGGGTCTCCTCTTTGCTTCTCCCCGTCTTCACCGACAGTCATGCTGATGTAATTGTTTGTGCCGCAATGTTGTAAATTAAATCACTGAAACAATGAGTTCTAAAACCAAAAACTTCTCTCGCCCTTTTTTAGTTAAAGCAGATCACATCAGTGACCTAGCTTCCTTTGCAGCCTCAGAAATGAAGGCATTGGCACAGCTGAGGTGATGTCAAACCGCTTCAGAAACAGAAGCGAGCAGTTAAGGGTAATCCAGCAGTTTAACTGTCCTTGTCGCTGTCCCGATAGCTGGTGTGCCCATTTCCTCAGCAGTTTTTAAAACACTTTTTTGACAGATTGTGTGCACAAGACAAATGCAGTAGGGTCCAGAAGTGGTTTTTAAACCATAAGCACAGTGTGATTAGAGAGGTGGAGCACACTGTGTTTCTTAATAGTCTGTTTTGAAAACTGAGGCCACAGACACTGATTTCCTAAAGCCAGGCTTCTTCCCTTGTTGCTGCCTCGAGTGTTGTAACCTGGAACTTTATAAAATAGATATCTACATCAGAAAGACTTCATTAGTCAACTCTCGATAAGAATCGTAACTGTCTAAAATGAAAGTAAAGCACATGTATGTGTTGTCACATGCTTATACGTGCCCCTGTCCCTGTGTCAGCTGTGTTTGCTGCAGTGATTGTCGTACTGCCTTTTGCCTTTTAATTACTATGCACAACATCTGGAGGGGTGTAGCACTCAGTGCTTCATACCCGTCATCTGTTAGGAAGGCTAATAATCATAACTGGCCTGTAAATGTAGGCTACAGCTTTCTGATTCTTGCGGATAACTTATTTTGCCTCGCTTGTGTGCCGCCATAAAACAGCAATGTAGTCTGAGCCAGCAGTAGGGAGGGCTGGCTGCATTTGTGTGGGCATAACTGTATTGGGGTGCAGTCCCTTCCTTTGCTTGACGGGGAAGTTATGGGACTTGTAGCTCTGTGTTGTACACTTACAAAGCAAAGAGGATGCTTAGTCTGAACATAGGAGGCTTCTAACCTTGATATATGCTCTGGTTTGGTGGGTGGAATTTTGTTTTAATTTCTGTTCTTAGGCGGAGAGAATATTTTCAGAAGTAAGGAGGATTGAAAACTACAGAGTAGAAGGCATGGAGATCTATTCGACTACGCTGTGGCATCTGCAGAAAGATGTTGCGCTCTCAGTTCTTTCGAAGGATTTGACGGACATGGATAAAAACTCACCAGAGGTATAAAATGTTGTGGTCTTGAATGAGAAGAGGGTAACTGTCGTGGCAAAATCAATGATTCAGAACAAAGCTCTGTGCTCTAATCTAGTTCAAGTGTATTCTCCTGTGAGACCGGCATGGCAAAACTGGAGAGGGAGGTGGTAGGATTGTCTGTGGAACTGATGATGCCTGAATGGCTTCTTAGAATATCAGCTTACGTGGAACAGGTTGAAACCTTTTATCTGTTAATGGTTACTTAAATTTGCATTGGCACCATTCATCCAGGAGGATCATGGGTTAGTCATTTCTGCTGCTGCCAGTATACAAACATAAGGAATATCTCTTTCCTGTACCACCTTTTAATTGCTGTAGTTAATTCATTGGCACTTAAAACATATTTGCTCTAGAATTTATTTTCAGACATAATGTTGCACATCTTTCTGCCAAAGTCCATTAAACTGCAGAGTATAAGGTAACATAAAGTCATAATATGCAAAAAGCCAGGCATCTTTTAATGGGTGCCACAGGAAAAGTAACAGAAGTGTGTGTTTATAGATGTGTTCTTAACAGAGTTGAGAAATCTGTAGGTTATATTGGGATTTTTTTTGTTGTTGGGGGAAAGAGTCCTGGTCATGTTGTCTTGTTTTGTTTGTCTAATAGCGGGAAAAATCAAAACCAATGAAGCAGTTGGTAGCTGTGGAGAGAAGAAAATGCAGATTCTAATACAAGGAGTGGAGAACAGTTGTGCGATTTGCAGTGATGCTAAAAATTTGGGAAGGCTAGGGACCCTGGGTTGCAATGCTTTACAGTCTCGATGCTGAGCAGGAGGGAAAGAGGAGGTTGCTGCTAAAATTGTTGCTCTGCAGATTTCCAGATTTGTCAGTTGGAGGCAACTGAAGAGTGAAAGTGAATGTACTGTCTCCTCCTTCATTATTCTTAGATATTTAAGATGTTTTGTTTTTAGGCTTTTCAACAGCTTCAAAAGCTTTAGCCATTAGTCATCAAAGTATCTAATTGGCCCAGACTTGGGTGTCCTTAGATTCTCGATTTATGTTTTTCAGCTTGTATAGCTACAAGGTGTATTTAGGCCTATCTGCCTCTCAGGAATGAGACTTAACTGTTTTATTAATGTTGTTATTTTTTAATCTAGGAGGAAGTTTATATATAATTATGTAAATCAGTATGGAAAAAAAACTGTTCGGCCCAAACTTAGTCACTCTGAGTTGTAAGCAGTCTGCTAATTTTGAAATGCTGCTTTTACTAGGCATGGTGTGCTGCAGGAAACTGTTTCAGCTTGCAACGAGAACATGACATTGCAATCAAGTTCTTCCAGAGAGCCATTCAAGTTGATCCAAACTATGCTTATGCCTACACCCTGTTGGGGCATGAATTTGTGTTAACGGAAGAACTCGACAAAGCATTGGCTTGTTTTAGAAATGCAATCAGAGTCAACCCTAGACACTATAATGCATGGTAAGTTTTGCTTCATCCTCCTCCTATTGCATGTGATACAGAACTCCTTTTGGAGAAAAATCTTCCGGATGCTGCCTGTGCTATTGCTTCCCTACCATTCTTCTCTCGAAGAAGAGAGCAAAGCTATTTCTGCAGAAGATGTGGGTCTCATCCGTTTATTAAACGGTTACTTCCACTAGGAGGGCAAAAAATGGGAGCTCTTCTGGTTTCCACAGATCATCTTGGCTGTATGGCCCCAGCTGTTTTGTTCTCTGCAGTGCTCCTCATGAATCTAGTTGATTATTCTTCAGCTGCACTTGGAGAGATAAGAGGTCTGTCCCTCTATACCTTAGGATACATACAGCTTCTTACACTAGCAGATCTAGCTTTTACTGCTTTATATGTTTTTCCACAGAAGAAGCTGTTAGTCTTGAGAAACTTATATATGCTTTTTACTTTGTAGCTGTTTAACCAGTCTTCCCATGAATCAGATATCAATTCTTCAAACTACCCAATTGAGGGGGAAAAAAACCCCAAGATAATTTTAGACATAGCCTTTTCTCAACAAGAAATAGTTTCGCACCCTGGATGGGTCTGACAAGTCTATAACCGTTTCTGCCAGGTCATATTCACTGACAAAGACTAGTTTGATTGGAATACAGTCTTACTTAACAGAATTGTTTTTCTGCTTGCAGGTATGGGTTGGGAATGATTTATTACAAACAGGAAAAATTCAGTCTAGCAGAAATGCATTTCCAGAAAGCACTTGATATCAATCCTCAGAGCTCAGTCCTACTGTGCCACATTGGAGTAGTAAGTAGATTGTACTTTATCCTTGTGTTTTTAATCTGCTTCTGTACTTTTTGCAGTAGAAAAGTATTTCTGAACACTTTTAGCAAAAAAAGCCCAACAAGTTTGGAGTACCTGTAGGAGGATCTTAAGTGCCGTATGAACAAATAATCACAGGATTAATGTGTTGGAAACCCTTTTCTCTCTCCAAACGGCTTTTAGTCAGTAATGAAATTATAATATTGGGTCATGTTTGTGTCAAAATAATAGTAATATGAAAATCAAGACTGTGTGCAGATATTAATGTGAACAGAGTATTTATAGGGTGTTTTTGTCCTTAAGAAATTAAGTGGTTTTTAACTGCTATTGCATGCACTTGGACCAGCACTTCCAGGTCTATAAAATGCTAACCTGTCTCACCTTTCAGAGCGCAATATTTTTGTCCTGACTGTATGTTCACACTGCCCTCATTCCAGTAACTTGTAGATGTGACCACTTAATACTTAGGCCACTTTATGCCAAGTGAAGTTTAAGTAGCAGGCAGCTACTTCAGCCACCATCCATTCAATTAAATTTACAGGACTATTTGAAAAGTTGGTCGCTTATCCATCTGTGGTCTTTAGAAAATGGTAGCCTCGCTCCAGAGAACGTGTGCTTATGAAGTTGGGAAGCAGTTCTCAGACATTTGTGATGGTGACTTAAGGCTGTGTAAGGGTGATGGATCGTTACCTGCTGGTATCCATTTGCCTTCTATGTGGTAACAAAGCTGTGTCAAATGCTACAGGGATAGTGGCTGCTTCTCACTCATATACAGAGGAAGGCATTTGAGTTCATTCCTGGCCAAAGGTTAAATGTTTTTTGTAAGCCGTTGGGTGGGGAGAACACTTTGAGGTGGAGGCGAGGTGAAGTTTTCTTCCTGTAAGAAAGCTTGTTAAGACTTGGTCTAGGATTGGACAAATATTTTTTTAAAGGAACAGATTGTAAGTAAATATAGTCAAATAGATTTGTCCTTGTCAGGCAGATGGGCTGTTATTTTCCCTTTTAAAATTGTTCTATCTTTCTGTAATAGGTCCAGCATGCACTGAAAAAATCTGAAAAGGCTTTGGATACTTTAAACAAAGCTATTAACATTGACCCCAAGAACCCGCTATGCAAATTCCATAGAGCTTCTGTATTATTTGCAAATGAAAAATACAAGGTAAGATTTGGTACACGTGGACAACTTTATCTTTAAATTGCTGTAGCTAGGAACGAGGATGCACTGGAAGCTAAATGTTTACAGACTAACGCTGGGTAGCATCAGGGCTTGCAGGAAGAGCCTGGGACACTGGCCTGTCTTGTAGAGGCTAACATGAAGCATTTGCTTTGACAAGTGTCACCTTTGCCAAGAGAACTATGTTAAAACTGGGGCTAGCAGGTGATGCTTTTAAAAATATTTTAGTCTAGCCCCAGAAAAAGAAAGGAAAGAGGGGGACATCATTGCAGCTGTCACTGACATGTGGCTGTATTATGAGTTTCTACTAAACTACTTAAAAAAAAAAAAGGCTCAGTGAACTGCCCTGTAAGCAATTACAGCAGTAATTGTTTCAGCTGTTTCAAAGGCTGTTGTCTAGTGGTGGGTTGACCCTGGCTGGATGTCAGGTGCCCACCAAAGCCTCTCTATCCCTCCCCCTCCTCAGCTGGACAAGGGAGGGAAATTATAACTACAGGCTTGTGGGTCAAGATAAGGGCAGGGAGATCACTTGGCAACTACTGTCAAGGGCAAACCAGAGTTGACTTAGGGAAATTAATTTAGTTTATTGCCAATTGGAAGTCAGAGTAGGCTAATGAGAAAATAAAACCAAATCTTAAAACACCTTCCCCCTCCCCCCATCCCTTCTCCCCAGGCTCGACTTCACTGTTTCTCTGCCTCCTCCCCCTGAGCAGTGCAGGAGGATGGGGAATGGGAGTTGTGGTCAGTTCATCGCACCTTGTCTCAGCCGCTCCTTCCTCCTCAGGGGGGAGCACTCCTCACACTCTTCCCCTGCTCCAGTGTGGGATCCCTCCCACGGGAGACAGTCCTCCATGAACTTCTCCGATGTGCGTCCTTCCCATGGGATTACAGTTCTTCATGAACTGCTCCAGTGTGGGTCCCTCCACGAGGCCACAGGTCCTGTCAGGAGCCTGCTCCAGCGTGGGCCCCCTGCGGGGTCACAACTCCTGCCAGCAAACCTGCTGCAGTGTGGGCTCCTCTCTCCACGAGGCCACAGGTCCTGTCAGGAGCCTGCTCCAGCGTGGGCTCTCCACAGGGTCACAGCCCCCTTTGGGCATCGCCCTGCTCCTCCCTGGAGCTGCAGGTGGATATCTGCTCCACCGTGGACCTCCGTGGGCCGCAGGGGGACAGCCTACCTCACCATGGGCTGCAGGGGAATATCTGCTCCAGTGCCTGGTGCACCTCCTCCCCTTCCTTCACTGACCTTGGTGGCTGCAGAGTTGTTGCTCACTCCTCTCTCTGGCTGCTGTCGTGCAGGTTTCTTTCCCCTTCTTAAATATGTTATCCCAGCGGTGTTACCACCATTCCTGGTGGGCTTGACCTTGGCCAGCAGCGCGTCTGTCTTGGAGCCAGCTGCATTGGCTCTGTCTGGCGGCAGCTGCCAGAAGCCACCCCTGTAGCCCTGCCACTACCAAAACCTTGCCACGCAATAGGAAGCCAAGCAATTTTGGGCTGATCCCCTGCTGACCTGTACCATGTTTAGAATGAGTCAAGATCTTCCCAGTCTGACTTTCCAGTGACTGTTGTCCTCTGGCCTCTTTTTTTATTTGGCCACAGAAGACAAGCCGCAGTCTGGCTTTTGAAACCTTGCTTCAGAAATGCGTGTGCATGTGTAAAGGGAAAGCTTTACTTAAAACTTTTTTCTTTGAAAACTCGTAACTGAACCAATTAAATGTAAAATGTGTTAAGATTAAGGACTTAATGAACTGCCCATTTGTAGATTGGTGTTAAAACTTAAAAGCAGATGATAAATACAAGAAGGGAAAAAATAAACCAAATAGTCTGCTATCTTATTGTACCTGTGCTAGTGAAGGAACTTGTTTCCTAAAGCATCACTTCACCATGGTCAACAAAACACTTGGACTCTATCAGGTTGAGACTTGTAACCCTAAAGCTAGTGTTCACATAAATTATGTAAAAATTAATGAAAGGGTCGGGGTTTTAGCACCAGTACTAAGAGAATTTTAATAGTGTGATAAATTTGGCTAGCGTTAGGTAAACAAATGTAGGTTTACACTCCCATTTATGTAGCAAGCCTTAACTTGAAATTGTGTTCACATGAATAAGCTTTAGAGAGTTGAATGGAACTTCTTATAACTAAAACTGATGTTTATTTCTAACTGCAGACTAAATATTTTTAGGTAGAATTTCTTAATAATGCCATGTTATTGTCACAGCAGAATAAACTGTGAATTGTGTCAATGATTAGTTTTAAAGTAGAAGTTTCACTAAACATTTTGGACTTCAAATGCCTCATTTACAAATGACAACTGTGTTTATAAGTCCACATATACATCTCTAAAACCAAAACCTTTCAAAAGCATAGGCTTGAGAGCAGTACGTCCAGCACAAAATACATCAATAGTATTTTTCAGAAGCTCAGTATACTAAAGGAAGTAAATACACTGTCAGCTTGTGTTCTACGCTGTTATGCCTTGCTGGGGGCGATAGGGGCATCTTGTGTCAGTTAGAGGTGTTGTATGAGACCAAAGCCCAAGAAACTTACTCTATTTGTATAATAACGGGGCTATAATATGCTACAATCCTTAAATGAGAAACCAATGTAAAAGGAATTTTAGATGCTTCTCATGAGATCATACTGTTCTTGATGGAATATACTGTATGTAAAAGCCGGAAATTTTTTTTTTCACTTTAGTGCTAGATCATAGTTTAGTGATGGTATAACTGGCTGCATGCTGCTAGCTTGTACTTACTAAGCTCTTTTTTCTTCCTTCTAGTCTGCTTTACAAGAACTTGAAGAACTGAAACAGATTGTTCCCAAAGAGTCTCTTGTTTACTTTTTAATAGGAAAGGTAGGTAAAACTTAACTGTGATCATAAGTCCTTTAGTTTCCCTTGTTGCAGAAATGTATGCCTAATGGGAAAATTTGATGCCTGTCACTAAGCTGCTTCCATTTGGAGCAGTATTCTAAAAATTCCCAAAGCTTTAATAAGGCTTACTGCTCACAGTTTTATTATGTATTGGCTTTTAAATGCAGAAGACAGTTATTACTGGAGCACTCTTCAGCTCTCTTTAAAAACATACCTATTAAAAATAACCCAATCCAGTGTTATTCTTTGCCTGCTTTGATTTCACCACTGTCAACTTGAAAGATAACTGACTTAAAAAATGAATTGGTCCTGATAAAGATACTTCACTGGAAAGAGATACGGTGGTTGTGCACACAGACATTTATCTTTCCCTGAAAATGGAACTCTTATCAAGACTCGACTCAATATGATAGCAATGATGTGATCAATGGAGATCCTTAAAGTTTTGAGAGATAGTCCATCCATCAGTTGCAGCGTTGGTTATTTGTGTGTAGCCATTAAAATGTTGAGTCACATTCTAATGCATTGTATCAGAGATGCTGAACAAAGAGTAATTGTAGAATGCTCCTAAGTTTCCATCAATAGCCTCAATGTCCTTTTCAGCTGACAGCCTCCCCGAAAGAGTTGTAGAAGGTTATCAGTTTGAAAGAAAGAGGAATCTTTAATGAGGCTAATAAGAGTAGGGTAGTACAGGAAAAGCTACTACTGGTTTGTTAGTTGGGTTTACATTCCACTCTTCTTCGTGTTTAATGCCAGAGAAAAGTAATCTAGTAATAGAAATCCTCCTTCCTCACCATGTTCTCTGCTAATATGTTGTAAATAAGTTCTGTGGTTTTCTTCTGTGGGGTGTCTGTTCAATAGGAAGCAACAAGACAAACTTCCCTCTAGCGTAGTCCTCTTAATCAGCAAGCTTTCTTTTTTTTTTTTTTTTTTAAGCTGGAGAGAGGTAGAAGGATTTGTGCTGAAATCTGTTGACTGGTATTTGTCCAGGAGTAGCTGGACCTCTAAACTGACATTGGGGTTGCCATGTCTTGACAAACTTAAGTACTTTCACAGTTTAAATGCTTAACACATAAATTACTTGCTCATCTGTCCTTAATGATAAGGAGGGCTTCCGTACAAGTTATGGTGACAAAGAAGGTAAAATACGGACTGGATGCTGCAGAGCAGTCTTGTCTTGAAAATGTTGCTGTTCAGTTTAGCAGGACAAACTAGGTGTCACTTAATGTCCTGTTATTTTCTCTACCTGCTAATGACAAAGGGCCCCTTGAGGATGTAGGAATGGCCGTGCTGAGCCAGATCGGAAAACCTGTCTGACCCTGTATCCTGCCATTGCTAGTCCTCAATAGGAGAGCTGTAGGGAAGAGCATAAGATTAGTGCATGCATGTGGTGATACTACCCCAAACTATTCTCTGGGCCTCTGACAGCAGAAATCTGAGACTTTGGGCCTTTCCTGAGCCACAAGTAATTTGGGGTAGCAATGACTCAAGAAACCGAAAGGGTGATGAGGGGGTAAGACAAAACATGTACACTAATAGCTCTTACACCACCCTGCTGCAGAATTCCACAGCTTAAATTTATAGCTGAAGATCCACCTCCTTGTGTTTTTTTGAATCTGTCAGCTCCTAGTTTAGTTTAAATTTTTTTTGAGACTTAAATAGAAATACTTGATCACTCTTTTTACATGTATTTGCCGTTTCCCTTGGAACTCATATAATAAATCTCCTGTATCTACCCTCTGTTGCTTTTCATAAAATATCAGTTAACTGTGGTTTGGTATGTTTGTTGTCCAAACCTTCAAGTAGCAACTTCATGTAAATGTAGCATTTTGTGCTTTTATTTTAGGTTTATAAAAAACTGGGTCAAACACATTTGGCCCTAATGAATTTCTCATGGGCAATGGACTTAGATCCCAAAGGAGCCAATAACCAGATTAAAGAGGCCATTGATAAACGTTACCTTCCAGATGATGAGGAACCAATAACTCAAGAAGAGCAAATCAGTGAATGTTACCCCTATGAATCAGGTTTGTATTTCCAATCCTTTGCCATTCAAGGAGGTATTTCCACTTAAGTGGTAGGAAGCATACCAGATTTAATAAGTGAAACCTCGCCCCTCGGCAAGCAAGAACTCCAGAGGCTCTTCATTCGGAAGAATTCATTAATGCTTCCTACAGCAAACATGAAATAAAGGATTGTGGTATTTCTTTAGAATCCATAGATGGAGTAGGACAGAGATAATGACTGTAAATTCATACAAGTTGTGGTTGGCTAATAGTGTCCTAGGAGAGCAAGATGTTCCCAGAGCCACAAATCTTCCCTCACAGAAGCACCAAATCATTTCAAGGTAACTGAAGGGCAACTGACGTTATCTGTAGAGGCTTTGTCAAAAGTTAAACTGGATGTTGGGTAAAACTGTTTGGTCTGCTGAACATAAAAAGTAGCTTTTGACGAAAGTCCTGGGAAAGTCCAGTTTCATTTGACTCAAGAGAAAATAAAACACTCCTGTTATACTACTTGGGAATAATCCACCAAAGGCATGGCCTGGGTTTCTCTTCTCTCTGACTTTTGATTATGAGCTTAAATTCCATGAAGCATGGGCAGCTCTAAAGCAAGTGTACTTGTAAATACTGACTTCCTTGATGCAGCCTGAAATAGTGATAGAAAATAAATACTAACGGGTGATTTAATTCTCTTCCTCCAAAGAAGAAAATAAAACAGTTTTTGGATTCTTGTTAAAAGATGTATACGATGTTCTGCAATTCTAAATCTTCAACTGAAAAACTTGTAATGTTTTCCTACTGCCTATCATGTTGATTTTCATTGACCCGGTGTACGGTGGGCTTTTTAATACTGGAAGGTTATCCTGCACTGTCAAGAGTTATTCTGTCCCTGCTATTGCAGCTGGGTGAACTTAGAGCACTGGCTGACTGGGGGCTGAGCGTGTTTCTGACCAGAAGATGGAGACAGAGTACTTGAACTGCTGAGTGACAACTAAACACTACCAAAAAAAAATAACCCAACAAAAAAATCCCAACACACAAACCAACAACCCAACCCACACCTCAAAAAGAACCCAGACAAGTGAAAAACAAACAACCGACACTCCCTACAACACCCAAAACCAAACAAACAAAAACTAACCCAAGAAAGAAAACCACTACCTTAATTAGTCCAATAAACAAAATAAAACAGAACATAAACCAGTGTTAGGCCGTGTGTAAGCAATTCAATGTTCCTGGCTGTGCAGATAAATTGTAGAAGAGTTTCTCATTCTCAGCTGGACAACACTTAGGATACATGAGACAAATTAAAGTAAACTAAGGTGGTACTGGGGTGGGGGAGAGCTGTGTTTAATCCACTGGCCTAGTGTAAGCCTTTCTGGGCATTATGCTGCCTGGCACGGGCCTGGCCGTGCCCATTGTACAGAAACCTGTAACGTGCTTGCATTAAAGCAATAAAAGGCAGCGGTGTTTCTCCACATGAAACAACTTAGGTATTTGGGAGTTTACAACGAATATGCAAAATTCTATTACGGAAAGCAGACTGCAGTTGCTTTCCTGTGTGTGAAGAACAACCATCATTAGGTATTTACCTTCATTCTAATTTTAACAAGTACAGAAGTTAAATATTTAAGGGTAGCTTCTCAGTATGTACACATTTACGTCTCATGCTGTGCAGGGCATGCTGGCTTTATTCAGACAGCAGCAGGGATCTAGTTTCCCTGGAAATGCTACGCAAGCAGAGTAATTCTTCAGCATCAGAAAGGTCTGTGTGTGTTTACTCGAAGCAGTTCTCTTGCCACATATCTTATGCAGTATTCTTTGTCATGGGAGCAGGGAGCAAGTAGAGACTGCCTAACGCTACTAATTGAATATTATTTGATTGTAAATGGAGTGGTTGCAATGCACTACTGCAGCGGGTAGCTAATGTGAGCGTTTCAGGCAGCTGGTGTGTTTTGAAGGATAGGGAAGGTTAAACTGCTCCTAAGGCAATTTTGGAACCCTCCGTACCCATCCCTACCTAACGAGGTGTCAGAGATTCCACATTCTTAACAGAACCATGTACTTTGTATTAATTCCTTTCTATAGACTTCATTAAGCTTGCAGGAGTCGGTGTATTGGGAGGGAAAAGCCATATGGCTTTAAAGCATTTTGAGGGGAAGCCTGAATCCGCTGCTACTGTGCTTTTTTGACGCGCTGGAGTTGATTGTGGGGGAATCTTTGCAGTGAAGCAGCCCAGTAGTGTTTGACGACTCTGTGTTTCTTTTTCTTCCAAGGTGGCACAGACGAATCCCAAGAGAGCAGCATGACAGATGCAGATGACACACAGCTCCACGCAGTTGAAAGTGATGAATTTTAACCTCCAAAAGCCAGTATCTGAGCTTGAGTGTGAGACTGGTACTGTTGTGTTCTCCCCTTCCTTCGCATCCTGGGTCTTCACATCACTGAGCCAGCATTGTCATTATTCTCCACTGACACCATGAGTACACCACTCAGACTTAAACCGTACGCAGAGTTAATGGCAGTGCAATATTCAGCTGCTACTGAGTCTGACTAGTTGGCTCTCTTACATGTATGAAAGTGACTTGAGGAGGAAATGCTATTTTTGGACTCCCCTTTGCTGGAAAAAATATCATGGAAGAAAGACTTGTGGTTTGCTGTAAGGAAGCCAGTAGATGTGGGGATAGTACTAATGAAGCAGTGTCTTGTTCTTTTTCCAGAAATGTGTCTTAGTTTGGTTCTTTCTTGGTAAGCAGAGTGCTGAACCTCATTTCCAAGTTCTTCAAGGACAGTGTTGACAAATGCGGGCTGTTAAAGACTTTTGCATATTGTAGTGTAACTTAAATTGCCAGGGAATGTAAACGACCTTAAAGCTGCAGTTTCTCCAGTGAACAAACACGGTGCACGGTGCTCGGCACTGGGAGCGTGTCAGACTACAAAAAACACCCCGTGTCCCTACTTAGAGTGCAAACTTGCAGGAGTGGAAATCCCATTGCAGAATCAAAGCTTTCATGAAATGCTTTCATGTTCTAACCAGGGATTAATTTGTTCACCTGGTTTTCGAAAGGTCAGTGTTTACTTTGTACTTCAAAGAAGCAAGTCAGCACCACCGTGCTTCATTTTTCATCTACCCCTTGACTTGTTCTTCCCCTTTTAGGAATAAAAATTAATAAAGGGCAAAATCAAGAGAGAAACATAGATACCACTGTAATGTGAAAACATCAAACCCTTAATCCAGAGTGACTGCGCGTTTCTAAGCAGATAGACTGGGAAGACCGTGGAAGCCTTAATACAATCAGAACCTTAGTCAAACGCATCAAATAATTACCTAAGATTAGTAGTATTTTTAAAACTGTTTTGTAAAGTGTGGTCCAAGCAGGATGCAAAAATGTGCAATCATCTGTCTTTCTCCTTTTCATTTTTTAAGCTGTTCTTTAAGATTCTCGCTCTAGGAACACTTTCCGCTTCTACAGAGGCTCCTTCTGTGAGAAGAAAGCTCTGCCACATTAGTGAGTCCAAAATGATCTCTGTAGCGTTCTGCAGCAGCAATTAGTGCCCTTTATGCAGTGATGATAAAGAAAAGTGTATGATATAAGTTGTTTTAAAGAGCAATTTATGCATAATAAATTGGGAATGATATAAATTTCATAGAAACATATTTGTTGTGATCGGTCTTCATGTTTGTGGGTTGGTTTGTTTCTTTTTTAATGTATTGGTTTTTAGGGGTCTTTTAGTTACCTTTAGAACATCATTTTTTAATTTCTGTCCTCATCTTGCACTAGGCACAGCTTCTGTCACAGCTCCTCTCTGGTCACGAGCCACAGGGACACCTTTATCATTTGAAAAATAATCCGCAAGTGCTGAGCAAAAAGATAATTCTCTGACCCTTTTTTTTTTTTTGGAAATAAGAGGATAAGCAGTGAAAAATAGGCTTAAACTCCCCTTAAAGAGTGAAAAGGAATTCCTAAAATCTGAGGAATGATAATATATTAAAGGAGCTTTGCCTCTGCCACATACTTCTGATCAGTGTCTGGGAGGTTGATGGATTGACTGGAAAATCGTGACGTCTTTCAGCTGGCTTGAGCATCCCCCATCTCACACGGCTTTTTGTGGCGATGGATATTCCGGGGCAATTCCCTTTCCTGAGGAGTCCTCCCCAAGGAAGACACAGGGTTCGGGTGTCCCGGGAGCTGATGTGCATCCATGACGGAGCCCACGCACTGTGCTCGAGTCAGCCGTTCCCATCCTGGCACAGGTTCCCATCCTGCCGCCACGTGTGTGCGCAGCTCCCGCTGCAGCCCTCCGCGGAGGATGTTCTCCGCAGCACCTCAGCGTAAGGTCTGGAGGCAGCACTCGTGTGAATGCCACCAATTAACTTAATTGGCTTCCTTTCGGTTCCCAACTTATTTTCTAAGCAAAAAGCAGGAGTAAGCAGGTACTACTCTCAATTCTTTTCCCTAAGAAACGCTGCTTGTTTAACTGAGGACCACAGCGGTAGGAAATTAGGGGGCTTTTCCCCTTTTCTTTTGTTCTCTTAAAAATTGTGAACAATTGTACTAAAATTTTCAACACCCTGGAAAGAGCTCTTAATTCAGCTGGGATGTTAAAAGGGTGCTTGTGCTACCTGCAGGATTTAATACTCACTTTATGTGTATGTCATAGCTTAAAGTGATTTTTTTTCTTCTTTTTTCCCAGGAATCTCAAGTAACATTTAGACCGTGCTGCTATTTTACCTTCTAAATAGATAACACGGAATTAGTATTTAATCAATAACATTTTGCTCTCTTTGAAGAGGGGCAGGGGGAAGGAGGGGGCGAGCATGAAGGCACTCTGGCAGCCAGGTTAGAGCAAGTGTGTTCACTGAAAAGAATTAGGGAACTGTCATTTTCTTACAACAAAACTATGGAAAAATGCAAAGTGTGGGTGTGGTGTGTACTATTTGCATTGAAACAATGTAATTTGTCTTTTTCTTTTTTTTTTTTTTGCTTTTCCTGACTTTTTATTTCAAAAATTGTACAGTCTTAGGAAAAAAAAAATTCTTTTCTGTTAATATATTTGCGATTCATTAAAGGATGTGGAAAATCCAAATAAACTACTTTTAAAAGCAGGCTTATCCATAGGTCCTTTGGGTCGGTGTGGGGATTCATCCTGCAGGAGGCGGGCGAGTGCGGCAGAGCTGGAGCGAGGTTTAAGGATTTTTAAGGTTTTGGGGTACACGGGGGCCGGGTCCTGTCCTGCTGGTGATTCTGGTGTCACCTGTGAATCTGCCACAGGCTCCCAGCGAAGTGGGCTGCGAGTATCATCTTCATGGGCTGGAATTTTGGGTGAGGTGTGGGTTATTACAGGTGACATCGAGGCACAGGGTGAGGTTTCTGTTCCTCGCCAGCTTACATCCAGCAGCTCACCAGGAGATGCTGTAAGTGCCCAGGTATGGAGCAGACTTTGTTTATTTTTTATTCTGCCTTCTAGAGCAGCTCATGACATTGTTTGTGGCTGCAGCTGCTGTCGGCTCAGCAGAGAAATGATTACAGACTTCACTGTACTTTCACAGCATCACAGAGGGGCCGGGGTCAGAAGGGACCTCCGGAGCTCATCCAGTCCAACCCCCTGCCAGAGCAGGGTCACCCAGAGCAGGGTGGAGGGGAACACATCCAGGCGGGTTTGGAATGTCTCTGGAGGAGGAGACTCCACCACCTCTCTGGGCAGCCTGTGCCAGTGCTCCGGCACCCTCAGAGTAAAGAATGTTGAGACAGAATTTCCCGTGTTCCAGTTTGTGCCTGTTGCCCCTTGTCCTGTCGCTGGGCACCACTGGAAAGAGCCTGGCCCCATCCTCTTGCCAGCCGCCCTGTAGATACTGGTCAGCATTGCTGAGATCCCCTCTCGGCCTTCTCCTCCCCAGGCTGAACAGCCCCGGGGCTCTCAGCCTTCCCTCAGCAGAGAGACGCTCCAGTCCCTGAGCATCTCCGCAGCCTCCGCTGGACCCTCTCCAGCAGTTCCCTGTCCTTCTTGAACGGGGGAGCCCACAACTGCACACAGCGCTCCAGATGTGGCCTCCCCAGGGCAGAGCGGAGGGGGAGGATGACCTCCCTGCACCTGCTGGACACGCTCTTTGCAATGCACCCCAAGGAGCCCATTGGCCTTCTTGGCCACCAGAGCACTTTGCCGGCTCATGGGCAACTTGTTGTCCGCCAGGACTCCCGGGTCCCTCTGCAGAGCTGAGGAAAAGCCGGGAAGGCTGAGGCTCACAGCTGTATGGGAATTCCTCTTGCTGCACATACAGTCATCTTGGATTAAAGCTTTTTGCACTCATTTTTGCCCACTATATTTGCCTAATCCAGTAATTGTTTTGAGAGCCAAGTTCGGCTGTAAAAGTGCCACTGAACTTAACCCTCTCCTACACCTAGTTGCCACCTCCTTTTTTTTTCTCCCCGTTTCTTTTAATCCTGGATTTCTATGACGGTGCGTACACGTGCAGTCCCGTAGTCACACTCTATGCTCTGCAGCCGACTTCCCGCCCTGCTGTACGCACGGCAGCGAGAGACGGGTTATTCTTCCTGTGTCTCGGTTGCAGCGTCTGTGTCGGCTCAAACGCGGGTGATTCCGGCTGTACGCTTCCTAGTGGTGAAACGAAGCTTCGTTACGGGTAGGCTGAGCTTTACGATGTCTCCAGAGAAAAGCAAAGCATTCATGAAATTTGCCTCGTAAACTGCACTACTTTGTTCTGTGTCTGAATCGCAGCAATGCCGCCAACACGAGGAGTTGTTCGTATCTCGGGATTTCCAGCTCGGGGATGTGTTTGACACCTGGTCTTTACAAACACCTACAGCTTCTTACTGGTGCTCCGCTCTGTTGTTCATTGGTGACTTTGCTGCTGCATCGTCTCCCTATTTTCTGTCCCTCTGTCGACGTTAGTGACTTTATTTGAGCAAGACCTGGTCCCAGAGCAGGCGCGGGTTCATGTTTTTTAAAATGGAGCAGAAGAATGGGGTTTCTAAGGCAGGAAGCTCTGTGTTCCCGAGACTCAGAGCAGCGGGGTTTAAAATTATATTCACACAGAGAATAAGACTTTCCCTGCTGCTCTCGCCTGTCTGCTTTTCAAATCAGCATTTGTGAAGTACCCGATTTTGGGTCCAGCTGCCGTATAAACCCTGGGAGGTGATCCTTGCTTTGAAATGCCCCGGCGGCGGGCAGCCGGGGGGACAGGGAGAGGAGGGGACCCGGTCCCTTGCCCGGGGTCGCAGCACTGGACCCGGACAGCAAACGCCTCTCCATCCTCTGTGTCCTCGCATCCAGCTGGGCAGAGTCACGGAGCAAAACCACAGACCAGGAATGCCGGACCCAGGACAGCCCGGGGAGGTGGAAACGGGACAGACGGGGGTGGAGGAGACTGAGGAGCCGCTGTGGCAGCTGGAACAGAGACGTGAGACTGATGGGAAACGGGGGAGTNCAACTGTTCATCCAGGATCAGACCAATCTGGGGCTTTTTTGGGTTTCTCAGAGCTTCAGCAGATGCAATGCTCAGCAGGGCCAACCCCTGCGCTGCTGCAGCCTTGCGGCACAGGCAAACACGGACATCGGTGGCTTCTGCATCCACTGGTGCCCAAACGCCATGTCCGTGGCTCTGGCTGCGTTCCTGGTCCATCTGTCAGGGGTTTGGGGGTCCAGCCCCCCCATCTCGTCTGATGCTCTGACCCCTTCTCACCTGGAATGTGCTCTCCCAGCCCAGATTGGTTCAATCGGCCTTAAAGGATGGGAAAGGTTTTCAGATATCCGAATGGTACCAATCAGGGAAGTATCAGAAATGCCTCTTAGATCAGGAAAAAAAAACTTTCAAAGGTAAATTCCATCAAAAATACCCCAGAAAACCACGTCCAGAAAGGAACCACGAGTCCCTTTCTGACAATCTTTACATTCAGACATTTTATCGGTTAAAAATCTCCTCCCGATTCAAAATCCAGCAGTTCCTATCCACATATGTGCGGAACAACAGAAATTCTTTGTCGTTGGGACATTTGGAAAGTGAGCTTCAGAAGACAAGAGGATTACTTTGCTACTTTCTGCCTCTTTTGGTTTCTCGTGTGCCTCAACAGCTTTAGAAAAAAGGCACTTTCTGGCAGGTGGTTCTCTCTCAGACCCATCGCGCCGGGTGAGTGGCACATCTACTGCACCCGCTTTCAAAGCCTTCGTTAAGGCAATCTGCTGCGTCGCTGGCAATCGCCTGCAGAATACGGCCATATTCTGGATTTTCCTGGATAACCAGGAAAAAGAGCCGGGTTGCAACCACCATAGGAAAACCACCTTCCCTGGGGAAGGAGAGACAGAGGGTGGTGTCAGTACGTGAGACGGTGAATGCGGCTGCTCTGTGTAGGGCATCTACGAGCTTTAATTTAAACATAGAGGAGTTTGGCCACTACATTGAGTAGGGCCAGAGGTTCCCCCCGCGTCCTCCCTGCAGCAGAAGCGGTGGTGAAAACTTCATGTTGGTCCTTAAAAGTGAAAATCTCTGCTGAAGGGGAACAGGCCGCCTATATCTAACAACGCGTGTGTGGCAATCCTTTGACAGAGAAGGAAGTCTCCTGCCTCCCCGTGCCAGATGAATTACTGATGTTCAGCTAATCCCGCGTAAAGCCTCTGGGTGTAGCGGTGTCTCTCCCTCCATCGGCATCGGCCGGTGGATGGACCTACCCGGACTTTGGGGAGGTGCAGGAGCAAGAAATCACAGCTCAAACCCATCACAGCTCTGTTTGCCCAAGGAGCCAGAAACGGGACTTTCCTGAGTCCTCCAACTCACCTTTGCTCAGGTGTTGGAGATACCTTATGACGGTACAAAACCTCCTGGGGATTCCTGGGGGGAGGAGAGCACTGAGGACCAGGATGTCATCCGTGATGTTGATGCTGCTGTTGACGTATCTGGAGCATCTCGCACGTCCTCTCTGCTGTCCCAAAGGGAAACAGGGACTCTTGTCGCGCAGAAAGACCATCAGCGAAAAGCGAAGGAGCTTGTCTTATCCTCGGCGCGGGGGACATGGAGTCAGGCCTCTAGTTTGAATTAAACCCAGCCTGCCACTGGGATGAGAGCTAAAAGACAAAAAAAAAACCCCAACAGTGGAAGCAACTGAACAAAGAGCACTGCTGTTGTGTCTCCCCACACGCGCAAGCGGAAGGAGAAGCCGGTGGGAGGTTTTCCTTCTCTGGGAGAAGAAGATGACGCTGAAGATGACCCCGAGTTCCGCAGCGTGGGGCTCACAGGGACCTGAGGGAGCGCTGCTGGGCCACGATGGTCGGCTGGAGCATGGCGGCCACGACACAGCCTGGGGCCAGCCCAGGCACGGCCATGGGCGGGGGGACATGGGGACGTGATGCTGGACCTCCTGCAGCCCCGGTGTCACCTGCGGCGAAGGGACCTGTGTCAGCTGTGGGACAGGACCCTGCTGTCACCCATGGGGTGGGAGCCCCTGTCACCTACGGGACAAGAGCCTGTGTCACCTGTGGGACACGCACCTGGTGTCACCCATGGGAGCCCGTGTCACCTATGTGACACTAGACTGATGTCACTCGTGGGAGAGGAGCCCATGTCACCTACGGGACAAGAGCCTGTGTCACCTGTGGGACATGCACCTGGTGTCACCCATGGGAGCCCGTGTCACCTATGGGACACTAGACTGATGTCACTCGTGGGAGAGGAGCCCATGTCACCCGTGGGACACAGCCCCAGTGTCACATATGGGGCATGGGCCCGGTGTCACCTGGGGGACATGGGCCTGGTGTCATCTGTGGGACAGAGGCCCGGTGTCACCCGTGGCACGGGAACCCTTGTCCCCCGTGGGACAGGAGCCCGGTGTCACCTGCGTGGCCGGTGCACCTCGAGACCTGTGGGGGGGGAGCCCCGTGTCTGCCGTGGCTC
>VZSZ01009067.1:761-36273 GCA_013398815.1 Ibidorhyncha struthersii
CGGCAGAGGGGAGGGGAGAGGAGGGGGGGTTGGGGGTGTCCGGGAGCCCCGCGGGGTTCGGAGGAGCGTGGGCACCGCCGGAGCTGGGGGTCTGTTTTTCAGGAGGATGAGCTGAAGTACACCCTCAAGCGTCTGGTGGAAGGACTGGGAGCCACCCGCAAGGCCGCCCGTCCCGGCTTCAGCTTGGCCCTGGCACAGGTGAGTATTTGCCAGAGCAGAGCAGAGCGCTCTGCGGCCCCTCGCCAGCCCCAGTCAGTTCCTGGGGTCCCGCTTTGCTGCTTGTGAGGAGGCTGGAGGGCTCCAGTCTGGCAGCTTCTGTGTGCAGGTGGGCAGAGAAGGCTCTTGCAGCGAGTGTAGGAAAACTGTGCGTTTTTAAATGGCGCTAGTCTCTTTTAGAAGCACTTATAAAGGTATAAACTATACCAATATTGCACTTGCGCTACAGAATTCTGTCCTGCCTCAAGAACCATCCTTAATTTGCAAACTTTGACGAGGCTTTCAAATATGCTGCGTTTAGAACCATTGTGACTTCTTAAAATTGATGTGCTCCTGGTGTTGGGCTGTTTATGATGGAGATCGGAAAGGACAACCCTTTAACACACACGTTAAAGGGTTTTTTTCTTCCTGCTGTTTGAGTCTGTAACATAGCAAAGAGTCCCAGCAATGGGATCACCGGCGGGATCTGACCTCATCTCACCGAAGAAATTGATAGTGCAGAAGAGCCTGTATTCTTCCCAATTAGATCAGGCTTTGCGTGTGATGAAAAGCTGTGTTGCTTCTGTTACAGGGTCATGCAGTTGCAGCAAAATGTTCTCATTAGTAATCCTGCTAAGTCATGTATAGGGGGGAAAAAAAAGGAATACCAGCAGGTATATTCATGTCTACGCCAGTTCCTATTCTGACACATCTTCTGGCGATCTAGTTGTCTCTATTCTGACCTAATAAAGCAGCACATCCGCTGCTATGCTGAACAACTGTTCAGCTCTATTTCAGCTGAACTTGATAAAACTTCATAAAATGGAAGAACTGCGAACTGAGCTATTTCATCCATCTCCTCAGGTTTTACAGGCTTTTGAGGAAATTCCAATGTGCAGTGTCCTGGAACAGATAAAAGAAAAACACAATCTGGAAAAAGGGAAAAAGGTGAGTCGGCTCATAGCAGCGTTGACCACAGCTAGTTTAAATTAACCATTCTCTATTCTTTGAAGGCTTGATGCCTGGATACCATAGTTTTGGGGTTATTGCTAAGGCAAATGACCGTAGTGAAATAATGGAAATATTTGTAAAAACTGGAAGTTGATGACATTGTCATCTGGCCCTGTTTAGCTGAGATTCATCCACATGACAGAAGGGTAATCTAGGATAGTTCTTAAACACAGTGCAAGGGGTTGCTTTTCAGTGTGTTATCTTCTTATGTCAGGGTGTTCAAGACTAGATCTTCCAGCAGTCTTGTTCCAGTGATCAGAGCTATAGCTGAATGTGAAATCTAATTGCTCAATGAGGTGTATTTTTAACCCCTTTTTTTTTTCCTTTTCAGAAATTTGTGCAAAATGCTGCTTTTGGAAACTTTTTTGGAGTTATGGCTCTGTTTCAGTCTGGCCGGCTTGTTAAGGTAATGTTACCATTGTTATGTTGTGTGTCAGTACTGGTTCTAGGACTGTCTGAAGCGGAGAAAGGATCTAGAGGGAAAGCCTGGGTTGTTGGCTAGTAGATGAGATGGCATTTGAAGCATCAAGTTCAGTTCATTTCTTCTGCATTATCCGTAGGCTTTTTGTGCCTTTTAAATGTCTGTTCCTTTCTTGACTGCAATGTAGGAACTGTGTCAGATAGTATGGAAGGTTCTTACCTGTCCTAGAAGGCAGGCATCTGTTTTCATATACAGCCAGAAACACCATTCTGGGGAAAGCTGAAAGGCCTGTCAGGAAGAAATTGTATCAATTTCTTATTACAAGTAGATTTAAGGGTCTCCAGAGCGGATTATTACCTGAGCTTTCAGCTTAATCTTTGATATATGTCCTCTGTTTTTGGCTTATCTTTCCTTTCTAGGACCGGAAAGCTCTACTGGAGAGCATCCAGCTTCTCCAGCAACTGGCGCATCACCAGGCATACCTCAGAGATCTCCCTCGCAAAAGTATTATTGACATCATCTCTCAGGTATAGCCACAGCACGTGGTGGGCGGGAGGAGGAAGGACTTTGCTTCAGGGGCTGCTTTTTCCTTAGTTTGTTCATAGTTAAAAGGGCGTGCGTGTGGAAGGGTGAGTTTAAACTGTGGGAGCCGTTTTCTATATTGTCTGTGGGCAGACGCTTTTATTCTGGGAAGGATGCTCTGGTTTAGCTTAGTCTGATTTCATCATGGACAAACCCCTAGTCTGTTTTTTCCCAGTTGACTTGCTTGGGTGGTACATTAGACCCTCTGCTCTTTTGAATAGTAGTATGCTGAAAACTCTGGACAGCAAACCTTCTTTTTTATGCACCAAGCCAGGGCCTAAGGTTGAATTTTGAGCTGTTGGGAGTGAAAGGATGTTGGGACATGGAGTAAAGGAACTCTTGAGTATGTAGTAAAAGAAGAGGGTTTGTTTATTTCCTTCTTTTTTGCGGATATTGTTTGTAGATGTGAAGACTAACAGTATTAAATCAAAATTAAATAATGTTTCATATGGAAGTGTTCTGAGTCATTTAGCCTTGATGTTAAGTTTAAATGTATTTTGAATCCAGTCTTTAAAAAATACCAATTAAAGCAGGTTTTGTGCATTTCTTATTTTATTGATGAAAATGTTGGTTCTAGTTTTCTCTAAAGCCATTGAACACAGTTGTTTACCAGCAAATCCTATTGAAACAAGTAACTTATTTTGGGGAAATATTATTAAAAGCTAGTACTAGAGTGTTTCCTCCTCCCTGCGCTGAATGGCTGTACTGACAGGAGCAGTCGGACAGCAAGAGAACAATTGCAGCCGGAGTCAGTAGACCAGAATTGCTGTCTGATGACAACATATTGTCCAACTCCACGTGGTTAAGCACCTGGGGACTGTATGGCAGTACTGGACACATCCATTATTTATTTTTGATTGTGTCACCATAAAGACTACTTCCAAAGTTTCCAGAACACTGTAAGCTTTTAGTAAAATGCCCTACAATGTGGATATTTTAATATACTATGCAGCAAGTTAGTAAAATGCCCTCAGATGTTTCTCGTGTGTTCTCACCTTCATTCTTGTCTAGGTTCCTGAAACTGTGTTTGAGGAGGTCCTGTTTGGCATCTTGCAAAGTGACCTCGCTTCAGCTTTCACATCTCCAGATAACCTGCACCTTCTGCTTGTGGGCATGCAGAAATTCCCCGGTGTTCTGAAACCTCGAAATCTGAAGAAGCTGTTTGGCTCACCTACTGTTGTAAATGAGGAAAATATTCCCAGGTAAGTTCTTAAATAAGGAACATTAAATGCAACATTCTTGGTCTCTTGGCTAGCAGTGAGAGAAATGTGGCTTTCATTCCGACACCTGCTTGTATTTGCCACTGCAGGTGCTGTTAAGGGTTAGGCGCTAACTGTTACGCAGGTTCCTAAATTATAGTGCTCTCATTTCTCCCAAGAGGCACAGCCTCCAGTGCTCAGGAAATGTTCTGTGTCCTTCAGCAGGATGAATTTGGCCTTCAGCAGTCCCCTTCCAGGCCAGATCTCTCATATTATTTTCTTTCTTCTAGACTTGTAGAACTTCTGCAAAGTGTTGCCAAGTCTGAAAAGAAGGACAAGAAATTGCCCAGTGTAGCGTTTGATTTGTTACAAGTTTCGCTGAAGGAAGGTGCCTTTGAACTGTTCTGGAAGGAAGGTGTAGAGGATGGACTACTGAAGGAGAAATCGGGACCTGTGAGGTTTGTTTTAACATATGTCATTTATTGTTTTCCATATTATCCTTCTGTTTCTTGCCCCAGTGTTTCTGCTGCTGCCCTGTGGTAGGATGGAGCATATGTGTCTCATGAACAATGTGAAAACACTTGCTTTTGGTTATTTAGGTGTTCATGAGAAACTATAGAGAGCCTAAATCTAGGAGTTAGTAAGAATTCTCTTAGAATTGCGACGTATAAAAAATTTGGGGTAAAATTTAACTAGGACAGCACATAACGGTGATGCACCTCACTGGGCATAGAGGTGTCTTAGATCTATAGCTTGCTCCTACAAGACTTGTCAGAGGAGCTGTACTGTCCCTTTCTTTCTAAGTGGTTGAGAGGGAGAGTCATTCGGCTTTGTGTGGTTTAAGAAGGACAGCTCCTGTGTAAACAAACGTAGTTTGGAAATTCATGCCTAATATTGCTGGACTTGTGCTTTGTGGGATGGACTGAATTAAAACGCCTGGATGTGTTTGGATTCTGACATAGTCTGTGTTTTTAAGTAGGATATGGCTGTGGCTGACATCATAACAGTAGCTATTTCATCTCCTTTTTCAAGTCTAATACTAGGTCTTAGTGGGATTATTTAAGTGGTCTGTTGAGACTCATGCTGTATAAAAATGCTGCAAAATCCAGAATACAAATCTGTGAGCATTTTGGGGGAGCATAATTAAATTTGGACCATAGCAAAACAGTCTGTCGCCAGGTTTAAATCTTTCTTCGATCAAGAGTCTAAAAGTTCTAGAGGTGCACCTACAAAAAAATTTCTTAACATATTCCATGAGTATCACAGTGAGAGGAAACCATTTTCTAAGCCTGAGCAGTTTAAGTGTTGTTTTTCTTGGGTAAGTCTGAAAATACCCTTTGTACGCTCAACAGTGTTGCTTTTTTAGCCTGATTTCCTGCAGAAATGAGGCTAGGGCTGTCCATCTGGTAACTCCTGGGCCTGTTGGGCAATTCTGATGAAATTTGACAGCAACTTGCTGTAAAAACTACGTAAGTTGTTGTCAAAACTAAGTAAATTTGCATAGTCAAAAACTAAGTAAGTTTTTATTAGGCCTGTGGAAATAAATATCTGGGGATAAGAGATCCAGAAAGTGGATCAAAGAAGGAGCTGCTGGTGAAGACTCATCTTTTTCTAGACAGTGGAAGACCTGCTGCGGGGAGAGATCTTAGCAGCTATACTAGTCAGAAGAAAAGCTTTGGGCAGCAGGATTTTTGAACGCAGGATCCATGAATTTTTGAGTTCCACCTTCCTGCATGCTCCATGTAGCCTGCCCCACCACTTCTTCTCTGTCTCACCCTTGGGTGTGGCTTTACTGCTGTGCCTCTACCTGAGGGAATCTTCTTTGTTTCCACTCAGTTACATGTGCTACCGGTTGCTGGGCAGTGCTCTACCCTTGTTGTCTCTGGATCAGCTACAGATGGTTCTCAAAGGGAAGGTGATGCAGCACTATGGAGAACACGTGGTAACGACTCAGGTGGGTCTTCTGAAGGCACTCACGCTTGGGGTAAAGACCCCGTCCTGACCAGAAGTCCTCTTTGCCCGCCTTTCTAGTTTCACATTGTCTTGTATAAAAAAGTTTATGTAATTTTAGACCTTGGACTCTAACTAAAAGTGACGTTACTATACGACCACTGGTTGCAGTGGACTACATATGGACTGTGTTTAATTATCATTGCCTATTTGTGTATTTTCATCCAGACTTATTTTAAGGGTTTTGAAATGGTTCAGCACTGAGCCACCTGCTGTCATTGATGTTGCTGAGAAAGTTCTAACGATGGGGGAAGCAGAAGAAGGGCAGCCCTCAGCATATTGACAATGTCATATGTCGTCCTTTAACAGTCCTTTTGATTTTACGTGTCCAGAAACTCTTTTTTGTCTGTCATTGTGCTGGGTGTTGCATGGACATTTGAAGGCAAAGACAAAAAGGGACAACTCATGCTTTTTTTTATGTTAGTGCTTGTTTCAATAAGCACATCAGAGGTTTAAGCACAGATTTTATTTGGGAATTGGATTTTGGAACTCCTCTTTCTCCTTCTCTTCTGGGAAGCCAGCAGACAACACAGCCCTGCAATAAAGGGAGGAAGAATAAAAGGGGAATACTGATAAAAACTGGTTTTGGCTTGGCTTTTTGTGGTAATGTAATCCTAAGCCCCCTCATGTGGGTCCAAAAATCATTGCCCTCTCTTGGGAGGAACAGGACTTTGCAGTCTTTCTGTTCTGGTATCAAAGCAGCAATAGATGTTCCTGTTTGCTCTGAAAATAACGCTTACCATGGTGCCTCCCTGTATGGACCAACTCTCTCCAGGGTTTATCCACTGACTCAGTTATTTTCCTGTTTCTTGCTTTTTATGCTTGTTGCACAGTGAATTAGGCTGTGATCTTCCACGTGCATGAAAAAACTTGTAAATTTAATACCTGTCTGAAATGTACAAATCCACTGAAGACAATGATTGACTAAATGGAAAGAGAAACCCCTAATATTGTTGATGAGGAGGAAGTAGAGAAGATCTTAGTTTGAATTTGTTGTTGTTGTTGTTTTTGGGGGTTTGTTTTGTTCCTTGACACCGGTTGTTTATATTGGAAAGCAAATACTGTTATCTTGTACTTTCTTAAGGGATTCTGGTTGTTTTTGGAGATGGAATTAGACAAAGCTTGAGTCTGATGCTTACTGCCAGTTATCTTCCTGAATCCACTTTTTTTCAACAGGGGAGCCAATGTACTTGATTTGCTTTTGTTAAGGGATGATTGATGAAACCCCTGTTGTGAGTTATTAGCCTAATGACAGCAATCTCTCCTGGAGTTTTTCTCCCAGCTTTCATACTGATGCACAAGTATTGACCTCTCCAACAGTGGAAGCAGGAGCTTGCTAACTTGTGTTTTGTGTGAGATTTCTTGCAGGAGTATTTATGTTATAATTGGATGGATTTGCAGTTAATTAGGAATTTATAGCCCCTTTATTTAACAGAACAGTGTTCCCTAGACTTTCATTACTATTCCTGCTCCCACCACGTCACTGTATTGATCAAGACACTATACCTAACAAGTTGTTTTATTAATTTATGAAAGTTGCATTACATTTTTGGAACGAAGCCACAGTTTGCCCTCTTTGAGGTTTCTCCAGTTAAGCTTTTGTTTTTTTTTCCAGAACAGATGAGTAGGATTGAACACTAGGGGCTATGAAAGAAAATAAGAAGATGGGATGTGTGGTGAGATGGGACATGTCCTGGTGGTTTGCATGCTGCTGGACAGCCTTCCAAGGCCTGCAGCCTGCCAGCTGTATGCCTTGCAGATCAGTGGCAGGACTGAGGATAGAACAAACTGACAACACCTCAGGATACGGTTTTTAGGTTAAACATGTCAACTCCCCCTCCTTTCAGAATGCTTCAGCTCTTCTGAGACACCAGGGAGAGGAGGTGGGATTTGTTCTACCCACAGTAGGTCAGCTGGCTCTAGGGCTGCTAGATGAGACCAGAATTGATGTGGGGGAGTTTTCAAATTGAGGGAAAGTCTAAGGCAGATAATGTGAGAAGCATCCTGGGCTTTCACCCAAAATAAGAGCTGATCAGCCTGGGAGCTTAGCTGCACTGGCCAGCGTGTGCTCCAGCCCACTGAAGCTTGACTCTTTGGGAAAGTCAAAATTAAAGGGCTGAAGTTGGTACATGATAGGTTTCTGTGGTTCCTTACAGTGGTTGCTCCTATAGGAGGAAGACCATGAGGTGAAATTGATGACCTGCTTGTATGCCTTATGACAAATGTTCAAGCACATGACTTTAATTTACTTAGTGCAATCAAATCCGTAAAGTGATTTGTACTCATAAAGACACTGAGACTCAGTGTGAGGTTCCTGACCTCCTTGTTTGACCATGTTTTTCAGCTTCCAGACCGATTTAAGTTTGCTCCAGAGATGGAAGCGTATATAGATGAATTTCTGAACAGCTGTGATGACCTGGAGAGGCAGCTGGCAGTGATGATTGGCTTCTCTACCCTCACCAATCAAGGCAATCCAGTGTTTTCCAGCTCTTCCAGGGTAGTCAGACACCTGCAGCCAGTGGCATTGCAAAGATACATTGACTGGCTCAAAGATATGTTCCTTAGGCCAGACTTGGACTGTTGTTTAGACTTCTCAAGTAACCGGCAAAAACAGAACCAGGAAAATGTAAACAGGTGAGTGTATAGATGATGCACCTTCCACTTCTCTTTCTATTTTGTGATTAGAGTAGCTACCTGGGTGAAGTCTGATTTGGGCAGCCACTGTTGGCTGGTTCTTTTGCCGTGAATTGACGATTGTCACCTGTTCTGTTTCCTCTGTCCCAGAAGGTTTAGCCCCAGCATCTGACTGTCTTGCTGGGACAAAATTCAGTTCTGCAAATAGGAGGAAACATGGTGAGAACCAGCCCGCCTGACCAAAGCAGACTGGATGACCAAAGAAGCCTTTTTTCTTGTTTTTCTAGCCCTGACAAGCCCTTTGGCAAAAATCTCCAATGGCTTCCATTTTCACTACAGACTCAGGTCTTTGTAGGAATTACGCATCCCTTTTATCTATTAAACTGGCCTGAGTACTCTTGTCTCCTTGGCCCACAGCAGAGCACCCACTTCCGTGTGTTAAGAGTATCCTGTAAATACTTATATTCTTGATAGGCATTTGTAGCAATTTCTAGCTAGGAAAACTTCCCAACAGAAAGTTCTGTCCTCCATGGCGCTGCTGCTTGCTGAATAGCCACAACTTGTGCTGTGGGTACTGTGTTACTTGAGAGGACCTCTTCCAAGGAAGATGTAAGCTGTTAAAACAATATGTCTGTGTGTTAACTTGTGCACCTATAACCTCTCTGTACTGACCACTGCAATTCTTGAAGTGCTTTTTGCTAAACTGCAGTACCTCAGTGAGGTATATAGACTGTCTTTTGCATAGTAAAAAGTAAACTTGGGAAGTTTATATCTCTTCTTATGTACTGGTTGCTTTCTTACTACATAACTTTGCCATCATTAGTGTAAAGCCTCTAAATGTCTGAAAGTCACCTCTTGCTGCAGTGGATTGTGTGGTTTGCGTTTATTCCGCAGTAGTGTTCAAACTACTGATTGTGTCCACTTCCTTATTGAAAGAGCACACCATAAGACTACTCGGTTAAGAAAATGGGTCATGCACCGACTTTCTACGATCATTGAAAGTCCAGTGAAAAAAGAAGAATGTCTTGTGATGGACATTTCCAGGTGAGAATGGTTTAAAGACTTAATACCACATGTGCTTGGAATAATTCTGTTTAGCTCTATAACAGTATTCGAAGTAAGCTGTCCCCGTGATACTAGGCAAATTCCTTAGTGGAAATATTCCATAACATAAATCGTTTAGGAGACTACATTCTATTTTCAAAATACCATCTGCAAACTTGGACAAACTCTTGTCATAAGTAGTTCAGGCACTTAAAATCACTTTAGTCACATCTGTTTTCAGCAAATTTTAGGTTCCTGGTTACCTAGACTGCTTGAGGATATTACTTGTAATCTTTGCATCAGATCTTAATGAGTATTTTTCTGTCAGTTTAAAAGTCTTGGAGAGTATTACCCAAATCTGACAGTCTGAGTATTGTATTGTGTGGTGTCAAGTGTTTGCACTTCACTTTTGTGAAGTCCTGAGCATACTTCTGTCTTCTTTACCCTGTGTACCTTGAGGAAAGGATATTATTATAAATAGTGACTTTTTTTTCAGTGCATCAACATCGTTGAATAAAAATGTGGTGAATATGTGGTGCTATTTGGTTTGCACATGTGGGCTGGTTTTGCTTTGTTATGACCAAGCTGGTTCTTAATTTTGTCCTTGTTTCTGTCCATTCTAGGTTTTGCTTCTTCCATGCGTTCTTTGAGGCTAAGAAGACGACTTCCCAAATACCTGAGGCGAGTGTCCTTCCATCAGAGCCCCTAGATGAACAGTTTCATTCAGTGGCAGAAAACTACTTCTTTGGGTAAGGATTTTGCATGCTTTAAGCTTGGAAATTTCTCTTCTTTTCCTGAGGATAAGATCAGCCTACAAATGGCAGGGCAAGAGGTTTGGGATTGTGAGCTGCTATTGGAGCATTTGTTTGACTCCAGGACTATCGAGTGGCTTTTTTTAAGGAAATCCTAGATGAATTTCCCAAAGATCCTTAAGTTTTGTCCAATAAAAACATAATTTTGCATGGCAAACCTGCTGAGTATGTGTGTGATGATCAGGTAGGTGCAGCACTGAGCTCAGACTGCTTTTTCTCATAAGGTTTCCATTGCTTCTGTTGCAAGCTAGAAGTGGAAGGACCCAAGAGAGAGGTGGGGTTGTGCGGGTTGCTGTTGACTTTCTGTCCACTCTGCATGCGAGCTGCTGATGGCTCCATAGTCCTCCCTGTGCTAAGGGAGGTGGAGTTGGTAATAATAGATGCTTTTAGGTGATTGACAAAGCTGGTGCTCCAGCCTCAGTAGAGAGAAAGCAGAGGACAGTGGGACGCAGAATGGGAAATAACTGAGAATAATAGTCAGTGTCCTTGGGGGCACCAGATGTGCTTGGAGACACCAAGACGATGAGCTACACGTTACTGTGCTTGGATACATGCACGGGTTGAAAATCGGGCCCTGTGAATGTGGGTTGCAATGAGTGAGCAGAGCTCTGGAATGAGAGTGCTGTACCGGTGGGTGTTATTTTGGAAAGCGTGAGAAGGTCATCTTGTTCCTCTGACAGCAGCATACTGGTTGTTTTTCTTTGCAGGTTACTTCAGACTTTAAACACCTTGGCTGTTTTGGGGGATACAGCAAAGGCTGCAGCCTTGAGGGAGAAGCACATCCATGGTGTGACTGCAGACGGAAAGCTGTGGATCTTTCTCCTTGTTGAGTATGCCAACAAGCTGCTCTCCAGTGAGCACGTCAAAGTTGTGAAGCCTTTTAACAAGGGACAGAGGGATGCCTGGGAGAGGTGAGATTTGGCCAACACAAGAGAAATTGTATTCTCTCGTCCTCCTGCTGTTGTTCTGGCCACTGTAGCAGAGCCACTTCACAGCAGTGACAGTTCTGTTTCTTCCTTTTGAGTATCCTGCACCTGTGACTGGGTTTCAGGATGCCTCTGTCTTTCTCATCACCCCATTCCTTTATTCCAGTCCCTTCTGTGTGTGAAGTATATATAGGTGGCCATGTTCTTTTGTATTTTTGCCCATAATCCCTCTCCCAAACATGATTGTAACTCTGCTAATCTTTTCCCCTAATAATGCCTGTACTCATTTCTCAGTGACTCTTTTCTGGTGCTCTTTTCTGAGCTTGATTTCCCATAAAGGTCTATGCTTTGGCTGTAGTATTAGGAATCTAGCCTGTGCCCAAGTGCAGAGGCTTTTATATGCTGCACAAGGTGAGATGCTATTGTTGGGTTATGATTGTATACTGTATGTATGTCCAAGTTCTATAAATTAAATGTTAAGTACAGAAAATGGTACTATAGATTTGGTCACGTTTTCAGTTTGATCATAAGAGAGGATTTCCTGTTGTAATTGTGAAAGACTCAAAAGGGTTTCTTTCTTCAGAACACTTCAGTCTGTGAAGAGTCTGCAGAAGAAGGAAAATAAATCAGACAGTGCCAAAGTCGTTGCTTTCCAGCAACTTCTGCTTTTAATGGCCATTCATCTTTTCAAGGTAAGACCTCTGAAGCATATTTGAGTGGTGTAAAATGGACTGATAGCTGGGCTTTCTGAACACTGAGCTGGAGGGTTTCTTTGTGCTCAGAGATCCAACCTTTCACAGCCTCTGGCTGCTAGAAATGGACAATTGGCAGCTAATAAACTGTGATTCTTACACGGACTGTAGACAACTTACAAGGGCAAAGTTTGGCCTGAGCATTGTTTTGCCCTTGATTTGCTGCTGCGTGGAGCAATTTTTACTTGGATTCATATTTTCTTCTGCAAAGGGTTTGTAGTAGCTAATTTTAATATCTGTACCTATTTAGAGAGGTGCTTACATTTGGGGTATATTCCTTCTGTTGCTGTTGGTAGTAGGGAATTCAGAGAGGGTGTTTACTGTCTGCTTGTGATCAAACAGAATCCATCTGAAACAATGGATGTTCTGAGTGACCTTCTGAACTGCACAGAGAGGGCATTCAGCAAAGAACCTAAGAAGAAAAAGGCTGGTGAGTCCTTGCTAAAGAAAGAAATGGAGTGGATTTGTTAACGGTCTGTCAAAAGACAGAAGATGGCAGTTCTGCATTAGTGAAGCACTCTGACTGCATCAGTTCTGGCTTGATGCACTTATCCCCAGGAGAATCCCCTCTCCTTATCTTTCTTATCTTCTCTTATCTTTCTAAATCTCTTGTCTTTTGCTCCAGCTGTTTATCCACACCCTCAGTGAGTTGTGTTCCTTTGTGCCTGTTAAAGGATACGGTGGGCTTCAGAGCTGGCCATTGCTCAGATGAGCAGTGTCCAAGGGAGTTTATTCTTTTTGAGCCCTTGCTCTGTGCTGGCCAAGAGCTTGTCTGGAGTGGTGGTATCTATCTGCCAAGGCAAAGCTGTGGGCTGTCATAACAGCTGGCAAGCCCAAAACTTACGACTTTCAGAGCTTAAATTCGGCACAAACTGAATGTGTCCTGTGTGTAGATACAGCCTGTTCACTGATTTCGGCTAGTCCTTGTTTAGGACTTGCAGAGCTAGGTTCAGCCGGGAAAGAACCTGGCTTGGTCTTTTGACTTCCTCCTTAACTAGGGTCTTGTTGTTCTCCTTAAATATCTGTGTAAATTTGGGGGTACTGTGAAAATAAAAGCTGTAATTCTATGGTGGCTTGATTGTTTGTAGATCAGGATTCCCAGACTTTTGGACTAATGGATCAGTTTCAAATGTCAGCACTTCTTGTAGGCTGCTGTGATGCCTGATTTCGTTGGAAACACTATATATGTATATACTTTTGCTGACTAGCTGCTGATTGCTTTAATGTGGCCAAGTAGGTGTCGCATGATTTGCAGAACCGCTAATCTAAGTAATGATTTAATGAATAGTAGGTTTTGTTACCTGGTAAGGCTGTGGAGTGGCCTAAAGACAATTTCAGGCATGTTTCTCCCTATGGTTAGTAGCCTTCCAGTACAGCTACAATCTTTAGCTCCCCACTTGATTATTTCTGGTCTGTTGTTGCTGAATGAGTACTTCTAATAGTCAGGTAGAAGGACTGTCATCTTTTCCGCAGTGAATTTTTCTGCAGTCTGTCATTGATGTGCCGGTGCAGTGTTTTTGCCTCTTCCTGTCATTGTTCCTGTGCAGACAACGCAGAGCCAGGATGGATTGAGGTGATGGTGGAAATCCTTCTCTCCCTCCTTGCCCAGCCCAGCCTACTCATACGTCGGATTTCTAGGAGCGTGTTTGTACGGATATGCCCTAATCTGACCAAGAGGGGCTTGCAGCTGATCCTGGATGTAAGTAACTAGTAGGGCATTGTGCTGTTCACCTGTCTTGTCCTTAACAGATATACAAGCATGTTTCTATTTGGGGATTAAATAAAAGCCTCCTTGATTTAGAAAATGTCTGATAATGTGTGCTACTGAATTTTGAATGTAGCTTGCAGAGAGTTGGTTTGGGTTTTTTTTTTTGTTTTTTATGGGAGCCTGAGATCTGCTAACTTTAAGCTGTATTCTTTGGTAGTTTTAGGCTGAAGAAATTCCTGGGTTAGTTTATATAGCTGATAGATTTTTTACGTTAGTATAAATGGTAACAACTTCTTTTTCTTAGAAAGGCTAAGCATAGAGGTGCTAAAAATAAGTGATACTAAAAATCTGAATTGATCGTACCACTGAGTAAGGTGGTGTCTTCTGATGGAGTAATATGGATTGCAAAGGAGAGCTGTCAGGTGTTTTATATGCTGAACCTAATACTTCATTTGTAGAAAATTAAAATGTGTGATGTCACCAGTATTCAGTTTTCTCCACCTTTTTTGTTTCTTATAGAAAGAACTTAGCATATTAACAAACATGATATTCTAAGCCACAAAGTTGAATGTCCTTAGTTACTATTTCATTATTCAACTGGCTTACTGTGCCAAAATTCCTGTCTGTTGTACACAAGAAATGCATCAAAACAAAACACTGAAAAAACACAAGTCCCTCTTTTTTGCAGGTTCTTGACCCGTACCAGGAGCAAAGTGAAGAAAGTGCTGTTGTTGTGATGGAAGAATCGAAAAAAAAAATCAAATCTGCACAGGACACGGTAATTGATGTGCCATTGCCAGTAACAAATACTCTTCGGACCTTCACTGTTTAAAAATAATGTTTTTCCTGATCTGTGGTAATAGATGCAATTGCATCTCTCTGTCTTGAGTAAAATGGCTATTAAGATTTATTTTAAAAGTGCAACACACAAATGGCTTGTTGGAAGTGCATGTTTATTAGTCTCTTGGCCTTGAAGGAAAATGCCATTGTAGGTATGGCTGTTTGAATAGATGACTTCCCTGAGAGCAAATGACTGCATCCTGAAATTAGCACAGGCCTCCCTTCTTTGCAGGCACAGACCGCATCGTTGCTGTGATGCACAGCCCTCTGAATTAAAGATCTTGGGTTTTAAGAACTGCAGAGATTCCAGTCACAAAGCATTACAAGCATTAGCAGAAAGGAGAGGCAGATTGGGGCTTTTACTTCAAATGTTCCTTGCAAGTTTCTTTTTGATACTCATTTAATATGACAGAGAAGTCTGTATTATGTTCTGCTTTTAGCTCTTGCGAAGACCTGGTATCTCATTATCTGAGGGGCCTTTACATGAATCCGAGGGCTGGAAGCAAGGCAGTGGGGTGAGGGGAGGCTTGAGTTTTTATTTCTGAACACCTGAGAATTGAGTAGGGAGTGATGCACAGTGGGGTCAGGAGTCGAACTTTTCTTCCTCAGGACGAGGAAGGAAGCGAGGACTCCTCAGATGAAGGCGACACTGAGGAAGAGAATGACAGCGGAGAGGAGGAAAAGAATGAAGAAGTTGATGATGATTTTCGAAGTCAGCTGATGAATGTTCTCCAAGCAGGGAATGTATTGGTACGTTTTCACTGCTTACCTTGATACAGATACCAGGAGGTTTGGGGTGGTGAAGGATTAGCTAATACCCACATCCTATCTGAGCCCATGCAGTGATAGCCCTGGCAGTCATCTTTGTATGGCATTTGAAGCAGGAGGTCAGGATCTTCAAAGCAAGCTGTGGGAATAAAACGCTTGTTCTTTTGTTTATTGTTGTGTGTCTTGAGTGCTTTAGCTTGTCCACTCTAGCCTGATATAACTTGTGTTCCTGCCGTAATAAATGAGATTGATGTGAACTAAAGCACTGAGATACTATTACGTGGTGCCTGTATTGGCTGGCCTGTGCGGAGGAGCGTGATCTCTGTGGGCCACTCTGGAGACTTCTTGTAGCAGTGTTGGAGCGTGGTTTAATGATTCGTATAAAGGCTACAGACATAGCAACATATTAACCTCTTTACTGAAGGAGCAGCAACCCAGAGGGAGTCAGTGTCAAAACCTCAGCCTCTTCCCTCTCCTGATCCTCTAACTCTACATGTTAGTACTGTGCAGCCAGGATTACCTGCTAGGAAATATGAGCTAGATTTGTCATGGGTCTGAGCGTCTGTTTTCCCTCCCCATGTTGTTATTCTGGGTCTAGAGGTAGCTGCATCCCTACTGTGAGTCTGGTCTTGGCTGTGGTTCTCTCTTTTTGAAGTACATGAGATGACATGTTTTTGCATTCTAAAAACAAAAGGGAGGAGATGACAGTGATGAAGAGCTGGATGATGAGGCTATGATGGCTCTTGACAAGAACATCTCAGCCCTTTTTGCAGAGCAGCAGAAACGGATCCAGGCAAAGAAGGATGAGAAGGACAGGATACGGAAAGAGACGATCCTACGGAGGGATTTCAAGATTAAGGTGGGAGATAAGTGTTTGGTGTGAAGACCTCTGGCTTACTAGCACGTTAGTTGTAACCTACTGCAGGCCATGAGCTACTTAACACTGAAGAGTTTGGACATTCGTGTATGTCATAAGATCCTGGAGGTTGGGTCTGGATTATTCTGGCTTTGCACAGCACCTGGCACAGCAATATCATGGTCAGTGCCCGGGGCTTCACAGGCCTACTTCAAAAAACAGGACTGTGCTTTCAAAAAGTGAACTGTGGTTTCCATTTGCTGATCTGAAATGCTTCTATTTATTAGATACTTCCCCATGCCTAC
This sequence comes from Ibidorhyncha struthersii, assembly GCA_013398815.1. NCBI lineage: Eukaryota > Metazoa > Chordata > Aves > Charadriiformes > Charadriidae > Ibidorhyncha > Ibidorhyncha struthersii. The sequence goes on from VZSZ01009067.1 coordinate 16,825, forward strand.
CCAAAGGTAGGTGCCTGTCAGTTTTTGTAAACTGGACAAGTTTGCTCTGCCTTAATGTGACATGCATAAAATCTCTCTGGTAATTTTGCAGTGTAAGTTTGGGTTTTTTTTTGGCTTGTTACGCTAGTAAAATCAGGAGGATTATGATTAACACCCTGTCCTGGTTTGAGGTAGAAAAGAACCAATTTTCTTTTCAGTAATCTTACTTTTCAGTAAAATCACGACACACCCTTCAGTTATTTGTGACTGCAATACTGACTTCAGGCCACCTGGTGTCAGTGTGGACTGTCCGGGATATTCGGGCATCCAGGGACAGCTCCAGCCACTCATGTATAGAGATGTCTGGTGTGAGGTTAGCCAAGATGAATGCTGAACGGTGTAGTGAGCCGTTGGCTTTACTGCATTTTCATTCTGATACTGTGCTCCAAGAGGCTGATTTTATGCTAATGCGCTGTCTGGAAGTCGAGTTGGGGCTTGCAGGGGTGAGAACTATCAGTCAATGGTGGTAACAGAGATCTGTGCCAAGTGATAGTGACTGCAAGTCTGGCCAGGTAGCAGTGATTCTCATAACTGCTGTTTCTAAATAGCGTCACTGCACAAAATAGGCTGAAATCAACAGATAGCCTTTAATCTTCATTTCAAATTTTTTATTTTCTGTTTCTCATGCCCTAGCAGTACAAATGATAGCAGAAGGTGTACAGATCTCTGCTGCAAATAGTTTTCTTCAGCCCCCTCCAACTGCTGTGTAGCCCACTCCAGCCTGAGGGAGCTGCTCTAGGTAGATCCATCATGCTTCCTTGTCTGCGTTAGTTCTCACATCAGTACCTCTGTGTTTCCAGGTGCTGGATCTGATTGAAGCGTTCCTGACTAAGCAATCGGAGAACCCCTTGGTGTTTGACATCATTGAGCCCCTGCTTCATGTGATTGAACAATGCATGAATTCTGACTCTGATAAGCAGGAGGTTGACTTCCTCCAGAAAACAGCCAATATCTTCAGGCAAGTGTCCTTAGTCCTCCAGATAATAGGCAATGGCTTTTGACAGACATCAGTGGTGTTGGTTGAATCCCAGAAGCTGGTCTTTTTAAGACTGAAGACAATTACTGTGCTTATAGATTGTGTAGAATTAAATTACCAGCACCACACACAACCACAATGCTTAGTCATAAGCTGCGGGAAAAACATCAGGATCTGGGTTTTCTAGTCTAAGGAACTTCACATGTCAAACCTGTTTGCAGGTGACAACCTTAAGAACAAACTTTGGTATTGCAGACACGGTGCCATGTCTCTGAATATCTCCACAGGCCTCTGACCTCTGAGTCAGGCCACGCAAAAGCTCCTTAGGCTTACAGAGTTGCTGCCATGGTTGGAATGAAACTCCCAACATGTTATTATTAAGACAGGCAGAGTGCAAATTCTCTCTGTTCATGACCAGAAGTGAGGCATGACACAAGCTAGACACAGATATAGTGCATGATGTGTGACATGGTGGGTCTTCTGTACACCACTCCCTGATGTCCTCAGCACTGCTCTAAAGCATTTTCAGCACTGCTCTCTACCCGGTGTTGAGAAACAGTCTGCAGAAACGGGGTCTAAGGTAGCCAGTCCCCTTTGTGGGAGTTCTGGAGAGAAGCTGGCTGATGCCTAAATAGGTGCTTGAAGGTGAAAAGCAGTAAGTTTCCTCACCCTTCTTGCCACAGCAGGGACTTCCTCTTTTGCTGCCCAGAGCTAGCACCGTTTTTGTTTCTGTGTCGCCCTGAGCCCAGTGATAAGGGTTCATAGCCATCTGTTTCCCAGAGCTCTTTCTGTAGGTAACGGCTTTGGGTTTGTTTCTAATGCTCTTTCAGGAACTCATTGTGCCGAACGAAGCAGTACTGCAAGAGAGTGGATGACCTGCAAGAAGATTTGCATGCGTTTGTGGAGAGGCTTGTGAAGAAGGCCTGCAAGCACACTGAATCTTCTGTGGCTCTCTATTATTTCAGGTGAGTGTTAAAAAGGAGCGTCTCCACTTGGTGCTGTGGGCTGGTCTGTACGCAGATGTAATGGTGCATGTTAGAACGGTTCAGAGAAGTGAGAGATTCGATGAGGGCCAGGTGCCAGCATCTGTGTCTTACATGAGGACACGAGTACTAGTCAGTCATCCTGGTAGTCTGAAGCGTTTTCAAACAGATGTCCGTTTTTTGGTGATCATCTTCTGTGGGCTCTGTGATACAGAAATGGTCTGGTACAGCTTTGTTGATAGTGATGGGAGGCGCTTCCTTGAGGCTTCATCGGGGAGTAATGAATTGTGTGTGATTCAGTGTGGGAATGAGTGTAACTTATAGTCAGTCTGCAATGATCGTTCTGTAAATACAGTGGTTTACTGTCTCCATGATAGCATAACGAGGACAATAATGATAATGAGTCCTGACTTTACGTACCAATAATCACTCCTTTGCTGCTGAATACAGGTGAATTAGGATAAGCCGTATGTGTATTTGTTAGGAAACAGGAGCAATCTTGCTGTTTCCTGGTTTAAATGGGAGTGCCACTTACCATTAGGCTTTCTCGGGACTTGCAGCCAGTTTCAGGAAGACTTTCATACTTTTGTCTGGGATTTCTCAGCACAACTGTGTGTGCAGTGGGTACCACATTGCACGGTCAACCCAGTGCCGTCAGGCAGTGTTGTCTCTGCAGCACACCTGGCTTGTGGCTGTGCAGGAGCAATGGTACTTCCTGACAACGCGGGGCTGGCTGTGTGTGCTGCGTGGCTCCCTGACAGCTTCCTGGCAATGGCAGTCCTGAGTGGACCCGTGCCCAGTTAATACAACATTTCTCAAAAGCAGCAGACTGTCTGCATGCTCTCTCCGTTGATATGCCTGAGTTCTTCACACGCACAGCAGGCTGGGCTGAGGGCTGCACTGCAGCGTTGGCTGAGCTGTGCAGGCTCGGAAATTCTGGGCAAATGCAGAAGTCTTCAAGCGGTGCTAGTCGAAAGCACAAGCTTTAGGAAACCGGGCTGATAGTAGGGATGTCTGCCTGCAGTGATAGATAATGAAACGATGCGGCCTTAGATTTATTTGTCTTTAGGTCTGGCAAGAGTGGGTTAGACTGAGAGAAGGGGCTCTCTTGGACTATTCAGCCTCCCTTGGTACAGAATAAGCTGCCTGCATCCCTTGGCCTCTGCCCTCAGGTGGCTTTGCAGTGGCACTGTGATGCTGTGGTAACTGCTATGTTCTCCCCTTTTTCTTTTCTTTTTTAGTGCCTCATTATACCTGCTCAAAGTGTTGAGAGGAAGCATGTCCGATAAATCATCAACTCCTCCTACCACTCTGCCAGAGAAACAGAGCAACACCATCCCGCAGGCTTGTCAGGTAAGACAGCAAGCTTCTCTTGAGGCAGTGTTGTTTGCCAGTAAAGTTGCATTACCCCATTTTTCTGAGTGGGCCTTCTTTATTCAGTCTCACTGTTCCTTCTGCCTCCAGATACCTGTCTACATGATTTCATTTCTGTAAAGCTGTCGCATTCCCTGTCCCCTTCTGGCCTTCACCCTCCTACCTCTGCAGTGCCTGCTTGCCCATAGCCACCAGGGACTGCTGATGTACAGTGGATCCAGGTTAATTGCCGAAGAAGCCAGATGTATATTTATGCTGCTTTCCTGGCTGATCTGCTATTTTTTTCCATTAACCTCTTGGCAGTCAGTCTGAGTTCTTTTCAGGGAGGGTGCTGAGGAGCAGGGAGGCATAGGACAGTGGTGGATGAGGGTGAACTCGTGTCTCTGAGGTTTGGGCTGAGTTATCTCAGGGTGAAGAGAGTGTGGAGCTGGCCTGATTTCAGTGGTAGTTGGTTGCAGAGAGTCTTCATCTGGTTGTGCTATGGGTGTCTGTTACTTGGGGATCCTTAATGTCTGGTCCCCTTTCACCTACTGTCTCTGCTGAATTTCACAGGTCTCTGAACTTGGTGACCCTATATATTGGGCAGCCCAGTTCAGTCACCTCCACTAGAGACCTAACAAGTAATATTTCACCAGCTAGCCTGATACTTGCCTCTGAATCGCCCAAATTGTGTGCAGGAATTAGAGCCTTAATCCTGTTGACATTTTGCGTGGGAGGAAAATAAACAGGGTTACCTCATGACAAAGAAGGGCTTGGAAGTTACAAACAGTGAGATATTATTAGCGGCTGAAAAGATAGCCAGTGTTTCTAAGGCTTAGTGAGAGACTGAGAGTGTTAATCCAAGCAGCTCTTGTTCTGTGCTGGGCTTTTCTGGAAAGAAAAACAAAGTGGGAGATCTGTGGGGCATATAAACAACATACTTAATGTTGAGGCTAGAGTGGGTCATGCTTCACAGCATCCTTGTGCAGATTCACAGGGAAGGCTACTATTCCTGCGGGAACAGAGCTGTGGTCATGACCAGCCAAGGACGCAGCCGGCAGACTCAAGTGAGTTGTGGTTTGAGGGAAGCAACACAGTTCGGTTTGTGTGATGCTGCTGGTGCTGATGCTGTGTTGAGGCTGGGAAGGTTTTGCAGCAGGGAACCAGAGACAAAGGTGTGGTGTGTTTCCAAGTGAGCAGTGCTTTGTGAGCATATGTGGAGCTTTTCAGTAAGCAGGAAAGTGGAACTAGAGCAGACCCTATGATGCAGTGGCCAAATTTATGGAAAAGCTTGTTAATGTAGAAATTTTTTTTCACACTAAATGTCTGCACGGGAGGAGGAATCATTTTTTTTTTTTTCCTGCAGATATATATGTCAAATAAGTGCCAAGTATAGACACTTGACTAGGAAACTGAGGTTGTATATTTCAAGATCCGTCTCCCCTGTTCCACTCCCAGTAGTGCTGGGAGTTTGACATGAGAACAGGACACAACATTAACATGGCTTTAACTTGCTTTGGGGCCATGGAAAAATTGCTTGGGCAGAGGTTTGCAAAAGGCCCGTTTACTATTGTGAAGATCACTGCTTTGACCCTCTGGGCCTTAATTTTTTCTTTCTTCCTATAGTGCTGTGCTTCCCGGGCAATATGAGAACAGTCAGGAATGTTGGGATGCAATGCTCCACACTTAGTTCTTCATTCAGCCCTGTGTTGTTAGTTTAGATCCATACGGTCTGTGCAGGTCTCAGCTGGTTGCTGCATGTCTGGCTTTCTTATTCCCCACCAGAGGGGGATATTAGAACGTTTTTATGGTTCTGGGATTGCTGGATCCCTGATCAGAGCTGGGGCTTATCTGCCGAGTACCTACATGTAGCTGCTACGTGTATGTAGATTTAGATATCTACGTACACTAATATTTACAGATTCAGATAGCTGTACAGCTGAGAACACCATGTGCACAGCACAGCTGCTGCAGGATGGTCTTTGAGTGCTCTGTGAACCTAATATGTTAGACATACCCACCACACACCTAGAAGCACAGGCTCCACACTACACCACACTACAGGCAGTGTATGTAGTCTTACTAGAAAGCTGTGCTGCCCTTCACTAACATGGTCACATGGCTCTTGGTATTTGGGAGAGCATGTTTGAGGCCCACTTTGTTGTATCTTCATGGTTCTGTGTTGTATCTCGTAGGCCTGTATCATATAAACTCCCCAGGAATATCTAGTTGTTGGAAAAATCCATGTGCGTTGGTAGAAATTAATTACTTCATTGCTGGTGATTCACCCTTTAATTTCACAGGAAACTTTTGTTTTGCTTTTTCTCTACAGCTTTTGAGCACAGGTTGTTTGGATATGGAGAGGGTGACTGTAATATATCGGCAAGCACTGACACAATTCTTGACTCAACGGAAGAGTGCCCTTACAAGCTCCATGTTCTATGATCTCTTCACACGCTTCCCGGTAGGTGTTGCTGGTTGTGTGATATGTTGTCTTCTGGTGTTTACAAAGTATGTTTGTAATTCTATGGGAAGTAGGAAGAGAAACTTCTTCACTTTATTGCAGGCTTTTAAAACTGAGGTAAGGTTTCCTATGATCTTCTCCTGCTCAGACTCTTAATACTGCGTGTTTTCGTAGCGGCGCTGCAGAAGGCCAGGATCTCATTTGTGGTTTGGATTGGGATACTGCATGGAGAACACAGATGAGCAGAAGGCTGCTCTTCAAAGCATAGCCTAAGAAGCTCTAGTTTTTTACCAGTATTCAAGACAATGTGGATAAGCAAGGTTTGCACAAAGGCAGAGGGGCCAGCTTGTTTAAACAGCTAATATAGCTCCTGTCCAGCTTTGCTCTGACTGCATGCTAGTTTATCAGTTTTCTTCCAAGAAGGCTGTAGAGCATAGAGTCTAATTGGAATCTAATCTGCAAGCCGGATGTTCAGACAGTGTCAGTGTCTGAAATGTTTGAGGTATTTCCTGCAAACTTGACCTATGCCGGTCTCCGCTATGAGGACAGCCAGTTTTTAAGAAACGGTCCTTGGGTCTGAATGTTATACAGTTCTTCAGGGATTTTTAGGTCAGAGTGAGGTAGAGATGATTGCCAGAAGCCTTTTCTTGAGAGCTTCAACCTGACAGGAGGGTGGGAGGAGACGTAGGCGTGTGTAACTGGGGGAAGATGCTTTCAGACTGAGGGAATCCATGCAGGAGAGAGTTCTTTTGCATACTATGTTTCTTAGGACACCAGCCCATGATGCCACCCACTTAAGTTAATGAAATAGGGGGAAGAGAAGGGTTGTGTCCACGTGGACAGCAAGCTTAAGATCCCATCTGTTTTCTAGAGCCTGTGGATTCCATGTGACTGTTCCTTGCAGAAATTCCTTTTAAAATCTTCCAGCTTATCCCTTTTATAAAAGAAGGGTAATGATATACACAGATACTGGCCTGCTTAAAGCCGGGCTTTGCCCACTTGCTACAGCTGTCTGTTCTTTTAGTAGTCGTCTTACCCCCAAAAAGAAGCCATTTCAAGTGCGGTGGTTGGAATAACCATTTGCACAATATGGCAGTGAACGGTGCAGCAAATTGCTCTCCATGCTTTGTTGGGGCCGGACCTCCCAGTGCCTGAGTTATGCCAGTAAGATATATGCAATCCAGATGCTTTCTCATTTCTTGTGTCTGGATTCCTTGTGCCGCTCGGTTTGGAAATATTTTGCCCATAAACATTGAAATTGGTGGATTGGGCCAGAACAGAGATTCATCAAGCTTTGCTGACAAGCACCCCTCCTCTAGAAAGGTTGTTTTGATGAAGACTTGTTGCAGGGGAGGACTTTAAGGTAACCTGTCTCCAGAGAGGCTTTCATGCTGACACAGTTGTTCTGGCATGTGGGTTCAGGTCTTTCCCCAAGCCCTGACATTCTTCACTCTAACTTAGCATGTTCTCCTTTGCCTCTGGGACTGTTCCTCTCCGCGAAGTGAACTGCCTACCTAAAGTATCAGGCAGATGCAGTCTTAAATCAAGAACCATTCAGAACACGGGAGGTGAAATCTTTGCCTGATTTTTCTAATTTAAGAGTTTTGCTGCTGAGTTCCTTGTGATCAAGATTTCACTCAGGGCTGGTGTGAGCAAAGCTGTTAATTTTCAAATAAGCTGTTGCCGATCTCTGGGCATTTTTCTCTCTAGAGGCATTTTCTTCTCACTCAAGAAGCTGTGTAAAATATACACTGTATTGCTTGAAAAACAAACCTGTCTGTCAACAAACCACTAATAAGAGATTGGGTCTTTCTTTGTTACAGATCATGTGTAAGCCATTAGTAGATACTCTTGTCAAGTCTATCACAGCGGGAGCCAGGCAACATCACCAGGTAAGAAGGAAAGCAAACAAACAAAGCTGTATTAAATAGTCAATTGGAGAAGTCACTTAATCACGGCAGCTCAGATGATGCTTATTGCTGCCTCTAGGGCTGTCCAATTTTGAGAAGTGAGCTTCCTAGGGCGGAGAGCTTTTGCAAATACTGCGTTGCTGCTTCAGGCGTGTGACTGAAGTTGTGGAAGTAGTTTGTATATTCACAGTCATGGGGGGTTCTTTGATAGCATGTCCTTTATAAACTGCCTGCAGCTTTCAGGGTTGACGCCCGATTGTTGTCAGGGTTGCCTTCAGTCGCTTATTCCTTGGTTAAGTTCTTATTGGTAGGATGTTCCGCTGTATTAATGCAGCCTGTTGTAATCCTTGCCTCCTAATGCTAGCTCAAGGTTAGCTTCTTGAGTCTGTTCCACGCCTTGCCAGCTGTCCTGCCCTAGAAAATGCAGGCTGTGTGCTTCTGTGTCTAGTTTAAAACCACCTGTGGTATAGATCTGATTTTTGATGGTTGATTGCGTGTGCCTGACTAACAGAAAATTAGTGGAGCCTTATCAATAAAACATTGCAGGGTGAGTGCACAGCTCGCTGTTGCGTGAGCAGGGAATGAGGCCTCTCTGGGTTTTCAGTGCAGCATGCACTGCAGTGGGGGTGCCTTCCACACAGTTAATAACCAAAACCCCTTTAGGTCAGTAGCACCGTGTCTCAAACTTTCCCACTCCCTAGCTGTAACGTGCATCTGTCCCCTGCAGTAGTGCATCCTAGATTGACCTTTTGGTTTCATAAATAGCTGTTTTATTGTTTCTGATCATTGGAGGGAATGTGAAGGGCTAGGTATGTGTTCACAGTAAGGCTGCTTTACGCTGTCAGTGTAAATTGCATTTCAGGCTCTTTTACCCAACAGGAATAGCTCTGATTTAAGGAAAAACAAAAATAGAGAGTGAATCAAGCTATTCGTAATTTCAGTGGATAGAAATAAGGATGTGTTACACAAATAACAAACAAATTAATTGTAAGGCACATACTTGATCCTATCCTCAAGAGACCAGAACATCATCCCAAGCAGACAGCTTCATTTATGTGGGTATCTTTGCTTCCCCACAGGGAATAGCATTGTCCTTCCTTCAGGGCGTCCACAGTTATCTGCTCAAGCTTTGTTTCCAGAACCTGTTTATCTGTGGGTGGGAGGAGTAGGGGAGGACGTGCGGTGCACTGTGTGTGGGAGACTGGATAGAGAACACGGATATACTACTGTTTAAACAAAGGCAACATGGAGAGTAAGCTGTGCAAAGCCTCTGGAGCTTGGCGTTGCAGCTTTACATTTTGCGCACACTGCTTCCTTTTTGGGAATTCTGGCTTCCTCTTATCAAATGTCCAATTTGCCAGGTTTTCAATTAAATTTTCCCACTGATTCTCAATGCAAGTGTGCTGTGGTGGTATCCTAGGGGGTAGGGGGCAAGCTAGGGGTGTGTGTGGCAAAGCGATGTCATGGGTAAAGCAGGAGGATAACTTCTCTAGAGTCTGCAGCTCCTGGCAGCCCCTGAGAGAGTGAGGTGGAGGGGCTCAGCTGCCGAAAGGGCTGTCCTAACTCAGAGTCCTGAAGATACCAAAGGTCTCCTGATACTCTGACTTTGGCCAGCCCCGATGGTCAAGAGGTAGGTGGAGTAGTCACCCATTTTCAGCCCCTGAACACTGGCCTTTAGTCATTAAAGTAGCTTAGTCCCAGAGACGTGAGGCTTAATTCCCCTTCTAACACTCCTGTTATTAATGCTCATTGTTCTGGCTATGCCTGCTGCATCTGTATGAACAGCTAATCCCACTGCGATTTTGACTTCTTGGCTCTGCAGATCCCTTTGGCAGGGAGTCCTCGGGGCCGTGCTGGGTAGGGAGAGCCGTGCTCTGCGCGGGAAGGTGGAGGCTCACAGCTCTGCCCGGGTGTTGTCCTGGTAGGGAACCCTGGGGCTCTGGCCCAGGATTCTGGGGTGGTGGTTGTTGTCCTGGTAATGAACCCAGAGCTGCTAGCCACTCTCCCAGCTGGCCTGGGGAAGGCCTTTCCCAGGGGGGTGGGAGAATGGGATGCGCCTTCAGGTTGGGCTTTTAGGTAGTTTTGCACAAAAGGAACAGTGGTTCATGAGGAGGATGCAAGGGGGGTGTTCCTTTCTCCTCACCCCAAATACCCGGGCATTTGTGAGAGCAGCATAGAGGTAGAGGGTCTGTTCCATCTCTCCTCTCAGCAAGACTGGTCCCTGAGTTTTTTAAGGCAAGATCTTGAGGCCACCAGTGTACATGTCCAGCTCTTGTTTCAGGGGTCTCTGGTCATGCTGGGGCTTCTAGGGTAAAGTCAAAGTTGATCACTAAGCGATTGCCCCGGACTAGCCCAGTAGAGGGGATTTGCAGCACGTTTCTCTGTGTGCTCAGTACACCACACTGCGTACAGCGAGGTCTGGACCTCCCTGGGCTCTTGTCAAGAAACAATAAACCCAAACTGTATGTGAAATGTTCCTGTGCTTTCTGTTGCGGTCTGCTGCAGGTCTGTCGGACTCAATTTCTGGGCAGCTGTAACCAAGAGAGGATCGGCTAGGAAATGCAGGAGCCGTTCAAATGCCGCTCAGCTGGCATTGGCTTGGAGAGGAGCAGTCTGGCCTCTCCAACCCCAGCCATTTGTCTTGGCCCTGGGGACCTTGCTGTCTGGTGCCCAAGTGTTCATGCAGTTATATTGCGTAATGGACATGAGGATGATTTGGCTGAAAACTTACCTTCTCCTTACACATACTGTTTTTTCCCCCTTTTGCTATGTTAAAATTAACTTTGATCAATTCACTGGTGTTGATCAGAGCACACTGATAATCCGTTCAGGGGAAGGAGTGGCTGGGTGAAAGCTGTGATTTATTTCATCAAACTGCAGTGCTTGTTAACATGAAATTACGGCTTCTGTGAAGTGAGTGCAAGAATATTGGAAAGCAGAGTTTGTCTGTGTGGACTGTTGGCTGTAGCTCATGAGTTGGGCAACTGGGTCTTGCATTGCTGCAGCCTTTCTGTGCATCCTGTCTCCCTCAGTTGCTCACCTCTGAAACCCAGAGAACATCGAACCCTCAGCAGCAGCACTGTGTCTGTAAAGACAGAGGTGTTTGTTGCCATTGGATGGGTGTTACATGCCTTTCCGGGAGGTTCATTTCTTTGGCCTGTGCGATTGCTCTGGAGATATCCAAGGGTGGGTGTATCAGAGGGTATATCTTGACGCAAAGCTTAGCAGAAAAAAAGGAAGCTTTAGAACAAGAACTGTAGATAGTGTGACTGACATAAAGCCAGCCCTATTCCTCTGACAACTGTTCCTACGTGCCTAAAGCAGCAGTAAGGTTGTTCACCTCTGTACCGAAGTAATTTGTGAGATAAAATGAACAGCACTTTGCGGGGTGAGAGCTCTTAAGGCAGTTTTAAACCTGGCTCACAGTGGTTGGGTTGGTAGGTTTTCCGAGCAGTAAGCTCAACCTGTGTAACAAGTTTTAAACTGGAAAGGTGAATTTGCAGTGGACTTATTGAGACTGAACTTGAAACCGAAGCTCGTACATGTGGCCAAGTTCTGTTCCTCTGATGTTACTCCTGGAGCATGGATGCCTGCAGGAAACAGTAATACAGCAGTTTCCCTGGAAAAGGAAAGAGCTGGAGAGATGGGTGTCATTTGTGAGTGGAGGAAGGAAAGGCAAGGGATGCTTGACCAGGGAAAGGGTGTTGTCATCCCGCCCTGAATTCACTTAGTACCTGTTTAAACCTATACATCAGAAAGGTACAAGATAAAGATCTGTGTGACAGTGGATCTGCAAAAATCACCTTGTTTCAGACAGTTCATGTGTCTGAGGTGGACTTCTTGCCTTTTGTGAGACCACACTGACTGCAGGACACTACGCGTCATATTCTGCCAGTTCAGCTGCCTGTGACTCTGGCAGCTGGTGCTTTGAATGCTCAGTGTTGCCTGTTGGCTGGCTTATTTTTCCAATTCTGCATTGCTTGAAATGTGGAGCTAAAGAAGAAAGACTGCTGTCCCAAAGGTGCCTGTGTGCGAGTTAAAATGCTTCAGGCTTTTAAAAAATGAACACACTAACGTTTGGATGTCTCTAATTTATTGAACTGAGAAATCTGGTGGGTTGCTGTGGTTTGTTTTTTTTTTTTTTTTTTACTGCAGTAGCAGTTGGGATCTTTTTTCTAAACTCGTGTTGATCCTTGCTTTCCCATATGTATAAGTTAAACCAACATATAACTTAAAGCTTCACTGTTTTCTCAGAATATGCCCTGCCTTGTGCCTGTGATGTGTTCTTGCACTGTTGTCTACTGTAGAAAGAAGTGTATTGAAGAAGTTGTATGAGATTACTATATTGTAAGCAGCTACTATGAAGCTTTTCAAGAGGACCTGTAGTATGTGAGAATTGCTACAAGTTAAAGTAAAGAAGAAAGAAGGTGGTAAAGAATGAAATTCTTTGGGTAGTCTAATCCAGCTTGTTGGATGCCGTTTTGAGGACTGAGGTCCTAAAAATCAGTCACACTATGCCCTTGTACTTGCTGTAATGACCAGCAGAAATGCCTTCAGCGGTAGAAAAATGGGACCTGTGCACACCTCACAATCTTTTTGTACATATAGACAGATTTGACAGCTTTCTTTTACCAAGAAGGGGCTTAAACCTGAGTAAAGTGTAACATCCCCTACGTGCGTGCATTACTGTGTACATAAGTGTGCTCTGAGTACCTTAGGTACAAATGACAGCTAGGTATACAGTCTCCAATGATAAGACTGGTATGGGAAAGCGGCAAGTCATCAAAAATGGAGCTTGTGTTATACCTTTGAGTTGACCTACAGCTAATGAATTGCATTAAGCTTCTGGCACAGATGATCCCGTTGGCGGTGCAAAGCCTTGCAGTGAGCCAAGCAGAATGTGTGTGTGGTGCTGACAGGTGGGGAGGCTTGTGCTGTTTTGTTGACTAAGGATGTTGCTGTCAGTCCGATGTCTTCCACAAGCACTAAATACATTCTCTCAAATTCTGTTTAGGAAAAAAAAATAAAGTGTGTGAGCTTGTTCTCGCTTCCTCCTTTCTTAATGCAATTCAATCTTATTACTGCAGTTGTTTTCTAGGAGACCTTAACCTTCAAATTACTTCCTTGTGCCTTGTTTCAGTGGGTGCAGTGTTGCTTTTTCAATACACACAAAAGGCTTGCTTTTTTGGCTTATGCTGGTGGAGCGTAAACCAGGGATCAAGATGTGTTTAATTTAATGATTGTTGCATGACTCAGCTACATACCGGAACCCTCCTGAGCCTTAGGTGAGGAATGTCTTCCTGGTTTATTTTTAGCAGTATCAGTATAGCTACAGTAACATCCAATTCTGTAACCGTGTGCGGTCTTGGGCTGTCCCTCTGATGCTGTTACAGCACAAACCCCTTGGTGGTGCATTGTTAATTGTGATGAGGTTCTTACTGCAATGCCTCCCCCCCTTCTCATACGTGCTGGGGCTGCCAGAGGACTGGATGAGTCCATGAACTAATGCTTCTGCCCTAAAAACTTCCTCTGTTAGTGTGAGGATCAAGTGAAGAAGGAAAATGTGTGGCTGGTTGCATTGTGGTACCCAGGCTTATGACTGATGCAGGATTTTGCAGGCAAGTGCATACTCCAGGTGCCAGCTCTGAGCTGGAAACAGGCTGAAGCACAGCCTTTCGGGAAGCCTGGACTGGAACAGCCATGCTTTTCTCTGAGAGATCCAGCTTGTTGACCAGTGGTATTGGAACTGGTTTGGAAAGGAAGACTAGTAAATGAAACATCCACTGCTACCAGCAGTAAGGTGTTTCCCCATCTCACTTATACTGGCAGGCAGTTAGACCACTTCTGGTCTGTAACTTTTTCCTAGGGTTTAGGCGAATGATTTGATGCCTGTCCCTTGTTCTTTTCCTTTGGGAAAGGTACTAGGATTATACATTTCAACACAACCTTTGCAATTATTTTTGCACTGTGGTCACACATCAGTTTGAATACCTTCCTGTCTTATTTACATTTAAAGCTGATTGAGGATGTTGCAGTAGCTGGGAGCATAATGATGCTATATTTGTCCATCAAATGAGTTTATTTTCTATGATTTGGCTAGAACTCTGCAAAGCTGAGCAGAGCTGTCGTGAAACTAATAAAAGTCATTTTACTTAGTGTGGAGATGAGAATGGGCACTGAGACAGAGTTCAAAATGTCATCTTATGTCATACAGATTCATTAATATTTCAAAATGTGTTTTTATAAAGCAGTCTGTGACAAGGAACCCTTTAAGATCTATCTAATAGAGAGTGTATTTTAGGTAAGTTGCTAATTAATCTTGGTGCTTTGGCAGTCTCCCCAAAGGGATCAAACATACATAGACATAATTTTACAAAACTGTGCCAGAGCTGCCATCACCAGAAGAGTAAAATATGATCCCAAAGTCCTGCCAAAGAGGTCTTGGCTGGCTGACAGTTATCCTTCTGATAGGTTTATGTCCTATGTAAATATCTAAGTTAAAAAGTAATTAAACTTTAATACAGCAAGAACAGTAAAAGCACTGCAAAGCATCAGAAGCCAGCACCCCTCTGCGTGTATGTGTGGGAGAATTCCTCCTCGTGCTGTGATAGATGAATGGATTACTACATTAATGTACTGTGCCTTGCCTGCATTCTCACAGAGAGCTTCCAGCAGGTGGTATAGGAAGGACTTGTTATGGAATTTTTTGCGTAAGCTGTTACTAATAATGAAGCAAAATAAACCTCCCCAGATAAGTACCATCACTGGTTTGGCTCTACCTCCTTTACATCAGAAATGAGCGCGGGGCTGCTGGTGCTAGCTAAGCAACAGCCCATGACTGAAAGGTACCATTCCTTCAAAGGATCCTCCATGCCCTCGGCAGAGGTAAGACATGCTGCGCCTGTGTCCTCTGTAGAGGTGACACTAGGGAGAGGGCTTTTCCCAGGGTCCGGTTGAGGTGAGCATGCCTTCAGAGAGTGAGTTACCCACATAGCTTCTTGTGTGATGTAGTGTTACAGTGGCTGTTGCTTGCAGACTTCTTCCTTTTTGTCTTGCTCTGTTCAGTACGTGCCCTCTCTTCAATTAAGAGAAATCATTTGCAGCTGGAAAACGTATGTCAAACTGACATGGTTTGGTTCCAGTCAGTGTCCTGCTCCCGTTCCTGTTTTTGTTTTGTGTAAGGAGACGGTCAAGGAGATGCTGTGTTTTGCAAGGTAAAGCTGAACTATGGGTGGGCTCTTGCACATTTTTGAGCTATCTGATCATGCACCAGCAAAGCCCCATGACATATACTGGCTCTAGGTATGTAAACTGTCCCTCTGAAGTCGAAGGGGAAGCAGTCGAATGCTTAAGTGCTTTGCTGGGTCAGGGCCAGAGTGCTCTACATTTTTGTGTAGAGATTTTTCATTCCTAGACCTTTAGGATGGTTGTGGATGTGGATTATTGCATCCCAGCCTTTTATTTTTCAGAGCGTTTCTTGCACTGGGAGAGCTCAACAAAACTGTCTTCCTTTGGTGAGCTGGAGGACATTGACAGCATCTATAAATAGTCTCTGATATTCTTTGGAAAGGTGTCTGATGCCATAATAAAATGTAGCACTCTGATGAGCTGCTTTATAAGACATGTTTCTGTCTCCCTTTCCTCTCACTTTGTGTGAGGTGGTTGAAAATTTAAAAGGATGTTTAAATTTTTCAGGTCCTCCTGACCATATTTAAGCTGAGTGCTTGAAATCCCATGGCATGAGTTTTTACTTGTATTTGCATTGAGAACTTTGCGTGCTCGTGGTGTATTTCAGTTGAACAAGGGACCCCTGTCACTGAATCTGCAGGGTCTCTTTGGAGCATCGTGCATGTTAATTGTTCATGTTTGTTTATTTTTTCCGTCATACTGGGTTTTTTGGTTGCAGTTCTTGGTGCCTTTTAATGGCCCCTGTGTCTTTTGCAAAAAGTGTCTAGCAGATAGATACACAGAATCACAGAATAATCAGGGTTGGAAGGGACCTCTGGAGATCATCTAGTCCAACCCCCCCGCCAGAGCAGGGTCACCTACAACAGGTTGCACAGGACAGCGTCCAGGCGGGTTTTGAATGTCTCCAGAGTGGGAGACTCCGCAACCTCTCTGGACAGCCTGTTCCAGTGCTCCACCACCCTCAGAGTAAAGAAGTTCCTCCTCATGTTAAGATGGAACTTCCTATGTTCAAGTTTGTGCCCGTTACCCCTTGTCCTATCAATGGGCACCACTGAAAAAAGACTGCTCCCACCCCCTGGCATCCTCCCTTCAAGTATTTGAAAGCATTAACAAGATCCCCCCTCAATCTTCTTTTCTCCAGACTAAAGAGACCCAAATCCCTCAGCCTCTCCTCATATGAAAGGTGTTCCAATCCCCTAATCATCTTTGTAGCCCTTTGCTGGACCCTCTCCAGCAGATCCCTGTCTTTCTTGAACTGGGGAGCCCAGAACTGGACGCAGTATTCCAGATGCGGCCTCACCAGGGCAGAGCAGAGGGGGAGGATGACCTCCCTCGACCTGCTGGCCACACTCCTTTTGATGCACCCCAGGATGCCATTGGCCCTCTTGGCCACCAGGGCACATTGCTGGCTCATGGTCACCTGCATTGCCCACATACAAATCCATAACGGTACCGGACATTAATTGACTGGCACAGAGAAACTGCCCTGTTAGCAGTCCCAGTCTTTATATTCCACCATACTCAGTGCAGCACAAACAGAACATGAAAAAACTCGTTCTTGCCTCTTTGTTCTGATCCTGGAGATACAGACTGTGTTTATCTGCTCGCTACTGTTCTGCTGATTGTGTTGGTGATCATGTAGCAAATCCTCAGTAATGGAGGAAACATTCTGGTCCATTACTGGGAAGAAATAAGAAAATTAAAAGGTCACATACGCTTTAGTTGTTACTGTAGACACAGCTGCGGGCTCTTGCCAGCAGCTCCCAGGTTGGGACTGAACAGTAGCATTAACAGCTCTGCATATCGGATGGCCTTGCTGAGTTAGATATATACCATACTGCAGTGATTTTTGAAGACTGAGTAATTTCCTAGCCTCCTAAATTAAACTTGCCATCTGACACATGGGGAGTTGATAGTTTTTAAAAGGAGAGTGAACCACCCAAGTGTGTTCTGCTCAGCCTGACAAACATAGCCCCTTCGACAATTTGATGAGTAGATATTTGTGTAGAGCAAATGGGGGAAGTTTGCTTGGAGGCAAGGTCATTGCCATGTGTTTAATAACAGCAGAACAAAAACAGGAGGGGAAGAAATGTCTGTGGCAGTGATGAAATACGTGACTATCTCAGTTATATGGGTTTGAGTTATATTCATGCTACAAAACTTTATAAAAATGTCAGGATAGAATCCTGTTCTGTTGAAGTTTTGGGTAAGGATTTCTGCTGTGTTTACAGTGGGCTATTGGATCTTGGTTTGGAAATACTAGCGAGTGTGTTGGAAGGGTGTTTTGTTGGCAAGTGAAGAAAGATTAGGGCTTCCCCAGCATAAAATGAAATGCCAACCTGGGCTGCATTCACTGACGAGGGTGTTCTTAAGACTTTGTGTAGAAAGTGGTAGGTCCCTTTCTGTTGTTGTTTGCAGGTGGGGGAGGAATGGGGTTTGGCTGCCTCTGTTTCTGCTTTCCCTTGGCATGTATTAAAATGCCACTCTGCAAAAGTTAAAGCACAAGAAAGGACTCTAAGATTTCTCTGTAGGATTTCTCAGCAACCTGCGAGCAGAACAGGGTCTCAAGCCACGTCCCTCTCCCCACGGGCAGTGTGCAGTCTGTCGTGTCACGGTGCTTCTCTCAGCGAATTCTGCAGAACGAAAAGATCTGCTGGTGAGCGTCCGAATCAGTGAATTTACAAAGTTCAACCCAGTATAATATCAAACTTTTTTTTTTCTTGGCTTAGCAATGCTGTTTATTTCAGTGTTCCAAGCTAACAATTTTACTGACGTGTGAGTACTTTTTTTGCTGCTTGAAAGCTAAGCTTCAATAGTTGACGTTTGAGTGAATTGGAATTCTAATTTCTCATTATCTGCTGATAAATGTTCTCAAAAGATGAAAACCTTTGTCCTTGCAACATCAAGCCCTGTCTAGTGAATCGGGGACAGCAGCTAAAAGGCACACAGTGCCTTGGCAACATGGTTTTGTTGGGTTTTTTTTCTTTTTTTTTTTTTTTGAATGCGTACTGCTCTAAAATCTCCTAAATTATTAAATTTGACTTTAGTGAAATCTCTCTAAAATAGGCTGCGTTATGCGGTAGCTGCCTTCTGAACAGCCTAAGAAAATCCTATTGTATGTCTCTCCTGAGTTGAGGGAAATTGGCTTAGAAATTGAGGAGCCATCTGGCTTACAAAGTGTTGGGAGGAGCAGCCAGGTGAGGGAACTGGAGGGGTCAGTTTTGGTTTTGGTCTTAGCAAGGTGTGCAAGTAACTTGAGGTGTCAGTGAAGCTTCTTGATGTTTGATAATACAATGTCTATGTTTGTAAAATAAAAATTGACAATATGAAAGCTTTGGGGATAGGTTGGTTGTTCTTTTTTTTGAAGAGAAATCCGGGGTTGAGAGAAAGGATAGTGCCCCAGATGATTTTGCAAGAGGTCTATTGATATTTGGTAATGTTTCTTTGAGCCTTAGCTACTGGGATGTTCTGTGAGAATCTTTGCTTTGACTTCTTCACAAAAGAGCATTTCTTGCTCTGGAGTTTAGAGTGAGGAGCTTGTAAAAGCAAAGTGGAAATGCTCCAAAATAAACAGGGCCATATTAAGAAACCAAATTGTCTTAGATTTTTTATTTTTTTTTTAATTGTGACTTTGTTCTTAGCTGGGAAGAGAAGTATATTTGGGAGTGGAGAGGGAAATGGACATATTTCCTGATTATTATTATTTAATGTGGGAAGGGAGAGGCTTGGATGCATTGCGCAGAATCCGTTGCTGTTCTTTTCTCCTCTGGTCTCAGCGTGCCCTATGGTACCAATATTCTCCGCCGATGTTTCGGTCCTCTAATTGGGCATTATAGAAAGAGCAGGAAAACATCAGTGCTCAGGGGCACTAATCTTGTGTTCTGCTACTGATTTATCTTGTGTTCTCATGGCTCACTTAATTATGTCATCTTTTTATTTTTCAAGAATTTAGGAAAATAAGATATTGACCTTTTTTTTTTTGAGCGAAACATTAAGACTGATTGGCCCTTTCTGATATGTTAAGTGGCTACCCCTGGGAGAAATGAATCTCTGTGTTCACCAAAGCAGCAGACCAATATATGGATTGTTCTGTATGGATTGCTGTGTCCGGAGGGTCTCCCTCTTGGCCTCTGGTGAAAGACGAACACAAGGCAAATAATGTCTTCGCCAGCCCTGAATGCTCACGAGCTCTATCTTTGTTGTATGCAAATGCAATATTCAGAGTATCTAATACCATCAGCCAGGCCTGGCCCAGGAGTCCAGTGTGTTATTTTATATGTTCATCGTTTTGACTGCCCAAATGTCCTGCAGACCCTTCATCTCAGGCAGAAAGCCTGCCAGTGAAGCCCAGTATTTAGCATGCAGATATCCTCTGAAAAATTGCTGTGTCAGATCTTCTCCCTGTGTGTACCGACTCATCTGTACTGCCTTTAAAATTTAGCAATGTCTTATTTCTGTCACTAGTTCTTGTTAGATTGTGGTGACCATAGGAGGGAGATTTTATTTTATTTTATTTTATTTTATTTTATTTTATTT
>VZSZ01009078.1:0-10146 GCA_013398815.1 Ibidorhyncha struthersii
GCGGTGGCTCTGGGGAAGCTCTTGGGCCAAAGCTGTAGCCGTGAACTTGTTCTCCGGTGGTGGCTGCTCCTTGCGGAGACTGAGCTCTGGCGTACAGTGGGCGCCTGAGCGGCCTCAACACACCGGATGGGGCTCTGGGGTCCTTGTGAAGGTGTCGGTGTCCGGAGGAGCCGGGGAGCTGTGTGGCACCAGAGCGCCGGTTCTGTTGGCACAGTGGTGGCTTAAGCTCCTGAGGGGAATTAGGGAAACCGCGGGGCCGGAGCCGGGTTACGCGAGGGCAGCCAGTGCAGGATGGGCACGAGGAAGGAGCATCCAGCAGAGGATTAATTCTTCTCCGCTCTCAGTGGATCAGTTCCATTTAAAACACGCGTGAGCATCGTTAGCAGAGTTGGGCTGCAAATGATGGTGTTGAAAGCGCAGCACGCCTTCACTTCCTACAGGCCAGGGTCTCTTTCCGTCCGTATCTGTCTGTCCGTCCCAGTGAGCGTTGGAGAAGGAACTTCTCTTTCCTCTCCTCGCTGCCTGGGCGGTCTCCTGAAACGTCTTTTCATCTTTTGTCGGCTCGGCATCGTTGCTCACGGTTATTATTTATTCGCATTGTGGTGATGCCCAGAGGGCACAACCCAGGTTTAGATGCTGAACAAAGACGCGGTAGAAGACGGCCCTCGGTTTGCTTTGAATTCAAACTTTGTTGAAGTCGCGGGATCTCGGGAGCGTGTTTCAGACGAGGAATTTTACGTTTTACACTGCGCTGGTTTATGGTGCTTTTTCCATCAGCAGGCTTTTAAACAAAATTATATCTGTGAGCGGACAAGGCTCGTGTCCTGTCGTGTTAACGTTAGGAGCAGTTCCAGCAGGGAGGAGCTTCTCCAGGCGGTGAATATTAGCAAAAACCAGCATCCCCGCTTCACCTGTCCGCTGCCGGACCTGGCTTCGGTTGCTGGTCTGCATCCTCAATGGGTTTTTTCTCTCTCTTCCCCTGTTTTATTTATAAAAAGGATGGAAACTGCAGCTGTGTTTGCTCAGTTCTTGGGTGAAGGCACCTGAAACGTGGGTGTTATCTGGGAGACGGTCTCCGGTCAATAACCTGAGGGGTCACGGGGGTGATATCGGACCCGTCTTTGTGGCTCAGGACTCTGCTGCGAGGTCAGGCTCATCTTGTCGGATGCAGCGGCCGCGTCAGCTCGGCTGGCGTGGCAGACCCCGATGTCCGTGCTTAGCAGTGGGGTGTAGCACATTTTCCTTCCGTCCCTGAAGCAGGAGCTAAGAACGGCCCTGCTCCCCTCTCCCCCAGCGCTCCGGTGCAGCCTTGGAGAAGACGGGGGTCTCTCCCCAGCTCAGCGGTGTGGAGCTGTCAGCTGCCGTCCTCCAGCTGCAGCATTGCATGAAGTAATTTTTTTTTTAGCAATGACACTTCATCTTATTTAATAATATATTTCAAAATATGGAAACAATGGGAACTATTTTGTAATGGATAAAACATGTCAGAACGCTTTAATTTTCGGTTTTGAGAGGCGGCTCCGTTCACTTCTGCCTCTGTTGAACCCCTGGAGCCGGGGTCTTCCCCGCCTCGGCCCCGCTGGTGCCAGCTGCCGTAGAGCACCGGCACACACACGGCAGAGCCGCTGCCTGGGCATTTAAACAAGGGACGCTGGCGGGCCGGGGGCTCTCTCCGAAAGCAAGCCTTTCCCCAGTGCTGGTGTTTTGAAGCGTTTCCTATGACACAAACTTTGGTGTTTTTGAGCAGCTGGTTTGTTCAGCGAGCTTCTATTTGCAGCAAAGGTGGAAAAAAAAGTCCTCGTGTTGGAAAATAAACGGCAGCTAATGGAAACAACGGTTGGGAAAAAGAAACTGCAGGGACCTTTGCAGCGCTTACTAATTGTTACCCCGACGGGAGGCTTGGAGGTGTTTGCCCCGAGCGTGTCTCCCCACTGCATGTGCCGCGGGCTCACTGCTCCCGGCGATGCCGGTCTTGCCGGTGCCGTGCCAAGCTGGTCTGCGGGGAGACGGGAGCCAAACCTCGGTACGGAGAGCGATGTGGGGGTGTCCGGGAGGCACTGGGTGCAGCAGAAGTGGAGTTGGACCCACTGGTCACCTCTCAGGAAGCAATCCCTGCCGGCGAGCCACGCTGCCGGACCAGCAGAGAAATGGGTCAGAATGAAGGGGTTTGATGTTTCTGGCTGGTTTCTGGCTGGTGGGAGCTGTGTATTTACACCCGGGGGGGCTGGTGGTGATATCTTAAAAATAATCTGGTAGATACCTCGGTGGCGTTGGGCTGGGGTGGCATTCCCTGCCGGCGGGGTGTCTGGAGAAGCGTTTGGCAGCTGGTGCCGAGTGTTCAGAATCGTTTCACAGCGCTTGAGGTATAACCAGAAGCACCGGGGAGAAATTAAGAGAAGTAGGGGAAAATAGGGAAGAAAATAAGCGGACTCTCCTAACGACCGCAAGGCTAATGGGGGTTAACGCAGTCTCTGGAGGCAGCTGATGGGAGCCCCGTGTTGGAGGGTGTGGCCGGGCGGGATTTAGGAGACTTTTCCCATCTCCAGGACATTTCTGCTGTCCCCGCAATAAGCAAAGACCCGGCGCCTCTCCCGGGACAGGAGGGGCAGAGCCAGGCCTGGCCTTCTGCAGCGCCTCTTGTTATTAGTGCAAAGGACGGTCACAAATTGCATCATGCTGAGACGGAGGATTTTTTAAATTGGGCTAGTTCTGAGGAGTCTTTTTTTATTTTTTTTTTTTTTCCTTGAGCGTTGCCACTTGGGGAAAAGTCCTTATTTCAGAGGGGAGGAGAGCATTGAGCAGCGCTGAAGGCACTCTGCTCTAATTTTATCGCACTTCTGTCTCCGATTCCCAAGTTGATGATCACACCTGAAAACTGGGAAGGAAAGTCCGGAGACGGAGACGTGCTCTCTGCGCCCGACAGTCCCAAGCATGGAGGTTTGTCCCCGGTCCGAGTCTTCGCCATGCTGCCTGACCCGGACCCCCCTCCGGAGAGAGGATGAACGTCAGGCTCTGCTCCGAGGGGCACCGGGGAGGGTTTGCCCGTCCGGTGGAGATGGAGGGCGGCTGTTGGTGGTGCTGAGGGGCAGCTCGGAGGTGGCCGGTGTCACTCCCTGTCGCGCCAGCACCGAAACAGCCCCTTTTTCCCGGGGATGTGTTTTCACCCAGACTGTGACGCCAGGTTTTGTCAGTCCGGCTGCGCAGCCTTTCTGCGATGCTTTTCAAAATTAAAAGGACTCCAGGAACAAACAACACACATCTAGCCGAAGGTTAATTATGGGCCGTCGTTACTGCAGAGCTACAGGTTCATGCGAGCTAGGTGCTTTTTTTTCATTTGCAATTTTTTAAATTGCAATTCCTGCTTGCGAAAGCCTCACGCTCAGTCAAAATTAAGGAAAAAAGCTGCTCACGCGTGGCTCGGGGCTCCTGAACTCTCCCAGTGTTTTTCTCTGGGTCCCCTTTTAAAATACAAAGGAGCAAAGAATCGGTCTCTCTTATTGCACATCACCCCGTTAGTGTTAATGAGACCGCGTGCAGGAGTAGGAAGTAGGAGTTACAGAACTGGCTCCTCAACTCAATTGTATTTGGCTGATTATTAGCTGATTACTTTGAGGGAAATTAATTTCTCGCTCTCGCTCCGTGCTGTCTGCTGCCTGTGGTGTAGGGAGGACATCGGGGTCCTGCCAGTCCCTGGGTTCAGCCCCAAGCCCGGGATGTGAGGAGTCCCTGGGGGGCAGCGAGGGCTTTGGGAGGGGGCGATGCTGGCAGCTCTCCGTGCTGCGTGCTCACTGCGGTGCCCGTTGGGCAGTCGCTTTGTCTCCTTTTTTTTATTTTTTTTATTTTATTTCATATTTTCAAGGGCTTCTGCAGAGTACAGGAGAGAAAGGGCTTCCTAAACAAAATTGATTTTTATTAGCGTGTTGCCGTGCCCTTTGTGCAAAGCAGACAGATCTGCGAGCGGGTGTGCGTAACGCAGAAAAGCAGAATTACGGGTTCAAGAAAAATAAAGCTGCAGGATGCATTTTAAACCACAGCTCCTGTGTAACCCGGCGCTTGAGAGAGAGAGAGAGAGAGATTTCAACCTAAATTATTTTCATCTCGTGAAGTTACTGGCCACAGTGGGGTGGGAAGGGGAGCTCTGGAGTGCTCGGCTTTTCCTTGGCTGGGAGGCTGCCGGCAGGGCAGAGGTGCGGCCCCGGGAGACACGGATGGCAGGGGAGGGAGTAGCGCAGGTGCTGCGGCACTGGCCCTTGTGCTTCCTTATCCTGTGCAGCCCCTATAAATAATTTAAATTCCCGTGGTGGCTGTGGCAGCCTGGGATATGGGGCAGCTTTTGCTTGTGGATTCGGAACAGGTCTGGGAGTCTGTGTCCCGCTGCCAGCAGGATCGGAGCTGGTGTCTCCCTCTCCCCGGTAGGGCTCAGGGTCCGGGGTACCAGTGATGGAGTAGGGGGGTTCCCACCTCGCCTGTCACCACACCGTGCGGGGACCGGCTGGCAGAACACCCCGGGTGGGACGTGCTGCGGGGTGTCACTGGGCTGGGTGCCCAAAGCCTCCCCAAAAGCAGTGAGGTCTGCAGTTAAGCGCAGCACGGTGAGAGCGTTTCTTCTTAATTAACATCAAGCAAGAAGTCGGGTCCGATGGGGTAATAAGCCCGGCCTGATGTGCCTTGTCCGCATCTGTGCTTATCTCGAGTGGTGCCTTGCCGGGAGCAAGACTGGTACAACTCACTTCATTCGAGATGCGGTTATTGTTAAAAATCTGCTTTTAAAAGGGGCACTGTCCGAAGGGAGCGACCGATTTCTTTGAGCTCGGAAAAGGTCCCAGGGTCCCCCTCGAAAGCCTCGTGGTCTGCAGGGTATCGGCTGCTCGAGAACTGGGGGGAAAAGGGACAGCGTTGCTGCTGCTTGTGTGCACACGCTCTGCAAATCACGTTGATTTTCGAGGAGACGATTCATCTCCACAAATTATCGCTTTTTTTTTAATTGTTCTCTGCAGCAAACACTCGGTTTCCGACCCTATCAACTGCCAATTAGAGCCAGCTCTGAACAGCAAAACTCCTGTTTCTAAAACTGGGCTCGTTTTGTTTCTTAAACAGCTGGAGTAATTGACAAATAAAAGCCATTTGAATGTATAAAATGTTCATTATCTCCATGGGGTGCCAAGCAGCAAAATATAAGGCAGATTTCCCTTTTATTTTGGCGTGGTCGTTGGAAGGGCTGTTGCGAGGCCGCTCGGCAGAGTGTGGTGCGTTAGCGTTCGGTCTCGTTGCCCAAAACCCCGATTCTTTTCATTGATAAAATGAAGCTGAGTGCTTTGGCCACGCGCATCCCATGCTCGAGGCTTCACCTCCCCGCTGCCACGTCGGACACGAGCACGTCGGCCCCTCGCCGGAGCGGGAGAAGCGCACTGCTGGCACACCTCGCTGCCCGGTGGCAGTGGCTGGCTGTCCGTCCGGACCGGTGACTCCCCAGCTCTCGGCAGTCTCGGCGGAGCGGGCAGCTGCTCTTCTCCCGTCTCTGCCTGCTCCAAGTGTCCCAGGTTTGGCTTTGAGAGCTAACGCTGTGTCCCGTGCCTGCTGCGGTGGCGGCAGTCTGCGTGCCGGGGGATGAAACCCTCTGTGCTTGGCCGCCGGGACCACCGCCTGCTGCTGGGGTTGGCCTTCGTTTTCCCAGAGGAGGGCCTGGAAAGCACCGCTCGGGTGGGCAGGGTCAGCGTCGCCCACCGGGGTCGATGGTGAAGTCGGTGGTGAGGGTGTTAAGCCCAGGGCTGCAAAGCAGCGTTAAGGGAACGTGGGGTGAGTAACTCGTCTGCTCCCAGAAGCTGTCAGGCAGTTTTACTGGAGGAGGAGAGCCCGAGCGGCTTCTGGAGGCAAACTCTGACTGAGCTCTGCTTTCTCTTTCAGCAAAGTACCTTAAAGATGGATATAGAAGACTGTAATGGACGATCTTACATATCTGGTATGTCCGATCTTGATTTTTGCCAGCTATTTTGGGTTGCTAACATTTCAAGGTGCTCAGTCTCATCCTCTGGGTATAAGCTGTCCTGTGCTTGGTTGCTGCGCTGCTATCGCCATCGATGCTCCTTAAGCATTGAGGAACAGTATTCAGAACATTGGCATGTTCCATTAAGTGTCAGAGAAGTGTTAAGCCCGTGGCGTAATAAACAGCTAATTTAAAGAACAGTACCAAGGCTGAGCCTGGGAAGTTTACGCTGGAGTTTGTGTGCCGGTGTACTCACCTGCTGGTCTGGTGTGTGGCTGCCGGTGCTCACAGGTGAAATTTCAAGCCTTACTGAAAGGAAAATGTACTTCCAGCGATGGCTGCGCAGTCGCAGTGCCAAGAGGTCTCAGGGAGGTTGGTGGTTCCTTCCGGGCTCCTGCCTGAAGGGAAACGAGGGGTTTAGCCCCCCTCTCTGGTATGCCGAATGCACAATGCCGGACCCGCGACTGGAAGCAGTGTGATATTTAAGACCCCCTGCTTGCCGAGCCCAGCGTGATTGTCTATCTCTGTGCGGTACGATTAAACCCAGGCTGAGTTCCAGACGTAATGCTGCTGAAACGTCTGCGGGGAGAGGGGGAGGCGGTGTGGGGCTGGCCTGGATCTTGGTGCTGGAAGCTGCTGGTGTGCCAGACTGCTTTGTAACCAGTGGGGTCGCACGGACCGGAGCTGCTGTGCTGGGGGTCGCAGCCCCAGTGACCATCTCCAGAGGGGACCCTGGGGGCACGGGGGGGATTTTTATCTGGTCACCTGCAGAAACCTGGCTCGCAGCCGCTACGGGCCGTAAGAGAATGCTGGTTTGGTGGGATTTGTTGTTTTCTCTGGGGGATTGGCGTTTGCAGTGTGAAAACCCCTCAGTTTGTCCATCTTTGCTCAGGAGAAGAGGGGGATTAGAGTCAGACCTGATGTAGATTTAGAAGCGGCGAAACCAGAAGAAACTCTCACCATTACCTAATCCGACCCAGCAGCGACACGCGAGGCGGGAGGATGGCTCTGGGCGAGCCCTGGGAGCTGGGGGGTGCCGGGGATGAATGGCTCAGCAGGGATGAAGGTCAGAAGTTGAAGTGCATTGGAAAGGAGAGAGGACCCCGGCTGTTCTAACGAGCGGCTGCGGTGGCCGGGACTTGGTGCATTGACAGAGCTGCGCGGGGGACCTTGCACAACGCCCCTTCGCATAAATCACGTCGTATCCTGCCCATCCTGACAAAGTTCATCCTCAGAGTTCTTCTGTGCTCCTTCTTTCTACGAAGATTTCCTCCCGTCCCCGGAGGATCCCTGCTCGGGTTAGACGCTCGCCTCCTCTCAAGCCGCTCGCTGCAGTTTGCTGCTCGGGTTTTGGTTGCCAGGATGTCTCTGTTAAATAACAAAATGCTTCCCCGGAGTTGGCCGGTCGCGCTGTGCCAGGGCGGCTGCCTGCTGAAGGCAGCTGCTTTCTCAGCCTCGCTCGGCTTTCGCCACTGTCCTGCGGCGGAGTGTGGGGACATGTGGGAGCGCTCAGCTCAGACGTCCATGTCGCCTGCAGAGCTGCGGCTTTGCTTTTCCTCGGGGAGTCCCGTGGGTGAGCTCTCCCCTTTCCCCTCGGTGTCTGCGGCAGGTCTGTGTTTCCCCGCCAGGGTGGAGGTGCTGCAGCCTGGAAAGAAGGTCCAAAAAGAGGTGACAGAAAAAAGCCCGTCTCCCTCGGTGCAGCCTGAATCCCCCTCGGGTGCGTGTGAGCTTTCGGTGCCGGGAGTCCTGGGGGGTTTAAGCAGCTCCTGGAGTTTGGAGGGAAGGGGAACAGTTAAAGGACAGGAGAAGGGATGAGCAGCATTACAGGAGCTCGGCGGGGCTGCCCCGGCCAGCATCGGCTTTCTTTTTTGAGTTCCCCGGTACCTGGGGAGCGAAGGCTGCGCCGCCCAGCCTGGGGGTCAGGGCAGGCCTAACGAAGATCGGCTAATCGTTAGGGTCAGGGTTGAAGCCTGCCAAGTAGCTGCTTCAGGTCACTGGGCTGCTGTGGATCTGAAATGACTAGAGGAGGGAAACGGCGGAGCTCTTGAAACTTGTTTCTGTGAAATATGTTTAATTAAACGCACTTGTAAAAAAGAAAACGTTCATGTTTGTCGAACAGTGAGGTAACCGAAAGCCCGGAAACTCTTCATGAACGTGAAATACTTTTTCTCCTTTGAATTCTTCACAGGAAAATAAGTCAGTTTTGAAACAGCTCTGGTAGAGACAGAGTCGTTACCGCAGAGGGGGTAGGAACAAGGTGGAGGCGGGCAAGAGACCTCTCCATGCTGCGTACCAGTTCCTCAGGCTGTAAGTCTTTCTGTAGATGCTTAACCCCCCAAAACCCGACAGATAATGGCTTTGTTGCTCTTTGCTTGTGTCAGTCTTGCCTGCTGGGCAGCATCGTCGTTTCACAGATGGTAAGAAGGGCCGAGCACCTTGGTCTGTCCGAGCTGGCACAGCCCCACGCAGGAGAAGGCACCAGGGCAGCCTCCTCAGCCGCCCCGGCCGAGGATGCCCCATGCAGGCAGGGTGGCATCAGGTCCCCGTCCTGCTGCGGGAACCTGCTCTCCCACGCTCCGGTCCTCTCCCTGGGGTGGCCGAGCACCCTGGGTGCTCTGCCCGCAGCGAGGTGTGTGCGTGTCACAGGCTGAGGGGAGACAGGGGATGTTTTCAGGCCATTCCCCCCGACCTCTGCTCCCCAGAACAGCCCGTGTCTCCTTCATTTTACCTCCTTTTATTTGGGTGCCGGGCACCCGAGAACAGGGTTAACCGCTCTCAGCTCCTTGGATAACTGGGCTACAGACAGACGAACCGTCTCTTGCCTGATGTTCAGGTTTCCATTTGTTTTTTTTAGAGCAAATGAAATGTGACCCAATATTTCCTGAAATCTCAAGTCTGAAAAGTTATCAGAGAGGGAATTGCTGAGAGACTGTCGAAACCAGGCGCTGGTTGCTCCCAGGGGTGGGATAGTGCTTCAGCTCTTGCTGGAGGCGGCGGGTGGCCTGCCCACCTCCCCGGGGCTCCGAGCTGCTCGCAGGAGCCGTTACCAGGGGTCCCGGTGTCAGCCCCGCTGCTGTACAGAGGGAAAAACCCCGTTCCTGTATGGTGGGGGTGGTTTTCGGAGCGGGGGTCCTGGCTGAGGTCCATGCAGCTCTGCGGGGGTTCGATAGCGATCCCCCCCCAGGGGAGCAGAGGCTCTTGGCAGTGCGAAGGTTCGCGCTGGCCTGAGCCCTGTTTCGGGGAGGGCTGGGCGCCAAGGACCGGCTCAGTTATCCCGCGGTGCTTCCAGTCAGAAGGAGATCGGGCATCCTTTGGGATAAGAAAGGATCCTCTGGGATCCAGAGGATGAAGCTAGCTGGCAGAGGAGCTGAGCTTTGAGCTGAAAGCGGGATGCTGTGCACTGCCTTTATGCTCGAAGGGACGGAGGAGAAATTAAGGGTTTTTTTCTCCTTAATGTTTAACTTAAATTCTAGTTTGGGGTTTTTAACTTTTCTCCAATACATCGGAGATTGGAAGCAGCTGGGAACAGGTTGTAAACCACAGCAGTGGGGTTCTGCCTGCTGTCAGCATCGCCTGGCCGCTTCGTTAGCAAGCCCTGATCTCATTGTCAGGGTTAAACCAGCCCTGGGACCAGGAGGGTCTGTTCTGTAGGACGGGAACTGGATGCCAAGGTAAGCTCACCTGGAAATGCTGCCTAAAAAAATTCCTTGCAGCTCCAGCACGAGGCTGTGGGGTCCGGCCGTTTGATGCGGATACGCTTGTGTGTGCAGTGCTGGGAAGGTGCAAAGTGCCTCTCTTCTGGGCTGAGTGTCCGCTCCAGAGCGGCCTGGCTGCAGCGTGCTCGGGGTCCGGACACACCGGGCAGCTTGGGGGGGAGTTTAATACGAGACACCTCTGCTCCGTTTGTGGAACTGAGCACTGATGCTTCGCTGTCCACATCCCTTACCAATGCAGGAGGGTCGAAGCCCAAATGAGCCATCGCTGACTGTAGGCTGATGTTGGGGATGATGCTGTTCTCCCTTGGGTCATCGGGGCCTCTATTTCCCACCGATATTTCGGGTCCTGTGCCCAGTTGCTGAGCCCCTGGGCAGCCAGCCGCGCTGCGAGGGCAGAGCAGAGACCCCGCAGCATCCCTGCTCCCCCGCCCGCTCCCTCCTCTCCCT
>VZSZ01009078.1:10201-25427 GCA_013398815.1 Ibidorhyncha struthersii
TTCCGAAGGCCGCGTGTCCCTGTGCCAGGGAGCGGCGCAACCCGGGTTCCCGCTCGCCGTGCCGCCTGACTGTAAAATGACGGTCGTTTCCCTCGCTTCCAGGAATCTGCTCTTCCTGGAAGGTGAGTGGCTGCGTGCGCCCTGCCAGCGACGCAGACATGCACACGCAGCCTGGGCTCCAGCGCTGTTTCCAAGGAGTTGGCTGTGATAACACTCCAGGGTATCTCCAGCAAGGTAGAATAATGCGAGTTAAACGGGAGCGTGGGGAGGGGGGGGAAGGATCCTGAAATAACTCGGTGCTGTCTCCGCTCGCTCTCTGCGTGCGGAGGAGAAGGGGTGCAGGGGGCTGTGCTGGGCAGAGGGACTGACTCCGGGAGGGTGATTTGCAGGTGGCTGAAATCCCCTGTGCTGGCAGGAAGGAGAGGGAAGGAAAGGCCTGACCCTCCCCAAGATGCCCGTGGAGGCGAGTATGAGCGAGGTGGGATGAGGACGCCGCTTGTGATGTCCCCAGACCCTTTGAGAGGGTCGGTCTCACCCCACAGCAGCGGCTGTTCAGTTTTCAGCCTCAGGATGTGCCCCCAGCCCGTGGCCTAATGCAGCACGGGGCTCTCACCACGGCTTGTTGTTCAGCCTTCTCGTTAACCTCTTCTGCTGTGGCTGGCAGCGCATGTAGGCTTTGCGTGACTCAAAGTGGCTGGCAGCAGCTTGCCAGCCTCGCCGAAGTGTGGGGAGGGGAGAGGGAAGGGTCCTCGAAGTATCCCCCACTGTGACCCCGGGAGGAAAGAAAACCTCTTTGAAATGCTGCCTGCGGGGAGCTGGGGAGGGTGAGGATGCTGCTGCGCTGTCCCAGCTGGGTCTTGCTCGAGCAGCGTTTGAGGAGATGCTGTCTCACCGAGGGCAGTTACCATAAACGATTCCCATGCTCAGCGAGGCTGATGAGCTCAGCGTCCCAGTAGTCAACAGACAATGGGATGAACTGGGCTCGGGAAGCACCGAGAGGAGAGTTTCTCCAGATGCAAGTATTTAGAAATAACATTCCCAGCTGTGCTAGAGGCGTTCACGGAGCTTCTGCGCTTTCCGTCATGAAACTCCGCTGTCCCCGTCCCCGCGGCATCGCCGAGGAGCGGCCACCGCAGGCGGCTGCCTGGCTCTCGGGCACGCGGTGGGGAGGGCTGGCAGGGGACCAGGGTTTTTCTGTGTGCTGGCAGCCGGCAGGTCTCGCCGGAACAGAAACCTGCTAGCCCCTGAAAGGGAAAAAATGAGTCTAGCCTGCCGCCCAAATGGCTTGGGCTGGAGGTGATCTGGGCTTGCTGTATCGCTGAATTACCTTTCCAGTGTGAACGGGCAAAGGCCTGTTTCCAGGGACTGCAAGGGTCCGTCCGGGGTGGGCTCGGCTGCCCGGGGACGTGAGTATCTGCTTGGGAATTGTCACTTCAGTGGGGACTGTCAGGGAGGTGGACCCTGGTGCCTGGCGAAGGGACCCGCTCGCCCGGGCAGGGCACTGGGGTCCGCCTGGCCGNCCTGCGTGACGGGCCGACCCCTCTCCCCTTCTGCAACCTCTCTGCAAGCCGGCGAGGAGAGCAAAGCGCGCTGCTGCCGTCGGCACAACGCTGGCTCAGGGCTGTTGCGCCTGACGAGGTCGCAGCTGGAGGACTGTGGTCCGGAAAGCACCGAGCTCCTGCCTAATACCGTGCTGGTGTGCGTGGCAGACAGTGCCGTTGGG
Organism: Ibidorhyncha struthersii; assembly: GCA_013398815.1. Classification (NCBI taxonomy): domain Eukaryota; kingdom Metazoa; phylum Chordata; class Aves; order Charadriiformes; family Charadriidae; genus Ibidorhyncha; species Ibidorhyncha struthersii. Next base: position 11,925 of record VZSZ01009078.1, read on the forward strand.
GTAAAAGCTGTGTCCTCCAGCCCTCCAACGGGCCCGTCAGCAGCCCCTTTCCAAAGCAGAGGTGCTGGGAAGAGGGTTTGGCGGGGTGAAGCCAGTGCAAATCTACAAGCCGTGCTTCGGGCATCACTCACTCGTGTTTCCCTCCTCCCAAAGGTAGTGGGGATTCCTCTCTGGAGAAGGAGTTCAGCTCGGCGATCGTGGGACCCACGGTGAGCACACCCAACAGCCAGCACTCCTCCCCGAGCCGCTCTCTCAGTGGTGAGTACTCCGGCTTAACTGAAAAAGCCGCACCAAGGTCTGCCTGGTTCGTCCCCAAACCCTGCGCTCCCTCAGGCGTGACATAAATTCTGACTTCCCGCTGTGACAGATTTCTCTCCGGGTCTGACTCTTTGTTTTCCAACCCAAGAGGATAAAACCCTGCTTGGGTCTCCGCATGGAGCAGCTGCCCCGTTACTGATCCTGGGCACTGGCTGTTGCGGAGCCCAGAGTTTTTCAGGTCGGCTGTGGTGATGCTGAGGAGTTGGGGTCTTCCCTCGTGGTTGTGAATTTCACCTCGGCTTTCAAAAGCAGCTGCATGTGCCAAACTGATAATGGTGACAGCTCTGGAGGGGCTGCGGAGCCGTCGGTTGCTTTGGAATAAGTTATTTTTTATATCTGCCTGAATGGCTGTGTGGGAAATGTGAAGCTGCTCCGGCTTCCTCTGGTGCAGTAGCTGGGGCAGGTTGGAGTCCGCGGCGTGCACAGCAGTTCTTGTAGCAGCAGACCTCTGCCTCTGTGCGAATGAGGCTGTTGGGAGGTTGTTTGTGTAGCTGCGGGAGATTTGGAGAGCCCCAGGCATGTTCGGATACACCGGGAGTGCCGTGGGGTGATGAAAGGCACCACCAGCTCCCAGCCTCTGCCTTCCCTGGCCGGGCTGTGCCGTTTAGGTCAGGCACCAGCTTCGCCATCGTGTCTCTCCATCGTTCTGCCTGCTCCCCCAGCCAAGAAAGGGGCAGAAGAGGGGGGAGGCAGTGTGCTCCTTGGGAAGCTCCTCTTCTGCCAGCCCTTGTCACCCTGCAGAGCGGGTGCGTGTTCCCTCGGGTCTTACCCGGTCGTGCGTCTGCCTCCGTGCGGTCTCGCCTGGCAGAGTGCTGTTGGCAAAGTGCCGTCGGCCGAGCTGGTGGCCGGCACCGGGCAGAAATGGGACAGGTGTGGGGAATCTCCTGTCCACAACATGAAACTTTCCGTCTCCTTCCCCATCCGCTGATGGGATTCTTTGCTTTTTATTTAGAATGAATGAAACTGCTTTTTCAGTTACATTTAGGAACCTCCCCCAGTAAAATAGGTCCGATTTCCGAGTTATCGCAGACTGTCCCTCGTCCTGGCATGCCGTCACTCCCATTGCTCGCTGTGGGGATTGATGAGAAATGTGACGTTTCCCCTGTGCGTGGAGGAGCGGCGTGGCCCTGGCTGAGCTCGGGACGGCTGGTACGGGCTTAACTCGCGGAGACACTGTTTACATCGCAGCCTTCTCGGGGAAGCAGTCGAGTTTCCGTGGGCCATACGTGGCACTAAGTCGTGTTGACGCAGGAAAGGAAGGAGCACTGAGACAAGATAAGTCGTCAGGTCCCGCTCTGAGTCGTTGGGCCGACACTTGGGCCATCTCTACCAGATTGATTCAACCGACATCGAAAAGACCGGCACTGCTCTGATCTTCCCTCTCTGCCGGGTTCCAGCGTGCAGTTGCCTATTGATTTCCGTAGCAGAGAAACTCCCCCGTAATTCATCCACGTGGGCTTCCAGCAGTGAGGTGCTCGGGACACCTCTGGTTAGGTCCTGGCGTTTGAAGGTTGCTCTTTCTGAACCGGGATAAAATAAACCCTAAACATGACGTTTTCAGAAGGGGTAATGTTATGAATTAGCTCTGTTGCCATTTTTTCCTTTTATTACTTGCTATTTATTTTACATTTGCCCTATAAAAATGCTTAGAAGCTCTGCAAAGAAATGAAATCTTGGCTTTGTCGCAGAGGACAGCTCTGAGAGGTAACGCAGCCTTTTCGCTTGATCAGAAGCAAAAGGAATTGAGCACGTGGACTGACTGAAAGGACAATAACGATCCCTTCCCCTTTAACAGCAGGATGCTAGTGATGGTATTGCCTCTGATCTGACTTGACTTCACAGCTGGTTCATCCAGCAAGCATCGTGCCCCAGAGGAGCAAGAACATTGTATAACCTGTTCTGCCAGCAGAGACTTCTCTCCAGTGAGACCGGACTCTGCATTGGTTCTGAAAGGAGAATTACAGAACAATAGTTGGCCTCCCTTCTATGCCCAGGAAAAAAATAAGTCCTCGGGGGAATGGGAGAGGGAAAAAAAAAAAAAAAAAAAAAACCCAAACAAAAAAAAACCCAGAAAAATCAAAGTGCAGCAAACGTCAACTCATCCAGGCAGCTCCCGCCACCGAGAGAGGAGCTTTTCACTTCGTGTTTGTGCACAGAGGCGTCTGTTTGCGCTGGGTCTCCTGGATGCTCCCAGGGGAGCGTGGTGGCACCGGCCAACACATAAATAAAGTTCTGCTCCCCCCTGCAAGAATGCTTCAGCCGCAGAGTCTCCTCCCGGTCTGCAGCCAGCGGTGGCTTTGGCCAGTGGCTCAGCAGACGGTCTGAAAGTGCCTCCGATTGCCAAGGCCGGGTGTATGCACAGTTCACGTTGCCTGGATCCTCGCTGGGAAGGCAGCATTGTCTGCCGCGAGGATCCAGGAAGGGAAGGAGGGGAGCGAGAGCCAGAATTCCTGGGCTCTTCACCCGGCAATAAACCTCACGCAGTCTCGGATGAATCACTTCCATGCTGCTGCTCCTCGTTAATCCCCACTTGCGAAGCTGTACCTAGCTCTGGGGGAGAGCCAGAGCCCTCCTGCCGACGGCGGCGCGGAAGAGGAGCTCTCCTCTGCCAGCGTGTGGCCTGGCTCCTCGGGAGGCACGGGTCTCCCCGGGACTGGGACCGTCCTGCTGCCGCCATCTCCGGTGTTCACACGTCCTCCTTGCCCGGTAAGCGACCCAAAGCCTTCCTGCTCGCCCACCGGGCAGGATCGTCCCTGCCCCAGCCGATGTGAGAGTTTGTTCAGAACCCCCGCAGGCTTTAAAGGTCGAGTCCTCGGGATGGTTTGGTACCCGGGACGTTACCAAGGTTCTCTCGAATCCCCTCAGCTAGTACGCTGCTGCGTCTGTCGGCGTGCTGCAGGCGTCCCCAGACCATGGGTGAGCATTCATGCTCTCACAAAGAGCTGAACGAGCCCCAGGGGTCGAGTCAGCACCAGATCTGGAAGCTGCTGGGATTTCTGTGTGGTTGCGCTCAGTCTGCTCCGTTCTCACGCCTGTCTCCACAAGGCAGCTTGGACTCTGCAATCTCCTACCCTCCGGGCAGCAGCAGAGTCTCCTTTGTGTATATAAAGTTCAGTTTCCTCCAGCCCCCACAGTTCTCCTCTTAAGGGATTGGGAAGAGCCTCCTGCTTTAAATGGAAGAAATAAGAATCTGATATTTAAAGGGATTCTGTAAATATTTTGTTTAAGCCCATGGGCTCGGTGCATGGCCATGTGGGTGACCTGGATTCGACATTACTCCATCGTTGTCTCCCTCCGGCCTGCCAGGACCAGCGCTACGGGAGCAAGTAGCGGGTGCCATCGGCTGAGGAGCGGCCGGCCCCGGCCAGAGAGCCTCCCCAGGGGCTTCCCGCTCCCTCCCGGCTGCTGGCGATGGCTTGAAGTGGGAGGAAACTCCCCAATTTGATCATTTAAAGACTGGCTTTCCAAACAGGCGACTTTTCACCGAGGCTGAGGGTGTCCCGGCGGCAGTTCTCCCTCGAGCAGAGGGTACTGCTGGCGTCGCGAGGTGGGACGACCGCTCGGACGCTGAGCCGAGGGAGTAAGCGTGCAGGATCTGGGTGGACAAGTTCGTCAGGAGGTAGCAGAGGGAGCAGAGGGAGAGGTTTCCCCCATCCTTCCCTCTCCCGGTCCCCGCAGGGCTGCAGCTTGCTGGCAGCGGAGGGAGCGGAGCGATCGCCATCGTCTCGGGGAGTGTTTGATTTGTGGCATTCCACAGATCATTAGAGCAGTCGGGAATGTAGGTCAGGGCTGGCGCATCCCCTCGCCAGCCTTCGCTCCTGATGCTGCGGGAGGAAGGAAAGGTAGCGGCGGGGAGGAAAACCCGGGGGCTTCGCTTTCCCGCCCGCCCCAGCTGCTGCCCAGGCCCCGCGCCCCTCCATCCTCCGGCTTCGGTGGGCTTCTTGAGCGCGGTTCCTCCGCCTCCTGCCCTCTCTCTGCTCTCGTCTGGGACAGAAACGCCGCAGGGCAGCTGCGCTGGGCAGGCGCAAGCCCTCACCTGTGGAACCTGTCCCTGGCATCGCTCACTTCCCTAATTTCACACAAGCTTTCCTGGGGTCTTCTGTGCCGCCCCACTGGTGTCTGCGTGTTTGTCCCCTCCCTGCGTTTGCCACAATTCCTGCAGCCTCTTTGGCGGCTGAGGGATGGGGAAGAGGCAGAGCTGCCCGCAGGGAGCCTGGCCTGAGCCGGGGCAGCCGGCGAGGCGGCGATCAGCGTGCCTGGGGCAGGGGTGGGGGTCTTCAGGCAGCACCATCCTCTTCGGTTCCTTTTTCCTGCCTTTAGATAGTTGATGGATTCCAGGTCTTGTAGCAAAGATGAAAACTTGTGGTGAAGCAATGGATTCTCCAGTGAGCCGAGATTTCCTGACTATCCAAGAGACTCGTGTCGGGCTCCCTGTGCCAGCGGATTTTGAGCCTTTACTGATTCAGAGTCTCAAAATTTGGTGTCTTTGCTTCCTCTGCAGCACTTTAAAAGCACGAGTGGTTTTTCTTTCCCCCTCCGCCTTTGAATCCAGGGAACTAAATGTCTTTTTTCTTCAGTCAGTCTCCTTACGAGGAGGGATGCCGAGCAGTAATCTTCGGGGTGTGCAGACAAGCCGCCCGGCCCGTAACCTCATGTGATCCGTGTTAGATGTCTGTTCTTGAGTAGTCAACAAAATAGGAAGATGCACGTTCATCACAAACAAATCACTTAACACATTACCATATTTCTTTTGGGAGTAAGTCCTGCCGAAGCTGTGCTCCCACCTTCTTTAACTTAGGAGCTTTTTTTCCCCACTGACTGTGTTTTATCCCTTCTGCCTCCTCGTAGCAAACTCTATCAAGGTGGAGATGTACAGCGATGAGGAAGCCAGCCGGCTGCTGTCACAGGATGAGCGGATGCTGGAGAAGGAGGACAGCGTGATCGTGGAGGACTCGCTGTCGGAGCCCCTGGGCTACTGTGACGGGACGGGCCAGGAGCCACACTCCCCCGGGGGCATTCGGTTGCCCAACGGCAAGCTGAAATGTGACATCTGCGGGATGGTGTGCATCGGCCCCAACGTGCTGATGGTGCACAAGCGCAGCCACACCGGTGAGTGGCAGCCCTGAGGCCGGTGTTGCTGCCGGGGCAGGGGCAGGGTGGGCTGGAGGGAAGAAAATTTCCGAAGCCGGGTGGCAAGCGTGTGTTGGCTGGTGGGCACAGATGCCGTGGGAGATGGGTGTCAGCTCCACGATGTTGATCCCGGTGATGGCGGCCAGACAATGCCAGTGAGGAAAGGCCCAGGAAAGCGCTGGTTTGTCCTCGTCACTGTCCAACCTCCAGCAGCAGGTCTGTCGCTGCCCAGGTTGGAGGTCACCTCCGGAGCGCTGTGTTTGGTAGTTAGCCTGGGGCTTTCCTTCTCAAACACGCTCAGCGCTGCTGAGCCTGTGAATGCTTCTGGTCTCCCGGGGAGTTGATTCAAGAGCTGCTCCTCTGCAGACTTAGAAAATCTGTTTAACCGGGAGTTTCACCCACTACTCCGGTTTTGCAGGAGAAAGGCCGTTCCACTGCAACCAGTGCGGAGCCTCTTTCACCCAGAAGGGAAACCTCCTGCGTCACATCAAACTGCACTCTGGCGAGAAGCCCTTCAAATGTCCCTTCTGCAACTACGCCTGCCGCAGGAGGGATGCGCTCACTGGCCACCTGCGAACGCACTCCGGTGGGTAGCTCTGGCCGGCCGGGAAGGGAGGAGGTGGCAGGGAGGGATGGTACCATCACACGGCGATGGTACAAAACTGGGGGGTTGAGTCCAGCTTCCAAACCCGCCAGCCTCCAGCTCTGAACCGACAGCAGCCAAACTTGCTCTCGTGTCGGCTGCCGGCTTGCCGCGGTCACTCCGGTGTAGAGCTGGACTGCCGAGGGCAGAGCGTGTGCCTGGGGGAGTTTGTGTCGGTGTCTGGTTAATGCACTGGGAACTCCGCTGACCTGTGGCGCCTGCGAGGCTTTGTGTCGCTGTGTTCCAGTCGTTCCTGGGGGTTATTGCATCTCTTTCTGATAAAGATAAATGTTTAATAGATTTTATTGAGTTAAGATAGGTCCCACCCTTGGGTGTGCCCTGCCCCAGTGAAAATGAGCGCTGAGGGGTTTTGTTTCTGTGTTGTTTTGACATTGTCCTTTTTAAATATGACATTTGAGATGTGGTTTTCACCCTCCGGTTCCATGATGTAACAGCTGGCGGGGGCCATGGGTGGGAGTGAAGTGCGCCAGCCGGCCCCCTGGTTTGTGATCGTTTTCCCTTGATTTGCGTACCAGCCTGTTTCTGCGGTGCTGCTGGGGCTTTTAAAGTTCACGCAGATGGCTTTGAACACCTGCGACTCTAACCTTTTGAGCGCTGCATGGAAATGAGTGTCGTGTCTTCCTTGAAGGAAGAAACCTGTCCCCCAAAGAGCCCTTTCTCATCACCGCCTCGCCCAGGAGCCCAGAAACCTGCTCCCCCCTCACAGCCTGGCCCAAGAGCCCCGATTTTCTTTAGGTTTCTGCCCTTCTCAGTGGGAGGATGTGATGCTCTGGGTTTAAGCTCCCGTGTTGCTGTGCCCGAATCTTCCCACTTTGCTGTTTCTTTTGGAGTTTGTCATCTTCCCTCCCCCTGCACGCACATCTGAGACTCTCTGGGTGATGCTGGAGGGGGATCCGGGAGGTTTGGCCCTCAGAGAGAGGTGCCAAACCTGGAACGGCGCTGGGTTCTCGCCTGGTGTCTGCGTGGGAGGAGGTTCAGGGGGTTGCAGGAGCTTTCCATCCATTATATTTTGTCTCCAGACATCCCTGTTGCCAAGGGGCAAAGCTGCTTCTCAGTGTGAAACTTTTTTGGTCTCTTGTCTGGTTCTCCAGGCTGGCCGGAATACGGCAGCGCGGAGCGTTTCTGATGCCGAAGGGGCTAGAAAGAGTCTGTTCTGCCCCAGGGGAGGAGGTGAGGTTAGTGGCCTTGGGCTCTGCCAGTTAATGGGGAGAGATGCCAAAGAAATCCTTTTCTTATCTCTGAGGGGGGGGGAGAAAGCAAAAAGGCAGTAGTTGGGGGCAAAAACCCTTGTGTCATTAACTCTAGAGAGCAAAGAGCGTGTGTGTCTCCTCCCGCCCCACTCAGGGGGTGAGGAAGGCCAGGCTCCGGTGACAGCCCAGCTCCGGTGACAGCCCACTCCCTACAAAGCACCGAATTGCTGCAGAAGCGCCAAATCATCCCAGTGGCTTCTCAGACCCGCTGAGCTGCAGCCGCTCCGCCTCGAGGCCTTCAGCTCTCCCAATGAGTCCTTCAGTCTGGAGCGATCAGCATCATCCGTCTTCCTCCCCTCCGCCCCTGGCTGCTCCGACAGCGGCAGCTCCATCTTGGGCAGCGCTGCATCGGCTCGGGGAGGAGTTACGGTGCGGCGGAGCAGAGAGCTTTGGCATTCGTCCGCTACGAGCTCGCCTCGCCGGCGCTCTGCCCTGCGCCCTTCCAGAGTGCTGCTGACGAGTCCCTGCCCGGGGACCTGGGTTTTGTGGGTTTTTGGCGAGGGACGGGTGCTCTGAAGCTGGACGGCTTCTGGGTTTTCGAAATCCAGAATCCCGTTAGAAAGGTTTCTCGCTTTGTTTAAACCCTCCCCGTCCCCCGCTGTGTTGGGGTGTGGGGTTTTGGGGAGTTAGGTGGCTGAACCCCGACTCGGTGGCAGCCGAGAGGTTCGCGTGGGTGGATGCGCCGAGCCAAAACCAGGGGCACGTGCTGCACCAGCAGCTCCCGTGGCTGGCAAGACCCTGCTCCGAGCCTGCCTTGCGCTCGCGGGGGCTTTCTAATTAACGTGCTTCAGGGGACCCTGAACCATCCATGCCCAGAGATGTGGGGTCATTTCTGGACTCCTTGCTCGTGTCTCCTCTTGTGAGTCGAGATCCCCCTCTCGGGCTGTTCGTGTCCACCACGTTCACCCTCGCTGAGCGTCCAGAGATGGGTCCTTGACAGAGCTGTGCCGCCGTCTCCCCGCTGCCAGGCATGGAAAGGGTCGCCTTGAGTCCTTCAATCAAGAGACACAGAAATGGGACAAGCCCTCACAACATATCAAACAAAAATTAGTCTTTATGGGAGCTAATTACTAAGAAAACCTTCATTTAATGTGGATTTCACAGGCGAAAGTCTAGCAGTTGCCCTGCCTGGGTGGAAGGCAGCGGGGCTTGGCTTTCCCTCCCTCTGCCTTAACTAGAGGCATGTGCGTTTCATGCCGTCCCCATGAGGGACGCTGAGCTTTCATCTCGGAAGATGTACTGTCCAAAAAAGTGAGGTATTAAAATCCAGATCAAACACGCTGCGTTGCTCTGAAATAGATCAGAAGCTGCAGCCCACACCCGGGACAGCTGAGACGAGCCGCCGGTCCCCCGAGACCTCCCTCCCTTTTAGTCCTCACTGCTTCGCAGCCCAGTAAATAAATGAACCTGGAGCCCGTGTTCGGAGGGAGCCTTTGTTTGTTGTACTTGGTCAGAAGAAACTTCTCCTGGAGGGGCCCAGCAGCGAGGAGAATGTCTCTCTCACTCACATTTTGGGTGAAGAACTTTGGGGATCCTGAACAGACCTCGTTGCCTGCTGGAAGCCTCTCGCTCGCCTTAGGTGACACGTGGATGGAGCCCGTCCGAGACAGGAGGACATGTCGGTGGGTAAATCGGGACGTTTTCAAAGAACGGACTGAGGAGTAAAAGGAAAAGCGACACAAAGGCCGGCTCGGGACGCAGCCTCCCTCCTTGTCCTGCAGCCGCTGTAAAACCCCGTCCCTGAGCGGTGGTTGACTCTCTGCCGGGGGTCACCCACCGCAGGGTTAGCAAACCACCATGGCAGGGCACGGCGTCGGCAGAGCCACGCGGGAGCCTTGACGCTGGGAGCGAGACCTTTGCTGCCGAGGTGTGTGGGCAGGAGGACGGCTTGGTCCCCGTGTCCCCAGGGAGCCGACCCGACGCAGTTGGGCGATGGCCGGGTCCCAGGCTGCTGTGTTTCCCGCTGTCCCCCTGCTGCCTGTCCCCACAGCCCCGAAACGCAGGCTGAGGTGGGGAGGGGCAAGGCTGGATCCTGGGGAAATAACTTCAGGGTATCCATGCGGAGCTTCCTGGCTTCGAAAGCCAACCCCGATCCCAGCACTGCTGTCAGGAGAGCTTTGCGAAGCACAGACGCACACAGGGGTTTGGGTGGTTGTTTTATTTAGGAGTAACAAAACTGAGCTGTTTGAGGAACTCTAACTTTAAAAGCTGCGCGAGTGATGGAGATTAATGAGACATAATGGACTTTGGAGTCAAGGCTCTCGCATCTAAATTGCTCGATTTGAGGAGTGAATTCCTAACGCGCATTTTTGTGTTCATACTCGGAGGCTAGTGGCATCCTCGTCTCCCTTGGGACTGGAGTAAACCAATATTCAGCTGCTCTGCGACAATGCTGCTGCCTGGGGAGGGCCGGGAGGAGAGATTTGTGCTTGTCATCGCCTTCTCCGGATTGATTTCTAACCCGGAGCTTCAGTGGTGAAATCCACGGTGGCTCCTGGACTCCCAGATCTGCCTGTGGCTTGGCTGGGCTGCCGGGCTGGGACTGGGCAGGGGTACGGCGCGTGTGGATGCAGCCGGTCTCCTCGTTGAGCGCCGCCGTGGCGTTTGGGCAGGATCCGGTACGAGCCGTCACAAGCGGAGGTGCTAGCCCCGCTTCCCGGCCGCAGAGCAAAACACTTCACGCGAATCCAGGTGTCAGAGCTGGGGGTAAATGTGAATTCACCTACAGCCTGAAAATGTGTTGTTTTCTTTTAAAAAAGCAGTTAAAGGTTAAACCACAAGCTGCAAAAAAAACCCCAAACAACCCCGTAAATCTGACAGGAACAGAAAGAGCCCGGTCCAGGCGGGTCTCGGCAGGCAGCACGCTCCTCCCCGAGCCTCGCGCCGGAGCCGGATGGGGCGAGCGTGGCGCAGGTGGCGGCCGTGGGGCTGACCAGTGTCCTTGCCGGCACAGCCGGGGCAGAGGACGATGGGCCGCAACTTCCAGCAAAAGCAGATGATTTTGGGGCATTGCCCCATTACTAAAACCAGCCCCCCCGCCCCGTGGGGCAGCGTCGGAGGGGAAGGGGCACAGCAGCTCTCGGGCTCCTCTCGGACACCGCAGTTCCCTGGCTCGTGCCTGATGCACGGCGGCGTCCCCCCCCCCGGCAGCACGGCATGGCTCTGCGCTTTGGGGTCCCGCTCCCGCGGAGAAGGGGCTGTGCTCTCCGTGCCAGGGGGTGCGTAGGGGGCTGGAGAGCCCACCCCCCTGCTCTGGCTCAGCTTCCCTGCACTTGCCTTTTTTCCCATTAGCATCTTCTTGCCTAATGAGCTGCCTCCCAAAAAAGTGTCTAACGTAGTGTCATCAACCTGCGGCAGCAGGTCCCTCGGAGCCTGGATGCCTTTCCCCCGCCAAGACTATTTAGTGCGGGGGACACCGCCTTGCCCTTTCCCCCGTGCCCGAAGGATGTCGGCCGGTCTGCTGCCCAGGTACTGCTCTGATTACACCTAATTAGCAATCCCCCTGCGAGCGGCACAAAACCCCCATGTCAGCGTTTGCATTTCCCCGTCCCCTGCGCAGGCAGCAGCCTCGCAGCGCGATGGAAACTGCGACGGGGTTCAGAGATACCATCTCCCCTCGGGGGTGTCAAGATTTTTCACAGTAAGTAGTATTCTGCCGGTTAAAACGTGCAGATGATGACATGGCGAGCGCAGCACGCTGTGAGGAGCACCGCCGGCTCTGCCATGTGCAGCGACCGCTCTTTGGTGGTCGCTGGCCGGCAAGGCTGAGCGCCGACCTTGGGTGGCTTCGGTGATTTTCAGTCAGAAGTGAGAAAATTGGGAGATACGAGGATAAAAATGTGTCTGGCGAGTGTCTTATCACAAATCTGGGGGGGGGGTGCACACTCCGCACAGCAGCCACGTGCTGGCCAAGCCACCGCACCCTTTGCGGCGAATGGAGGGTGAAGAAATGCTTAGAAATATTTAAAAAGTTGGATGGGGGGGTGCAGCTGCCCTCCTTAAATATTGCCTTTGCCATCGGGGCTTCAGCCCGAGGGTTTACCTGAGGGCATGTAACGTGGGCACGCAGCTGCTAGAGACCCGTATCGCTGGTGTCCGGGGAGCAGAGCGTGGGTAACAGCCAGGTCTGAGGCGTTTCGGTTTAGGTATTTCACCAAATTATGGTTGATTTTCGTAGCTCCCCGTCTATCAAAATCCAGGAGCATCCAGCCCTTCTCCTGCGGCTCTCTGGCAGGGAGTGGCGGTTGAGGGGGCAGATCGCCGGGGTGCGTGCGGTAGCCGTGTCAGGGTAGGAGGTGGTGAGGAGGAAGGCTGAGCACTGCAGGTCGTGGCTCTTGCTCCCGGCTCTGGCGCCTGTTGCTCAGGACGTGCCGGACAGGTCCTTTCTCTGCGGCGCAGGGAGATGGTGCACGGTGGGCTGACGGCGAGGGTGGCTGCCCCGCCGTGGTACTCCCTGGGGACCGATTCCTCCCGCTTTTCTCTCCCGTTGACTCGCGTCCAGCCCTTTCCTGGGCTCTCCGGCGAGGGCATGATGTCTGTTCTTACGGCCAGGCTCTGGTTTGCCTGTTTTGCAGTCTCCTCCCCCACCGTCGGCAAGCCCTACAAGTGCAACTACTGCGGCCGGAGCTACAAGCAGCAGAGCACGCTGGAGGAGCACAAGGAGCGGTGCCACAACTACCTGCAGAGTCTGAACACTGAACCGCAGTCGCTGGCCGGCCAGCAAGGTCAGTGCCGCGGGGATCCCGCAGCCCTGGTGCCTCCCCGGCTCCGGGGACACGACGAGGGGTCCCGGCAGGGTGGGAAACGGGGACGCGGGTTCGCTTTCCAGCCCCGTCTCTGGCTGACGGGGTCGAGCTTTGGGGATACCCTTCCCATGAGAAAAAAGGGGGGTGCTGCGTGGGGGGAGCGTGAGCCCCGGCGCTCTCCTTGCCCCGGCGATGGTGGGATGAAAGGCGCTACGCGTGTGCGTTGGGTAATGCCGCAAACCTCTGCAAGTGCAAAGTGTTACCTCCCTGGTTCCTCCCCTCGCCACCAGCCGAATTTCGAAGCCCCCTGAACCGAAACACACACTCGGCCCGTATTTTGAGTGCGAGAACAACCCAGAGTGTTTACCCCGAGTAGCGGAACGCAACCACGCCACCGCGGCGTAGGGGATTTACCCCTGCGGGCTGGTGTCTGAAACGGGCACCGCGTGGCTCGGAAGCACCTTCTGGCCCCTCCCCGGAGCCGGCAGACAGACCCCCCCGGTTTTGCTGCGCCACGGGCAAAGAACCAAAGCCGGAGCCATCCTTGCTCCTCACCCCTTTTGGAGCCGGACCTGGTCCCACCAGAGCCCCCGGTGCTTGCGGTGAGCCTCACCGGTTAAGACTGCCGGGACACTTTAACCGGATGATCCATCACCTGCGGGGCAGGGGAATGGCGGCGCTGCCCTCGCCAGCGACGGTGCGGGGCAGGTCTCTCCAGGAGGGGGTTGAGAGCCGGCAGGAAAAGCGAGGGCACTTCGATCCGTTGAAGCCGGCTCCTCTTCCCCAAAGTGGCAGGAGCGGGCCCAGTTCGATGAAGAAGGGAGGCGAACCGGCTGCCGGCGCTCCCCCGCGACCGATTCACCGACGGGGTAAGCTCTGGGCCTGGAGCAGGCAGCCCGGGAGCCTTTCCGCAGGTCCGTCCCGGCTAGCAGAGGGCAGGAGCGGTGTGCCTCGAGCGCTGGCTGCGGAGTCCCCGGCCTGGGTGGCAGCGTCCCCGTCCTGCTCGCCCCGTCCCGCGGTTGCCGGCTGAACCGGGTTTCCCTTGTCTTGCCAGGTGACGAGATGCGAGACCTGGAGATAGTGCCGGACTCTCTGCTTCACCCCTCGTCCGATCGGCCGACGTTTATTGACCGGCTGGCGAACAGCCTCACCAAACGGAAACGATCGACACCTCAGAAATTCGTGGGTAAGGGGATTCCCCCCCTCCCCGTGCTTCCCGCGCAGACAGGAGAGAGGAGGGAGAGGTGGGGGGTCGCTGGAGCCAGGACCCCCCCTCCCCAGGGAGCTGAGACTCTGCACTTGGGTACGCGGCCGGTGTTCGCATAGCGCCTTTCATCCCCACCGTGCCAGGACGGGGCAGCGCTGGCACGCGGTGCTGGGGCGGGAGAGGACATCG
>VZSZ01009096.1:0-35652 GCA_013398815.1 Ibidorhyncha struthersii
AGGTCCCTTCCAACCCTGACGATTCTGTGATTCTGTGGGTCAGGGCAACCCCCAGTACCAATATGGGCTGGGGAATGAATGGATTGAGAGCAGCCCTGAGGAGAAGGACTTGGGGGTGTTGGTTGGTTGGAGAAGAGAAGGCTCTGGGGAGACCTTATTGTGGTCTTTCAGTACTTCAAGGGGGCCTACAGGAAAGACAGGGACAGACTTTTTAGCAGGCCTGTTGTGATAGGACAAGGGGTAATTGCTTTAAACTAAAAGAGGGAAGATTTGGACTAGGTATAAGGGAAAAATTTTTTAGGATGAGGGTGGTGAAACACTGGAACAGGTTGCCCAGAGAGGTGGTAGATGCCCCATCCCTGGAAACATTCCAGGTCAGGCTGGATGGGGCTCTGAGCTACATGATCTAGTGGAACATGTCCCAGCTCATTGCTGGGGGGTTGGACTAGGTGATCTTTAAAGCTCCCTTCCAACCCAAACCCAATCAATTCTAGGATTCCCCAGTTTCACTAAAATTGGGAAAGGTATGGAAATCACATTCTCCTCTCTCCTGCCTCCCATAAAAAGAGAAATAGAAGCTACCACTATATAGTACTTTGAATACAAATCCAAGTTTATGTTAAAAATTCACAGGAAGTCCTTTAGGTTACATGAATGTAATAAAGTTGCTATAACCATTCACAGTGAATCACACTATCCATATAGAAAAACAAAGATCATAAACCATGATCGAAGCCAAAATTGTAAGTTTTCTGAAGCGCTCATGAAAATACTTGGGACACCTCCGTATAATGAACCTGATTAACAAACATGCTATGTTTGATATGATGAACCTGATTAACAAACATGGGTGAACCTTTCAGTCTTCCACACGAAGTCCCAGTCCTGGTTCCAGAGCTTACAAAGTACAAGTTCCTGGTTTTCTCTCCTCTTGATTTCTATAAAGATCTAAAATTCCAGCCATGTCAGCCAGCAGTTGACTGGCAGTTCAATCGTGGTTAATTGGTTAATTATATAAAAAAGCATCAAAACCAGGAGCTAAGGAACAGTATGCACACAAGATCATCTCTCAACAACAAAACTCAAAGCTATAGCTATTGAAGCTTTTCTGCTGTAGTTGCGGGGGGAAGGATTTTTTTAAAAAGTATTCAATCCTTTTAACAGATTAATAGATGACACCTTGTTGGGGGAGGGACAGAGCTTTCCCAACATCTTTAAAGGAGAAAACAATATTTGCTATGACACTTGAGCGGGAGCCCAACTGGCACCTTGCCCTGAGGAAAGACAGAAACATCTATCAGATCCAGCACCTGCTATCCTTTCCAATATCCTCTTCCAACCCAAAACTTAACTTTACTGTGAAAGGTCCAGTTAGAAAGCAGAGCAACAAAATGAGTGCATCCTTTCTTGCCTTAATGTTTATACAGCATTTCTTTGGTTTTGGTATCTGCTGACATAACTGTCAGCCACCTGGGTACTTCCAGATATCCTTCAAAACAGATGTTAGCCATCATGACCTAGATGGTGGGATTTCTCACAACATTCAGTTAGTATCCACACCGAATACTAGTGCAGAAATTGAAGACAAAAAAACCAAACACCCACACCACAAACTTCTTGCTACGATTCCAGATTCCATTTTATAATCTAAAACAAAAGCTGTCTTCCCACAGAGCAGTTAAACTTGCTGCTATGTTGCACTCACCAAACACAACTATGAATTTTAACTATCTTCCAATTATGTCAGCCACCAGCTCCAAGTTACACACAGCTTGGAAGACTTCAGATTTTTAACTGATGAGGAAAACACAGAAACTTGCAACCCATACAATGCTTTTCACCTTCCAAGTGCATGTCTGCACATCAGCCATGCCACATCACATCCCCAGTTGTTGAGAAATGTCATTTAACCAGGGAAAATACAGCAATATGTTTTCCCCAAAGGAGATTTAAAAGGTTTATGATAGCTTGCGTCATTCCTGTTGTTTCTCCTGCAGGTTTGTGGTGCAACTTGCTGATCATCTTAACTCTCATACAAATCCAGCTTTACTTCAAAAAAAAAAAAAAAACTCAAAACAGATCTGAAAATGCTTTGAAAACTTTCTAAAGTACTTTTACTGCATGTTTCCGCCCCTCTTCAAAGGCTCATTTACCAAAAACACCCCTTAGATCAGAAAAATGAGTGAGGTTTTGCAGAGCTCAACCACATGAAGTTTTACTCAACTACAACAAAATTAATTACAGACTGTACATGAACGCAACAGTTTTACCCAAGGCTAAATTTTCTCCCCCAGTAGAAAAGCAATTGGTCTTAAAAGTCAATGTTACTCTATAGTTGCTACTTGGTGAAAAATGTTCTTGTGAGCAGACTGACAGGAGTAATTCACACTGGACATGAACAACTAGAAGTTAGTCACAGTATTGTTTTTATTACAAATAACTTTAAGATAAACTGATCTGTAATTGTACTATATATACTAAAAAGACACAAAAACATTCATTGAGAATATGTTTGAGACTAATTCACAGGATCTTTATCAAAATGACCTTCCTTTATCTATCAACAGATGCAACAAAGTCAGACATGTCTGGGAGACACTGCAATAATAAAGTAGCAGAAAGCAGAACAGATTGTCTGATATGTCTAACTTCTGCTTTGAAGTTTATAAAAAATAGATTTTAAGCAAACAATAATGGATAATTATATAGGAGGTCTTTTTTTGTAGAAGTCTGCCATATTATGTTTTAATTCCTTATTATTTTGAACTTCCTAGAGCACTAATATTTAATGTTTTATCAAATTCTATAATCCTATTAAAAAGAAATATACCAAGTAAACAAATAAAAAGCTTTTAAAAAGTATATTCTAACAGATCATACATAAAATATAACTTATACTACACACACACATATTACAATATAGCAAATACAAAGCAGCCTCTCGAAGTAGTACTCTACAGGTGTTCATCAAGAGAATTTCTGCTTAATTATATTTTAAAAAATGCAAAAGAATCTTTTCTTAGCAAAGAAAATACACTGCCATATATCATTTCTTGTGCAGTCATTTTTTTAACTAACATTAATCAACATAAATGTTAGGGTTTTATATATATAAAGCCAAAAAGTTTCCTTACACCTGTATGTATACATACATATACACATTTACAGATGTACAGGTTTTAGTTCTTTCACATTACATGAACTTTCTTTTAGTTTTTGAACATCTCGATGGTATTCAATCTACTGGTACAGTAGAGTAACTACATTAAATAGAATTCTGAAGCACCATTTCTGCTAATGCAGAAAACCTCAATCTCATTCCTGTACTACCCTTTTTTTTTTTTTNCGAACATTCACACCAGCGCCGCTCACCTACTTCAATGCAAAGCAGTCTGATTTTCTTTGAACAGCTGATTTTTTCCCCTACAGGAAAAGCCTTTTTATCCAGTGTTGCCTTATAAATTCTTTCCACATGATACACCTACCATTCTGCTCACCACATCACTTATATCAGAGAAGGACATAAATTCCGCACACGGGTGGCAGCACTAGGTCAGGCAAAGTCTCCATCTAGCCCAGGATCCAGGACTGTGTTCATCTCTAGAGCAGCAGCTAGAACACAGATGCCCAGGAAAGCAGACGAGCAGAAGCAGCACAGAAACTACTTCCTAACACTCTCCCAGACTCAAACCATCAACACCTTAAAGACTTAGATTCAGACATAACACCCACACATTTAATAACCCTAAGCATAGAGCATACTACTCCTCTATCAACCTTTTCCTCCAAAGCACATCCTCATCTTTACCACCCTCTGTTGCTCCAAATACTCTTAAGAGCTGTTAATTTCTACATTTTCAGGATAACCGTGTACAAATTGGATAGCACAGAATGAACCGTCAGAACCTGCTTATATGAAGCTTCCGTAGCTTTATATTCTGTGGTTTAACAGCAGAACCTCCAGCTTCTATCTGTGTCCCTCAGGAATTTTGGGTTGCTGGCTAAGAAAAAGCAAGAACATACATAGGTTAATTCTACGGCTTCGTATCCATGGACAGGCAAGCCAGGCTGCACACAGGCCCGGGCTAACCATAACATACATTAGCTGACTGTATTTGCATATCCAGGGGTGGGATTTGCATTTTTGTTTGATTTTACACTTCTGGGGGACTCAGCATATTAGCTATAAATATTTGGTCAAGTACCTACCGTACCTATCTCTGTCTGCACAAAATGCAGCAAAAATAAAAGTCCGACCTTGACAAAGGCATGCTTTGGGAGATGTCATAACAGCTTCTGTTATTTTAGGCTCTTCCCAGGCAGTGGAAGGACAACAGCACAGTACGCTATTTTGCTGGAAGAAAGTTAAATAAACCAATCAACTCAGGGCGCTTTTTCACCAGCTAGTCGGCACATACTATGGATTTAGCCTTGAAATAAAGGTTTCGTGTCCAGTCAAGATCCACTCCTTCCATTATGTTAGGAAATAAGACCATCTTTATTTTTTTAAAATGTGCAATTATTCAGATTCAAAAGGCAGACCTGACCACCACATAACATTATACAGCTTTGATTTTTAGAAAGGGTGACAGAATAGCCTCTGAGTTTTCCCATGCCCTGTTCTGAAAGCTGCTGCCTGAATTTGTTTGTTTGTTTGTTTTTTTTCCTACTGTTTGGGCCAACATAAAAAGACTAAAAAAATTAAGTTCTTGTCTCTAGGGTCAGAACCGAGTTCTTATCAAAATGCCTAAATCTTGCCTAATGTATTTTGCTGTTTCGCCACATAACAGCAACATAATGAGTTGGTAAAGTAAATTGTAAACAAAGCTAAATTAAATGATCATTCCATTTATAGCTACAGGCCATATTCCAAATGCAACATTGATATATGACAAATACAACACAAATACTCTTGTCAAAACGCATACTAAAAACTTGGTATTTTCCACATGCTCCCTAAAGTTTATATTCTCTCGCTTTCCAAACTCTTGCCTTGCTCCCTCCTAATCTGGAACATCTCAAGGACGAGGAGATCAGCTTCAGGCTCTCATACAAAGGAGAAACACAATCTACAAGAAGAGGGGAGGCAGGGGGGACAACGCTTTCCTTTCTTCCATCCTGGGGAAGAAATATCTTGTGCGCTTTATTCTTCCTGTAAGTCCCCAAAGGAATATGGAACCAGGAAAGGTGGGAATAGAAAAATTGATTTTATCCCTTATCAGACTCAAAGCTGAGAGCTGAAGTTGACCCTGTCCAAAATGTTAACGTTAAACTGAGATGAGACATAAGAGTTCACCTAAGTTCTCTCTCACCTGAAAAACCATAGTGTGTCACATCAACCCCTATTTCTGCAATCACTTCAAAGTATAACAGTAAACAACGTAGATAAGAGCACCAGATCTGACCTTTATATTTGAAAAAGTGGACAACAGTACATAGTACTTCAAAACACACACAAAGAAGAGAGCCTAACAGCTTCACACCACAAATATGTAAAGGCAGAACTCCCTGATGCTGGAATCTGCCTTACAAAGCCCAGATGAAGGAAGGCGATTCTTGACACACCTTCTGATAAAGATGAGTACTCATAACTCCGAAATAAAATAGCTAAATTCCACAAACACTTCTATGCTGGTGCTGTGATTTTTCATCTGTTCAGCCATTTTTCTATGCATTTTTCTTATATAAAATTTGCTTAGCCATATGATCTTTCAGCATCACAGCATACAAGTGATTTTATAGTTCCTCTTTCTCCCATGTGATACATAAGTAGCCTTCTGCAAAATATTAGAACCATGCCCAGTACCTTTACTTTTGCAAACCAGCAGAAACCCATACAGCACATAGCCAGAAAATGGTCTCCTTTTAGGAGCTAGGCAGCAACACAAATTCTGTACAATATTTTTAAGGAAATAAAGATGTTATTACAGAACATTGACAATAATAGCATTATTGAAAGTACTATTTTGAAGTACAGCCCTACTAGCCATAATCATTTAGCAACCGTAAACTAGAACTGCTAAATACAAAATATTTTGCAAGACTAAATAATTTTGTTTCAGCAGACCATAAGGCTTCATACAAGAACTCACAGCCAGTAAAACAGAACAAGTTCTCTGCTGGCAAAACCATGGTGAGATCAATCATTAAACCCCTTACTGCCGTAAACTCGGTACTTGGCAAGTATCATCTTGGATAAAGATAACAGTGAGCAGTTATTTTCAATCACCCACTCATCACTCTGCTCTAGCTACACACCCCCCTCGTACCCCATGCACATCCCCACATCCGCAGCTGTTGCTCCTTCCTGGCTGCAGAGCAGAAGACATTCCCAGCTGTCTCAGCCCCCCAAGCTCCACTGTGACCCCCACATCCTTGCCTGGAGACACAACACCTGAGACAGCGAAACCGTGTGACTGCAACATCAACGGGGCAGGGGGGGCGGTGTGATGCCAGCTGGAATTTGTGTTCAGCCAACCAGGAGACATTTTCTGCATGTGTTAAGGATGGCAGCAGCTGGGAAACACACGGGATGTGATTTGCTGAGAAGGTGGTTGTGCAGCCAGAATCAGTACACAGGGCAGCTAGCCGATTAATAAACAACCCAAATCCCTGCAAGGCGGAATATGCAAAGTGAAAGTCCACAGGAATCAAATTTAGTTACAGGAACGGAATACTTGAATGATTCCAGTATCAAAGGAAAGCCAGAAGTTTGTGTTAACAACCTAACACATCCAGAAGACAGCTGCGTTTCCTTTTAAACCATTTCTCAAAACAAAATGCCTGCTTTTACAGAGGTACTTAATCAAAGGGGATGATACCGCTCTATTTCCCACCTTATTTCTTGCTTCACTTTCAGGAAGGAACCAAACAGTTCTTTGATTTCAACTGGCCGCGGAGTTGACCGCAAGCCCCACAGCTTGTCTGACCCCCACCAAAGCTGCAGCCCTATTACTTCCCAAGCTATTTACATTGTCTTTCAATCCGATATGCACCTCAAGTGGCACAACATTTGGAATAAAAGTTTTTCTGAAAAAATCTGGTTTACTTAAAATATAGCTTAAATGAAATGCTTGTTTTGCTCCGACGTTTAACATCCCTTTAACTCAGAAAGACCTATTCCTTCAGATGACTTTTTTCATTTTTGTCCAATTTTCTCTCCCACACACCCCTCCAAGTTAAGTTAAATCACCCCAATCACACAACAATTTCATATCTTCTACATCCTTTAATCAATGCATGGCAATGTATATAACACTCACATGATGCATCAACTTCACCACTGTCACAGTATTTGTCATATGCTCCTGCAGAATCACATGTAGAGATCTAACTCAGCTGGCTCCTGCTGCCAGCCTGGAGAAAACCTGTTGGTAGCTCCATTTTCTTTGCTCCGTGGTGAAGCCTGACACAGGTTACTCCTGAATACAGGACAGCAACTTCTATTTTCATGCAGATTTCTTTTCTTCCTCATGGCAGAAACACTAGTGACTATTTCCAGGGGTGAATTTGAGATACTCCACAAAGAGAGCGATATGCAATAGAACTGGCATGGCAAGGAACCGAACCTCAGCACAAGCGAGGTCTGTGCATAACTTATTTGTGGCATACAGTAGTGCTACTGTACACTCACAAGGAAATACTTCAGCTTGATGGTGGGGAAGAATCAGTACCTGTAGACTACTGCATGCAAGTACACAAGGAATCCATTATGAAAAAAGGCCTTGCATTTATTTTTGGAACTTTTTTCCTTCTTCCAGTTCACAATGGGAAACTGAAAAAAAGAAAATTAACTACTCAATGACAGTCCAAGTCATGGTACAATCACTCATGGAAGTGTCATTAACCCCAGGCAAACAATAATTATTCAAAGCTCCATTAATAATCTCTAAGTTAGGAAGTGAGCAGTATTCTGTATTCTCAGAGGCTATATTTATATATTATACATACAATGTTATAAACTATACCTTTTTTTAGTTTTGATTTACTTGAATACTGTCTTGATCCTGTCTCCATACACACTT
Organism: Ibidorhyncha struthersii; assembly: GCA_013398815.1. NCBI lineage: Eukaryota > Metazoa > Chordata > Aves > Charadriiformes > Charadriidae > Ibidorhyncha > Ibidorhyncha struthersii. The sequence goes on from VZSZ01009096.1 coordinate 8,025, forward strand.
GAACTTACCTGCACTTTCAGCCTACACCAGCTGCTGAACTGCTTGCACTCTGCTTTGTAGTCTCCCTGCTCTTCAGTAAAGAGGTACAAAACCACTTGTGTTCATGATCTTCTAATGCCCTTCAAAATTTTCCTTCTGAATGCCTAGAGCAATCAGATTATCTCACAATTAACTTACAAAAATAAAACCAAAACAAAACAGAATTGCTCAGTTTATTGCAGCCAGAAGAACCATATGACCCGTCCCTAACAACATATTGTATAGTCAATTAGCAGAAACTTTTGGGTAGATTTAATCACAACATATGCTAGTGGAAGAGGCTACATTTCTGTATAAATGCAGGTTTTGTGTCAATGCTAAGAAGCATAAGGAATGTCAGGTTATCAATTATCCTTTGAGGTATGAAATCAAAATCATGAATTATTCACCTATACATACACCCATATTAATGCCATTTGCCTGTCACTCCTCATCAAGGTGCTCCATTACCTTCCTGAATTCTCTCATATTTCTGAAAACTCACTACAGAACTCAACTTTCAATTCACTGAATTTATATAATTGAGAAAAGTCACTAAAAATTCTCTCAAGGAAATAAATAATAATCTGTCTCACTTCATCAATTTCATTCTCCCAGCATTCAAGCACTTTTCAAACTCACTGAGTATCTGGAATTTTTCTTGTATTACTGGTTTATTCCAGTTTGTACAAATAGGGATATGACCAAACACAATGAGCCATTCTTTATGTGAGCTAAGACCAGTTTTCTTCTTGTCACAAACAGGGTGTCCAAGCAAATGAACTTCTCGCTCCTGAATCTTTTGTAACACTGACTTATCAATGAACAAAATCTTTTGCTGCACGCAGGACTCCTGAAGGCTGCAAGTTAGGTACCAGCAAGGTACCTTCAATCATTTTGCCAGCTCAAAGCTTCCTTTGTGAAAATCTTCATTACTTAAATTCCTTTATCTACAGGTAACACAAAAGTCACAAGAGACAGTTCTAAAGAGACATTCATGGATTTTAAACCTGAACTACAAAAAAAGAGACAGAGAAGAGAGTTTGTCTTGATGTGTATTTTTCATGACTGGTACTAGTCTGAATTAGGAAATATGCTCAATTTTCTTTTTAACCATAACTCTAGACATTATGCAGCAAAAAAATCTGGATTTAGCTATTTGGCTATTAAAAGCCAAATATTATCACTTAGAAGGAAGTTGGCTCAACTTAGAGCAATAGTCAACAAAGTAATTTACACAAAAATAGCTTAGACCTATTTGTTCATAGGAAGAAATACATATATACAGAAGCAGATTACTATTATTATAGTGGCAATAGATCCCACTGCACATTAGATAGTTCACCATGACACCGCTCAATAGCCAGCAGAGACAGGCAGAACGATCAAGGAAGAGAACTGAACTCCAGCAGCCTGGGAGACCCATCAGAGTCTCATCGTACAATTACAAAACCCAAGATCCACAAATGCAAGTGTTCCTATTTATACAGTTGTTCTTTATGCATCCAAATTCCTATTGTATAAGTCCACAGAACCTTGATATTTAGGAGCTAAATTTATGGAGCTATTCTAATCCCTCTGACTGCCCCATCTATAAAACACGAATAGAAACACTTACCTAGTTCACAAGAGCATTCTATAATTAAGTGTGTTAAGAATTAAGATTCACGGAACTGCTTTATGGTCACTATTACAGGAACACCTAAAAACTAAGCTTGTCTACTGTCTAAAACCAGTTTCAATAAAAAGAATCCAACATATGTATAGATTGTGTTCAAGTTAATTAAAAACACTACTTTTCAGATAGAAGAGGACTTTTAATTTCATTCTAAGCATGTTAAACTCCACACTGTAACCCTTCAAGCCTAAAAATAGCATGATTGCCAGTCAGCCAGAAATTTAGCATGCATCCAGAAGCTCCTACGCTGCACTTGCCAGGAATGTCAAGACTTTGAAAAATCACATATATTATAACAACCAAGACAAACTAATCTGTAACACAAGCACACAGTGCACACTCTCTGATTATTCATTACTGTGATGCCTGTGAGTGTCACTGCAGTTAAGCTTCCTTCTGCGTTCTCATTATAAATGAAATTTGAAGAAGTTTCAGTTAACTGTGCGTGCCCTGTTTTACATGCCTTAAAAAAACAGTTTAACATGTTTGGGGTTTATGACACTTATTAGTGATGAGAATGTGAGGAGAAGTGGACACTATCTTTTAAGCAAACAGAATTTCATGCCTGTGGATTTTGGTGGCCAGAATAGTATCTATATAGTCACAGACCAGAGTAATGAGAACTCCCCCCGTGATGGGTTTGAATCAGCTGCATTCTATTCACGTGAAGCAAAACACATTGTGTTTATATTCCTATTTTTTGCCTTAGTTATTTCATTATCAGTTATGCTTTCAAAATGTGAATAAATGGTATTGCTTGATCTTAAGACCACCAGGTATCCCTCCAGCCAGGACTAAATTTAAATTACTAGTCAAAGTCCTAGCTCTGCAACCATTTATAATCCTCTTCCTCTACTCGTAATCACTCTCCTCCCACCTTTAGTTGTTGAAATAGTTGAGAAAGTATTCTTTAAAGACAGTATTAGTCTGAAAACATATTCTGTTTAGGCCTTTTTGTTACCTAGAAAATTTAAATGGCATTGGTTTGAAAAAATGTCAAGACAATGCTTTTCAAATTTCTGCTATGTATTAGGGGCAAATACTTTTTGCTGTAACACCATTTCATATAGTCTTACGCCAGCAGATGCATTCAAACTAGAGAGAGGCAAGAGAAAGAAAAAGTTGGTGGCAGTCTTGTGAGAGAAGCACAGAATTAAAAACAAGCAAACAGACTGCAAGATTCATATTTTGCTTTGGTGAGTTCAGCTGAATGCCAGAACCTTGTCATACTTCGTCTCTGGAGATGCAAAGATAACAAGGAAAGTGTAGAATGAAAAAGGATGGGGGGAAAAAAGAATCAACAGAAGCTGTCATGACAAAAAGCATTCTACTTCAAGCAGCATCAACTGTAAATGACACCTACAAGCTTCAGTCTTGTCACAATTCATAGTGAATTAATTACTTAATAGCTAAAGACAATAATCTTAAACTTTTCAGTTGTTGGCTTCTTGAAGTATTTTCAGTCTATTCGAAGGCTCTACCACGCGGATCGGATATTTCTATTGTAACTGAAAGCAGCACATAGGTCAGCCTTCAGCTACTAGTAAATTAAAATCAATGACATAGCCAAAAAAAATCAACAGCGTTCCCCTGAAGTTATTTCTACCTGTACCAGAGAAGGCACTTCTAGGAGATCATGAATATATTAAAACACCTCTAGCCTAAACTCGTTTCTGCCACTAGATACAGATGTGCTATACCTCTTCAATGACTCGATTTATTATTCAGATTTCTCAAATTATTTCAACAGTGAAGCAATAAAGCACATGAATGTAATAATGTAGAAAAGAGTACGAACATATGTCTCTTATGGAATATATGACAGCAAGAATAAAGGGACAATGTTTAATCCAGAGTAGTAGTTATTCATCACTGCCCAAATCATACTGGACTGCTTCAAAAAACCATGAGACCAGTTTTGCAAGGAAGAGAGGGAAACCTCAGACTATCAGAACTGCTGTTAAGAAGCCCACAGCTTTGCACTTTCTTTTGTTAGTCTAAGGTATGTTTTATGAAGTGGTAATAAAATACATTAATTGTGGTCAATTTTAATTCAATGTGGACGATGAAGCATAAGGTAGGTTTTTGTTCAAGTTCCACTTTAATCTTTTATAGCTCTACTCATAGCTGATTATCGGCTTGAAGGAGAAGAGCATAGGATGGTGGTGGTTATCCAGACCCAACAAGATAAAGTCCTGAGTAACCTCATCTGACCCTGCTTTGAGCACGAGGCTGTATCAGAGACCTCCTGAGGTCCCTTTCACCTGAAACTTCTCAATCTATGAATTTATTCAGTTTAACTGTTAATTTAACAGTTTATTTAACTCAATTTTCTAAAATAAAATGTGGTAAAGAAAATGAGCAACTTTGTTCTGAAGTTTGCCATCAAATAACAACATAGCTGCATTCCCAGCATAAAATAGTAGTGTCTAACAGCTTTTTGTCCCAAACCAAGTTAATTTTCCTCAAATAATCAAAATCTTTCATAGCACTTGTGAGAGGAGAGTTGCGTGAGAAGAGTACCACAGGATGCAGGGTAAAGCAGACCCTACTGAAAGAAGTCACACTGCAGTGATGAATACTGGAGCACAACTGAGATGTTGCCACATGGGATAAATGCAACGATACTTTTGCACATCGTTTTATCTGTATAGTACCTATACGTCACCACACAGTAAGTTATAAAATATTGCTGTATTTATGGAATCGTACTAAAAGCACTGACCTTTAAAAACCCCAATATTTTAATTTATGTGATAGTAGAAATATGTACTTCCTACAAACTTGTAAATTCCTAAAATATGAATTTAAATAGAAAATTTGATTGCATGGTAAGCATCACAGTTAAATCTCAGATTTCTCTTACTGCTTTAACTACAAAACTATTTACTCCCAAGTACACATTTTTAAGTTGCAGAAGCCTGTAACTACGGAAGCAAATGTGTCATCTCAACTTTTAGTATAGGTGGCAGAGATCATAGAAAACTCCACATTTTTATTAAAGATGCCAAACATTTGTAAGGATACTTTGAAAGAAATAACTGGGGAAATGACAGGGGAGCATCTGAGAGAAAGTAAATCATCTTTTTGACCCCTTTTAACAACTGTATGCTCCACCAGTCACTACAATTTACTGTGGGAAACTATCATTAAAGAAATCTCCACATGTGCATGCCCCAAACAACTTTGAGAAGGACAGGAGTTATGCAAAGCACCCAGAGTTAGCCACAGTTTTAAAATTACATATCTGGATTCCCCACACCCTGGAAAGCTTTCCACAAGTGTTATAAAGGCTTTATACTTGGGGCAGGGGGAACACAACACACAACAAAACAAAACCAATCCACACACACGTGCGTTACTAGAACAAGAACTAGAAGCTTAAAATTTAAACAGAAAAATCTCAGAGCAAGTAGGGCAGACGGAACAAAAAGCACATCTCTCCCTCTGTTCATTGCGTCCTTGGCAGACAGGCCTGTACTTCCAGCCAATTCTACTACTTTCTGAATGGTGGTGGATTCTGCTTAATTACCCCAGTCCCTCGCAAGCTCTCCCTGTCCCCTCCGAGGCTCAGACACCTGCTATCAGCCCCTCACCAAAGCCTCGCAACCTCTAGATTCACACGGCCTTCTGGGCTGTGAGTGCACATTGCCAGTTCATGTTGAGCTTCTCATCAACCAACACCTCCAAGTCCTTCTCCTCAGGGCTGCTCTCAATCCATTCACCGCCCAGCCCCCAGCCTGTATTTGTGCTTGGGATTGCCCCGACCCATGTGCAGGACCTTGCACTTGGCCTGGCTGAACTTCATGAGGTTTGCACAGGCCCACCTCTCAAGCCAGATATAGTTCTACTAACTCAAACATACCAAACATGTCAAAAAACCAGGAAATATTTATTAAGTATTTTGGTAACAGTAAGTACACTAATTAAATCTGCAGGTGGACAGTAAATTATAAAAACCACAAACATTTAGTGGATCAGAAAACCATTTTACCCAGAAAAAAGAAAATTAAGAAAGGCTTAAAAGCATCAGATGGAGGTGGATTAAACTGTGTAAGGCACAATTTTGGCTGTAAATAATTAACCATACAAATCTGCAACGGAAACCAACTATTAGGTAGCATTAGAGCAGAAAAGGATCTGTGGAAAGTCTCAGAATTGCAAAACAGACAGAATAAGCTTTTTATTCTGCTTAGCATTACAAATATCTCAACCTGTTTTGAAAAGCACATCTCCAAATGACATAGAACAATTGAAAGAAGTCCAAATGCAGCTACACAAAAATGGAAAGAGGCCTTGAAAACACAACCTGAGGAGAGATTTAAGTAGACTTGTGCAGGCCCTACCAGACTGAAAGGAGACAAGTTAAATAGAAGACTGCTGCAGAAAGCAAGAGAATACACTTCCCTACACAGATGAAGGGGCTCAAACTTCAGAAGGTTGAGGCTAAGTTTAGGCTAATTTCTAGGACAACCTAACCACAAGTATAGTTAGTTAAGCACCTATACAGATTGCCTAACAAGACTGGAAATTCTTTATGGATTTTTTTTTTCTTGACAACTCAAACTGCCTTTCATTAGAGGTTCAGACAAGCTCTCAAATCCTTTCCAGCCTCCTCTTCCAGAATTCTATTATCGTGTTTTGTTTCCCAAATAAACATTTTTAGAAATGAGAGAAAAGGAATCTGCCTAAGATATGATCCAGTATGTAGATGAAAAGACATCTGCATTTAAAGTATTTATAATTTAGAGTTTGTTAAGAGCTCAGACACAAAAAAGAGGAAAAACAGCTGTGGGAGCCAGTCAAGATGCTGATGATCTGGCAAGATAAACTCAAGAATAGGAATGAGAGAGACACACCCATGGGAGTTGTTTGTGTCATAACATATTTTAGTAGTACTCAGATTTCTTTTAAATCTTTCCAACCTTGTCAAACCAAGGTTGCATTTGCTGCAAAGATGTCACATTTTGCATTATTAGTCACATATCTATTTTTGAATGCATATTCTAGACATTGTTTGATTAAGTTCAGCTATGCTGTGAAGGCAGGCAGTCTACACCTCTCATCTCCTCATCAAGGCAAACAAATATTTTCAAGTGAGAATGAGACTTTAGCATAAGTAAATTCAGAAACACTTGTTTGTTAAGAGGGAGGTAACCCACAACCTTTTTTTAATCTTCTAATTTACAGATTGTTCCAATATTTTGTGTATTAAATTTCTTTGCAATAAGCCACAGGAAGCATCATGAAATGCAAAAATAAAATGTAAGCAGTGTAGAAAACTGAAGTTCTCACACACACTTTTTCCTTCTACACCTATCTCTCATGTACTTTCCATGCTTCTTTCCTGGAAAAGCCAGATGGAACATTTCTTATTAATACCTTTGGGAAAGTGGGGACTACAAGAAGGACAGAATCTCTGAAGAAATTCAGAAATCCGAATTCTATGCTTAGAATACTGGATTTGTTAATTTCTGTAAAAAGGGGATAAAATACTGAGCAAGATGCAAATCCAGTAATAGAACTATGGCATTCAAGTCAGCACTATCCTAAATGAGGATATAAAGTTTGTGGTCAAAGCAACATTGACCACAGTCCCCCATGAGACAAGTTATTCCTAAAACTTTCATTAAAAAAACAAATATGCATATTTACCCAGAAACAGATGTAAAGAAGTTATGGATTAAAAACCTGAAAGTTGCATTTCATCAAAAGCTTTGCTCCTCCTCCTTGAGCAGTGATCTTGGACTCTGCAGCCAAACTGCACCCACACATTGATTCTCACAAGACATGCCCTGATCAGCACAGTAAGAAAGAAGCAGCCAGAGAAGCACAAAGAAAGATGAAGTCTTCTTCCTTCAAAATGGCACTTCCAGGAGTGTTAATCTGTTCACATAAGTCTTACTGTTTTCTCCTTTTCAGCAACTGGGAGAGGACAGTGTAGGAAGAAATGGAATATTGTTTCTGGTCTACTCCCGCCTATTCCTGTTGGTCTCCACATAGTCTACCCAGTCTGCCAAAGGGTATAAAAATCAAAACTAGAGTAATGTACTTAAATACAGAGACTTTCTTTGCTTTTAAGAAATGTTCTCTTACTATCTAGAAGTGTTTCCTATGGATTTGGAGCTCTATTTATGCAACCTCTGGAAGTCATATTTCATTGTATTTATCTAGTTCAAGTAGCACGGAGATCTGAAGTATCATGAATGATATAATATCTTTCATTACTGCAGCCAAATAATCTCCAAAATAGCCTATGACATTTAAACGGTAAAGCTGCTAGTCTCCTTTTAGAAATCAAGTCACTCCCTCCCCAAGGTTTAGCTGGAAAGCATGATGCAAAGATTATTTTTTTTAAAACCCCACAAACTATATCGGTAGAAAAAGTACTGGCTACTGAAGTCCATATGTAAACTAATTAAGCCAGAGGACCTTCTCCCAATTCTCTCTCCTCTCATGTTGTACTTCCCTCTTCTTAGCTTTTGCTATGCTGAACTACGTCAGACTGCAAAATGACAAACACACACCCAAGGATTTGTGGGGTTTTATTTTGTTGTTGTAGGTTGTTTTGGTTTTTTTTTTTGTTGTTGTTGGGATTTTTTGGTTTGGTTTTTGAGGGGTTGGAGGGCTTTTCTGTTCATCTGGGTTTTTTTTACAACTAAGACATCCTAGCAAGGAAGATTATCTCAAAATGATCTTTTAAAAGAACCCTAAAGGAAATGAGATTCTGGTATATGCTCTGACAGCATCATGTATTTAGGAGAGGAGTTAATCCCTTTGCAAAGAAGAACTGGAGCATTAAAATAATTTGGAAGCAGTTGGTTCTCTAACTAATACCATCCTACACTTACTACCACAAAAGCCTGGAAAAGACATGCAACAACTTCTTTCCTGCCTGAAGCCAGAAGGGCCTTTCCTCTGCCCAAACTTGGGTCAGATGTTGACCTGCAGAAAACGTTTCTAACAGACATGGATACAAGAAAACATGACAGCACTAAGTACATAACAGTCAGATAAATATCACCAGTTCAAATTCAACAGAAATGAACGTGCCACTTGTGAACTGGAGAGCATGGAAAGGTATGGTAGTTCAACTGATAAAAGGTCAAGGCACCACACAGTGTTCTACAGAAAGATAGGAGAGGCAGGCAGCAGGTGGAAGGAAAACAGCAAGGAGTTGCATAAGTTCACAGGAATGCAACCATTAGCAGGTTCTCAGAATGGAAATGGAAGGTCCGGCTAGTAAAGGGGAACACGCGCGTACGATAGGACAGCTAAGTTCAGCATGCAGGACAAAGCAAGTCTGCAAAAGATGGATGAAGGTTTTGAAAGCATCGCAGCTTCAGAATCATAGAAGGGTTCAGGCTGGAAGGGACCCTGAAGATCATCTAGTTCCAATCCCCCTGCCATAGGCAGGGACACCTCCCCCTAGACCAGGTTGCTCAAAGCCCCATCCAACCTGGCCTTAAACACCTGCAGGGATAGAGCTTCCACAACTTCTCTGGCTAACCTGTCCCAGTGCCTTACCACCCTCAGAGTGAAAACTTTCTTCCTAATATCTAAGATATTCTTCCTAATATTTAGGACGGTCAGCACTCTCTTCTCCACTTAGCATCCAGTTTTCATGAGATGCAAACAAAATTATCTTTAAGAAAGTAAAATTTATGCCCAAGCTGATTGAACCAGTTTGCCCATTTCAAACGTACAAGCGTAGCATTAGCTTCCTTTCACTGAGAAACTGAAGAACAAAAACTCACACAAAGCCCATCATGTACTTCCATTTTTAAGAAGGAAAGGGGACCAGAAAGGGATTGAACTGTGGAAGAACAATTAACCCGATTAATACTAAAATGAGGACCCGATCCTTAGAAACCTGCAAGTGTTTTAACATATCATTCAAAGTGTTAAAAAGCAAAAATCAAATATGCAACAAAATAAACCAGGATGGGCTCAGATACAGTAAACAGGCAAATAAATACTGTGGCTAGAAAGATTTCATAGAATCATAGAATGGTTTATGTTGGAAAGGACCTTAAAGATCATCTAGTTCCAACACCCCTGCCATAGGCAGGGACACCTCCCACTAGACCAGGTTGCTCAAAGCCCCATCCAACCTGGCCTTGGGCACTTCCAGCGATGGGGCACCCACAGCTTCCCTCGGCAGTTTGTTCCAGTGCCTCACCACCCTCAGAGTGAAATTATTCTTCCTAATATCTAATCTAAATCTACCTTCTTCCAGTTTAAAGCCATTACCCCTCGTCCTATCACCACACACCCTTGCAAAAAGTCCCTACCCAGCTTTCTTGTAGGCCCCCTTCAGATACTGGAAGGCCGCGTAAGGTCTCCCCAGTCTTCTCTTCTCTGGGTTGAACAACCCCAACTCTCTCTGCCTGTCCTTCACAGCAGAGGTCCTCCAGCCCTCTGATCATCTTTGTGGCTCTCCTCTGGACCCGCTCCAACATGTCCATGTCCTTCTTGTGCTGAGGACTCCAAAGCTGGACACAATACTCCAGGTGTGGTCTCACGAGAGCAAAGTCAAGGGACAAGATCACCTCCAAGGCCTGCTGGCAATACTTCTGATGTGGCCCAGGATGCACATGGCCTTCTGGGCTGTGAGTGCACATTGCCAGTTCATGTTGAGCTTCTCATCAACCAACACCTCCAAGTCCTTCTCCTCAGGGCTGCTCTCAATCCATTCACCGCCCAGCCCCCAGCCTGTATTTGTGCTTGGGATTGCCCCGACCCATGTGCAGGACCTTGCACTTGGCCTGGCTGAACTTCATGAGGTTTGCACAGGCCCACCTCTCAAGCCTGTCCACATCCCTCTGGATGGCATCCCTTCCCTCCAGTGTGTCAACCGCTCCACACAGCTTGGTGTCATCGGCAGGCTTGCTGAGGGTGCAAGTACAAAAGCAAGTTGGGATTGGTTTGAAGCTGGTACAATTCAGTATCTTAATAGATTTTCTTAAATGAAAACACCCAGGCATTTGTTTTCCCAAATAAAAGTGCCTTCTACTTAGATCACAGCCCACTTCAGAGACGTGTCAGTAGTGTGCTGTTACCAGAAAGATGGGTAATGGTATCCCAGGCTGCAAAGTACTGCCAGCAGGTTGATGGAGGTGACCCATCCCCTCTACTCAGCCTGGTGAGGCCATACCCAAGAGTGCTGAATCCAGTGCTGGGGTTTCCAGTAGAAGGGAGACGTGGACATACTGGAGAGAGTCTAACAAATGGACAAAAGCCTTTCCCCTTGAAGAAAAGCTGAGAGCTGGGACTGTTCAGCCTGGAGAAGAAAAGGCTCAGGGGATCTCATCAACATGTATAAATACCTGAAGGGAGAGTGCAAAGACGACAGGGTCAGGCTCTTTTCAGCGGTGCCCAGTGACAGGACCAGAGGCAATGGGCACAAACTGAAACACAGGAGGTGCTGTCTAAACAGCAGGAAACACTTTTTTTTTTTTACTGTGAAGGGTGACCAAGCACTGGCACAGGTTCCCCAGGGACACTGTGGAGTCTCCCTGCTTGGAGATATTCAAAAGCCATCCAGACATGGCCCTAGACAACTGACTCTTGGTGGCCCTGCTTGAGCAGGGCGGTGACCTCCTGGAATTCCTTCCAACCTCAACCATTCTCTGATTCTGCAAAGACTTCTCAGCCATTACAATTAATAAAACAGATTATTTCAGGTAAGCATCAGAAAAGCAGGACTTGCTCCTGTATGAGTCAACCCTGAAACCTTAAGCCCAAAATTTTGCTGTTAGAAAGTAAGATGCTGGCAGAACAGACAAAGCAACTAGTTGCTGCAGGGTTCACTGTTGAGCCTTTAACAAAAACTGTCTGGCGTTTGTTGAGGCTACCAATCATCTTCTCCCTCTGTCTCCTTGGATCTCTTGGCATCTAAAGCATCCAGCAGCCAGCATCTGTCTCGCAGGAGTCCCATTCTAGAATCCTTCAGGCTCCCTCTAAGAGATGGGGTACTCAGAAATTCTCTGGCAAAACTAATCAGTATTTCCATTTGCAAAAGATTCCCTTTGACAAAGAATCCTTAACTGACAACACTGATAGTTCAAGGATTGTCTGCTGAAGTTACTCAATGACAAAGCCTGATTACTCAAAGATAAGAGACCAACAGGTCAGGACAACAATAAATACAAAGTCCATAATTGAAGTAATTATTCTCTTCAGGTTGTTTGATCTCCTCTTTCCCATCCCAAATGACTCAACCACCAAATGAGCCACAAGTTGCAAGAGTTACCTGTTAATCACCACCTACTACAACTCTTCCGCACATCTGCGCACAGGGAGAACACTGCAAGAATTCTCACTGCAAAGTGACCTAAGGGAAGTGACCTATACAGGTTGGTCAGGTATCTGCTCAGTGACTTGATCAAATGCCATTTCAAACATATGTCATCACTGTAAGTGTCCTGCAACATGGAAACTGAGACAAGTGTATCCAGAACAAACCAGACAGCCTGACACAGTGTTCCTGTGCATTTGCAGATGGTGAAGAAGAAAAAGAACAATTAAGACACAGAAACTGTGTGCTGATTGCTCACATATTTTCACTCTTACTATGAGAAAATAAGGAAAGAAATCAAATATCTGATTATGCAACACTGCAGAAATACACTATGGATAAGCAGATAATGGTTTCATTTCACAATGAACACAAGTACACAGCAGGTCATTACCATTCTGATAAAAGATACTTTAAACAACTGGCTCTCAGTGCTGATCTGAAAAACAAGTTTCCAAGAAATATCTTGAATAGTAGCTGTTCCTGCATCTAGTTAACACCTATAGCAGAAGATTAAAAAGATGAAGAATTGTTTTACTTCTTCACTGATTCTGCTTACAAACAGAACTTGTACGGAATAGATGTATTAGCCAACACTGGCATTATTTCTACCATTGCCCATTTTACCAATTTTAGAAAGCATCACTTGCCTCATAACCCCATGCGTTATTATTAACTGCTAAAATATATGTGGTTTACTACTTCTAGCAAAAGGATCTCTTCTACCATAAGAACTGGACAGGGACTACATCTAGAATTCTCTTCTAGAATTATCTTCTCGATAGCATAGAATGTTTCAGTTGGAAAGGACCTACAAACGATCATCTAGTCCACCTGCCTGACAACTTCAGGGCTGATCAAAAGTTAAAGCATGTTATTAAGGGCATTGTCCAAATAGCTCTCAAACACTGGCAGGCTTGGGTCATTGACCACATCGCTAAGAAGCCTGTTCCAGTGTTTGACTGCCTTCTTGGTAAAGAAATGCTTTCTAATGTCACAGAATCACAGAATGGCAGGGGTTGGAATGGACCTTAGAAGATCATCTAGGCCAACCCTCCTGCCAAAGCAGGTTCACCTACAGCAGGTCGGACAGGAATGCACCCAGGCAGGTTTTGAGTAACTCCAGAGGAGGAGACTCCATAACCTCTCTGGGCAGCCTGTTCCAGTGCTCTGGCACCCTCAAAGTAAAGAATTTTTTCCTCATGTTGAGACAGAATTTCCTGTGTTCTGGCTTGTGCCTGTTACCCCTTGTCCTGTCACTGGGCACCACAGAAAAGAGTCTGGCCCCATCCTCTTGACACCCACCCTTAGATACTTACAAGCATTGATGAGATCCCCTCTCAGTCTTCTCTTCCCCAGGCTAAAGAGACCCAGGTCTCTCAGCCTTTCCTCATGAGAAATGCTCCATTCCCTTGATCATCTTCATAGCCCTCCGCTGGACTCTCTCCAGTAGCTCCTTATCTTTCTTGAACTGGAAAGCCCAGAACTGGACACAATACTCCAGATGTGGCCTCACAAGGGCAGGGTACAGGGGGAGGATGACCTCCCTCAATCTGCTGGCCACACTCTTTTTCATGCACCCCAGGATACCATTGACCTTCTTGGCCACAAAGGCACATTGCTGGCTCATGGTCAACTTGTGCACTAGGACTCCCAGGTCCCTCTCAGCAGAGATGCTTTCCAGCAGGTCAACCTCTAAGCTGTACCAGTACATGGGGTTATTCCTCCCTAGGTGCATGACCCTACACTTGCCCTTTTTGAACCTAATTAGGTTCCTCTCTGCCCAACACTTTAGCCTGTCCAGGTCTCGCTGTATGGCAGCACAGCCTTCTGGTGCGTCAGCCACTCCTCCCGGTTTTGTGTCATCAGCAAACTTGCTGAGGGTACACTCTGTCCCCTCATCCAGGTAGCTGATGAATATGTTGAACAACACTGGACCCAATACTGAACCCTGGGGAACACTGCTAGTCACAGGTCTCCAACTGGACTCTGTACCGCTGATCACAACCCTCTGAGCTCTGCCATTCAGCCAGTTCCCCATCCACCTCACTGTCCACTCACCTAACCAGCATCAAAAGCCTTGCTGGGAGACAGCATCAAAAGCCTTGCTGAAGTCGAGGTAGACAACATACACTGCTCTCCCATCATCAACCCAATCATAGAAGGCTATCAGATTGGTGAAGCACGATTCCCCCTTGGTGAATCCATGTTGACCACTCCTGATAAACTTCTTTTACTCTGCATGCTTAGAGATGATATCCAGGACAAGCTGTTCCATCACCTTTCCAGGGGTGGAGGTGAAGCTGACAGGCCTGTAGTTTCCTGGGTCCTCCTTCTTGCCCTTTTTGAAGCCGACCTGACATCACCTTTCCTTTAGTCCTCCAGGACCTCTCCTGTTCTCCATGACCTTTCAAGATGGAGAGCAGCTTTGCAGTAACATCTGCCAGCTCCCTCAGCACTTGTGGGTGCATCACATCAGGGCCCATGGATTTGTGGGTGTCAAGTTTGCCTAAATGATCTCTAACGCGATCCTCCTCGATCAAGGGAGAGCCTTCCTTTCTCCAGGCTCTCTCCTACCTCCAGGCTCTGGGATTCCCAAGGGCTGGCCTTAGCAGTAAAGACTGAAGCAAAGAAGGCATTCAGTAACTCCACCTTCTCTGCATCCTCCATCACCAGGGCACCTACCTAATGCAGCAGCAGGCCCACATTTTCACAAGTCTTCCTTTTGCTATTGACGTACTTGAAGAAGCCCTTCTTTTTGTCCTTGACATCTCCTGCCAGGTTTAATTCCAAGTGGGCCTTAGCCTTCCTTGTTGCATCCCTGCATACTCTGACAACATTCCTATACCCCTCTCAAGTAGCCAGTCCCTTTTTCCACATTCTGTAAACTTTCTTCTTCTACTGGAGTTTTTCCAGAAGCTCCTTGCTTATCCACATCCAGTCTAAACCTTCCCTGGCGCAGCTTTGAACCACTCCCATGTCTCCTGTCACTGGATCCCAGGGAAGAGAGATCAGCACCTCCCTCTCCACTTGCCCTCCTCAGGAAGCTGTGGAGAGCAATGAGGTTGCCCCTCAGCCTCCTTTTCTCCAAACTACACAAATCAAACGTCCTTAGCCCCTCCTCAAAGGACATTCCTTCCAGCCCTTCAGAAGCTCTGAATTTCGTGTGCATTTTAGATAGTTGATGCTGTACTTTACATCTCAATCTTCATTCATAAGAGGATAGCACTGAGGAGCAGAAATCATTCCATAGTCTTGAGGTACTTGCGTTTCGACACTGCAAAGGGAATACCTTTGCAGGATCTTTGGAAAATGCACTGAGTAGTTCTAGGAATAGCAAAACATGGCTGGCACAACAAACAACTCAATCTGCTTCTAGGTGCCTTAGGGTCCTTTATTTAGACCCTTCTACTGTTTATACAGATTGTGTCACATACACTAATTGCTCAAACATGAAGTGTGGAAAAATGCCAGAGAAACTAACCATCTTCCAAAGCCACATATCAAACCAACATCAGAATAAAGCTTTATTTCAACCCACTTTTCAGAAGCCACCTATGAACCAAGTGTTTGCTTTCACACCCTTTTGAAAGGTTTAGAAAGCCTTAGCTATTTCCATTTAGAGATATCCTGCCTGGATAGGGATGTTGTTACTTCAGACACTTATATAAAACACAGCAAAATCCATTCTTCCACTCTCCAGCAGCTAGGAACGATGAAGAAGCCACTGGAGCTCTGATAGCAGCTTGGTAGCAAGGCCCTCCCATTCTTCTGGAAAGCTCCCTTAGGCCCAGTAATATACCACATCATGTTCATGTAGACCAATTCTAATTTTGTTACCATATAAAGTGGTAAGAAGTTACCGTGGGGACAGTTCTTAAGAATCACCACCACACTGCTTACATGAATTTCTGAGGCAAACCTTCCAGTGAAACTACTGCAGTCAAGACAACTGAAAACCAACACCCAGTTGTTGAGCACAGTTTTACATGAATGTCCTCTGCCTGCAGAAGAATGTGCCTATGGCATTTCTGGTCAGCTTTCCAGCGCACCAGGGTCACACAGAGAAAGAAAGCCAGAGGAGCCTGGATTTGGAGATAAAAAGTGAACAGTGCCAATCAGTGAGACCTATCTTCATCTTGTAGAAAAAAAAAAAAAAGATAGCTCTATAGATTTTTCTTTTGATTCATTAAAATAACAAGTTTTAGCTGGCATCTGTATACCTTACATAGGGAAGTGGCAGAATCTTATTAGTTCTCACTGTACGCATACCACCTCGTTCATACCTCAGACGTCCTTCATCATCACAATTCAATAGATTGTGAGCTGCTTTGAAGACAAAAAGCTTTCTACAGAAGCAATAATACCAATCACAAAACATCAGCACTCAATATCAAAGCCAGAAGACAGTGATTAGATACGTGGATGATGCCACAGCATACATTAAACGTGGTATCACAAATGGACACCATGGTGGAGGGACAGAGGAGAGAAATACCTGATGAACGGAAAAGCCTGAGACTTACTAAGGACTTCCCAGTATATGGGATTTAAAACATCACAGACACTCCTAGAAAGGGCAAAATACCAAGAAAAAGAAAGCCAGTTACATGCCTCTTGTTTAAAATTATGCATTACTTGTATGCATTGTGCATTTCCATGTGATATGATCTATTAATAAAACAGATTATTCACTCTTTAAGTAATCATACACTAAAATACCCAGAGCCTCCTTTTGCAAGCCTACTGACTTCACAGTTCCTGTTGTGCCTGTGATTAGTAATGACTGTGCAAACTGCTTAGCACTTGGCTATACTAAGCATTTTTTATTTCGGTCGCAGTTTTGAAGATTAATACCACGTTACATTGTGCAAGGTACTTGCATCTTCTTACCAGATGCAGACACACAGCAAACCAGCTTCAGTACCATATTGCCAAAATTTCCCAGAAAATAGAACGCCAAAAGCTCCACTATCACTGAAGTCAGATTTAAGATGGGAGTCACAGTCATTTACAGTATCTTTTTTTATTTACCCAATTCTTTTTCAACATAATCAAGTGCAACTTTTAAATAGCACAGTTTGAAATTTACTGTCATAAAAATTTAAGCTTCCCAGCTAAAATCTATGCTAACTGATACACACAGAAACACGACTTCTTGTACATAGCCCTCTTAAAATTTCCAGGCAATTCATCCATACTGAAGAGAGTATAAATAAATCCCTTATGTATCTTCTCATGGCATAGAAGAAAATAATGGATTTCTTGTTTGAATACTGGAAACACATCTGTTTTCAAATGCAGTTGAAAAGTGAATTGAAAGTAAAACAAAATTTGAAGTATCAGATACTCCCTCTGATATTTATTACTCAGCCTGGCTACCACATGTTTCTACTAACTTAAAGATACAAGAGTTACGTGCTATCTCTTGGCACAGTCTGTTTTGTGTGTTTTGCCCCTACCACCCTTTTTATTATTGATACTCTTGTCTTACAAAAAAGGACAGGAAGACAGATGACTATTACTACTTGTTGCTTAACATGGTCTCCTCCTACCAAAATAGTCATCTCAATTGCAGTTGTTTTATTTCACTTTAAATTGAAATAAGTTTAATAGATTTAAGTTAACAATGAAATTTGATAATACCGTACAATTACTGGGTGAGGAGAAATTAAAGAATAATAGATGCTTTTGTAGCAAGTCCAGATCAGATCAGAAAACTAAGCTCCATGAAGTCACCTCAAATAAATTTTAAGCTATAATAGACATTGAAGCAAGACACCAAAAGGAAATGTCTAGCATGCTTATGACAACTGGAGCTATCCAGGATCATGAACGTATTAAGGAAGACTTGGGTTTCACAGAGGAACCTGCTCTACTTGATCCTGCTTTGAACAGGGGGTGTTAAACTCGGAAACACTTCCCTTCTCAGCTATTCTGTGATCTCATCTTTGACTTCCAGAAAAGGCATTTGAGCCGCAAAACCAATCAGCTTTAAAAGCTATATAAAAAAAAAACCTTACTGACATGTTTAATTGAGACACCAGATTTTAAACTGAAGAATTTTGTATTGTTTAAATATCAATGCCTTTTATGTACATCCATCTTCCCTTAAAAGAAACAAAACACAAACATATTTTTTCTGTTTTGTTGTGCATTTATAACAAAAAGCGTCATCATCTTTTACTTCTTCAAAGATCTTTTTGTGCCAATCCAAGTGGTGGTGTACAAAGTGTCTGGAGTTCTACAGGCAAAACTGGCTTGCATAATTTACAGCCAACAGTTCTGTTACAGACAATGAAATGATTGTTTGCTGAGCTTGTCAACCACTCAAGTGAAATTTATCTCAAATACAAGATATTCCACCAAAGAATAAAAAACTATGCAGAAGCATGCACTTGGAGAAGAAAGTTGACTATAACATACAAAATCCTCGCATCTAATCTCTCTATCACAAACACCACTGGTTCAATTCAGTCAATGCCATGCAACCAGAATTTTTAATCAACTCTTATTAGCAGCAGTCTTTGCCAGGAGCTGAAGAAGAACACAGCTTTCACTGAACTCTTCTAGGTACAATTTATTCTGCCACTTCATTTTGTAGGGAGCCTGATTTATTTGACATCAATAGTTTGTTGAGGTAATAAACCATGCAGCAATGATACCATGACTCAGAGCTCATTTGCTAGCAGTCAAGTTGCTTGGCAGCATGACAGGCAGAGTAATGTGCCTTGAAGAAATATCTATATAGACGCTACAGTTTCAGAGATTACCAAACAAATACAGAGCCCAGAAAACATGACTTTACTCTCACTATCAATTTTCTTCTGCTTGATTGATTGTGCTCAGCTTCACTTTGAGTACAAAGATTAAAAAAAAAATTTGAGATCTATGCAAGCCAAAAAGCAATAGCTACTCAGTCCCAACAGATACCTAACACACCCAGCCATTTTACACTACTGCTTCTTTCCAATAAAAGGTTGTCCTCTATATACTTACAGAAACCAAGTACACAGTGTGAAAAAAACTACCTATTAATTTAAAGTTTAAGGAAGTAAGAGAACCCTCTTTCAGGTAAACATCAATACTCAATAATGTACAGCTACTTCATAAAACAGAAGTCCAGAAATTTTTTCACCTGAGTTTTCTCAAGTGTGACGATAGAGGTTTTATATGCCAACAACATTGTTAAAATGTCTGTTCTTCTGAGAACTCAGTTCTTTGAATAACATCAGCAGCCAAGACAAAAATAAAATAAAATTAAAAAAGAGAGGCAGGGAATTTAAAACCAGACTAAATTAGATTCTTCTCCCTGGAAATACGAAGTATACAATCAGATTTTTTTTTCTAGTTGCATTAAGACAGCACATGTCCCTTTTGTACTAAAGCAA
The DNA here is from genome assembly GCA_013398815.1 of Ibidorhyncha struthersii. Taxonomy (NCBI): domain Eukaryota; kingdom Metazoa; phylum Chordata; class Aves; order Charadriiformes; family Charadriidae; genus Ibidorhyncha; species Ibidorhyncha struthersii. The sequence goes on from VZSZ01009096.1 coordinate 27,412, forward strand.
CTGAAGTGGCTATAACACTTCAAAAATCCTTATTTTGCATTTTAGTTCATTATCTTTATCAGCCTTTCTACTTAAGTCCCAGCCCCCACAAAGCTGCAGACACCACATGATTCCTGTCCTTCCTTCTTTCTCCCTTTCTTCTTTCTCCGGGGGGGGTGGAACAAGGATTAGATAAATGTATTTCACCTTTATTTAAAAATAAGGTAAGAGCGACAGGCACTAAAGATAAGAAAATTCCACTTCTATTTTTCACTCCATTTCTGTAATTAGAAAAATCATGATCAATAAAGACCTTTCAATTTGAGCATTCCAATTTTATGAAAGATAAATATATTAAGTTATTTCTCAACTTATACCTTTATTGTTTTAAGGAATGTATTGAATTCTATCCAAGCACAGCCAAGAGAGTTGCAGGAAGTTATCAAAGTGGATGAACTATTACAAATAGCTATTTAAAACAAACACTTTCAAAAGAATTTAATCAGGATTACTAGGAAATTCCTTCACAGCTGTTTACTTCAACAAGTGCTCACTTTTCAAGTCATTGAAGACAGCCATCCATTTACATCGCTATTTTTGTAATGGTCAAATCTTCAGCACACAGAGAACCACTGTCTGGCACTAGTCAGTGTTTCCATTCTTACTCTTTGGAATACAAAAGTCTGATCTCTAAGTAAGCATCAGAAAAATCAAACTTATAACAAATTGTGAAGATAAGTAAGTCAGTAAAACACAGTAAAGAAAAAACCCCAAACGTCTAGCACTATTAATCTCAATTTTCAAGCTCCACAGAAGTAAACTGGGATCTAGTAGGGTTTGTTGTTGTTTTTTTGGTTTGGGGGGTTTGTGGTTTTTTTTTGTTTGTTTGTTTGTTGTTTTTTTTTTTTTTTAATTTGGCAGGTCAGTTTTAAACTGTACATGGTTTTGATAAGCAATTTGATGTAGAAGTGACATAAAGAGCATGTGGGAGGTAGCTATTAAACTTCAAAGAACTATAGCATATGCCCCATGCAAGGCCTATCCCCACACATCACCAAGGCAGCAGCAGCAAAATACATTTGAGTTGTGCAGAGAGCTCTTATCTGCACAATATCCACAGTTAACTCAAGTTAAGATATTCAAGTAGATCATCTGATTTAACCATATAATGAAGAAACTCAGTAGTTAAGGACAAAATTAACAGCCATTAGAAATTTTAATGAAAACATGGAGCCTATTTCAGATCACGAGCTTCGGTTACCTGTGATAGTTCTATATTTGAACTCTGGTTTTACCTTTAATATACGTGTATCAGATAAGCTGCATTCTTGAAGAAAAAAATTAGTGTTCATCTCTACAAATAAACAAGAAAAGTCTTTGCCGTTACACGAGAAAAACCTCAAACATTTTATTTAACTAGAAAGACCATCTAGCAGCTAGACTGCAGGCTTTGCTATTAGAAAAAAAAAGAACTAACCGATTCAACAAGAGAAGTGAAGCACTCTTCTGCATAGAGCCATGCTAGTATTTCTGATATCAGCAAATCCCATTAACTCAACTTTTTGTAGTGCTGTCTGCTAAAATAGAAGTCCTCTGCATTTTTATCTCCAATATAAATACCTTACTGTGTTGTACTCCCTTGATAACCCAACAAGGTTCCTAACAATACTTGGTTTCAGTCCCCCAAATCTTTACTATGGCTTTTCACATAGGATTCAGTATTTCCAAATCATTCCTTAATCCTGGCTAACTGGAACATGATGAAATTCTGCAATCTCACCACTACTTTTGGAAAGAAAAAAAAAGATGACCTTTTTTATATATTGAAGATTTGCATTAGCCATTTTAGCTGCAACACTGCTCATGCTGAGACAGATACATATAATAGCTGTCTACCCTTTCTTGGAGGGAAGTCAACAAGTGCAATCCCTTTTCTTTGGGAAAAGATATACCACTTCAAAATGCAAAACTGATGCTGTTTAGTTGGTAACTATTGAAATATGCTCCTAAATACAGCCATCTGTTAGCCTTGGCGTTTATTTCTAATAGGGGAAGATAAAATTTCTATGCATACTGTAGAAAATATACTCTTTAATACGCAATTGATTCTCATCTATACAAAAACTACTGTTTAATTGCTTTTTAATCAAAAACAAACTTTATAAAATTTTAAGGGTTTTTTTTTGCATTTAACATAGCTCTAATTAGACAACAAAAACTACTTGCAGTGACAGAACAGTACTTGTTTTTTCAGTCTCTGTGTTATTTAACACTACAGAACCAGTAGATCTCACCTTCCTCCATCTTGCATTTATCCTTGGCTGAATGATAAGAACATACTTAGTATTTTTCTGCTCTCAATTAGTTTCTTAACTGCAAATAAGTTTATCTTATTTGCACTAACTGTAGAAGCAGAAATGCAGAAAAATTTTGTTTGTATATGAAGAACAGTTCACAGCTCCTGATACTTCAGATTCTAAATGCAGGTATTCTCAGTGCTATGGCCACTGTTTCCCAGCAGCTATCTATGTACCAGACTTCTTTAATAAAGTTACATAAACAAATTACAAAATTGCAAGTGAGGAGTTATACCCAATAGCTTACAGTTGTCTGAATGCCCCCACACCTTGAAAAAAAACCTGTAATTATATTGGCAGGCTACCAATCCTAGGTTTGCTAAAAGTTATTATTAGAAGTTGATAGCACTTCTTAGTCAAACCCTTAGTGATTGTTAGATATTGTTATTTCAGACTGTTGATTTGATGATGACTGATTTTAGATGATTTTAGATCCTCTTTTTGCAGATTAAAAATAAAAAAATCTTGATCCACATCATGTCTGTTCTTCATAGACTAAGACACTTGTGATCAAATCAAAAGCAGACAGCAATAAAAAAAAAACCACAAATCCACAACAAACCAGCAAACTTACATTTACCTTGATCAAGGGCCTTTGGATAAGGGAGAGTGGTTTGCTTGATACATTTTGTATCTCACTGAAACCATGACTTTTAAACAATACCTAACAATTTTCACAGCAATCTAAGTTGTAGGCTAACTAGGAGCCAAACTTGTCTATCAAGAAGTTATGACATTCAGCATTATTAAACACCTGACTGACAAATTAAGTGCCTCAATTACATGCTGAGTGAATTAGTTCACTCAGATGAACAAGACTCATTTGTCTCTTAATCTAAGATTTCTAAGATCAAACCATCAAGTCTCCTCCACCTCTCCTTTGCCCGATTTCCCACTGTTCGGCAAAGGCACAGCAAGGGCTGAAGGAAAAGGGGAGCAAGGCATTGCTCTGTCCTGGCTCTGGCTAGGAGGCGGAAGGGAACTTAATGAGGACTAATGTTCCCAAATCCCAAGGAAAGGGATGACCAGGAAGCACCTCCATATGAGCCAGATCAGTTACAACTGAAGTTTGTTTATTCAAATTCAAATATCTCTTTACATGTTCAAACAGCTCACATACATGAGCATAGGTACAGTACAAAGAACTGTGTGTGTATCAAAATAGAACCACAGAACAGCTGAGGTTAGGAGGGACCTCCAGAGGTCATCTGGTCCAACGCCCCCCCCCGCTCAAGCAGGGCCACCCGGAGCCAGCTGCCCAGGACCATGTCCAGATGGCTTTTCAGTACATCCAAGGAGGGAGACTCCACAATCTCTCTCATGCTAAAAAAAGTGTTTCCTGCTGTTCAGACAGCACCTTCTGTTTCAGTTTGTCCCCATTTCCTCTGGTCCTGTCACTGGGCACCACTGACAGCCTGGGTCCCTCCCTGCAGGTATTTATATACATTGATGAGATCCCCCTGAGCCTTCTCTTCTCCAAGCTGAAGAGTCCCAGCTCTCTCAGCCTCTCCTCATACAAGATGTGCTCCAGTCCCTTTTTTTTTTTTTTTTTTTTTCTAAAGCCAGAAATAACCTCCTTAAGTCTTAGTAGTTCAACTCCAGACTTCTGGAAGAATGAAAGTATCATCCTGCAACTTTAAGTATAAAACAGAAGATATCAGACATGAACAGCATGTCTATCACTTGATTTTACATTAGCGCATTTAAGAAATTTAAGTGAACAGTTTAACAGGAATGATTTTAAATAAACAGATTTATTTTCTACACTGACACAGCTGGGACTTCTATATTTTGTCAGTGAAGTCACTGAGAAAACTGACTTCACTGAGGCAACTGTGAGCCCTATAATTAACTTTCCTTTCCCCACAGGCTGAGGGACATTATTTACCAACCATAAAATGAACAATGAAGTGAAAAGAGAAAGAGTTACCTAGAAACCTTAAAAACCTTGTCATCAAATCACCTGTGCAAGCACGGCTTACATAGCTCTTAGCTAACAGTAGCCAAAGGCTTTAAGGAAAAACCTTGTGGCGTTTGGGCTTTTGTCTTGGAAGACAAGTAGCAATTTCACAACCCTAGAAGAAACATAAGAATTTGAAAGAAAAAAGAAAAATAAATATTAGCATCACATCAGTTACCAAATGCAAATTCACTGGAACGGAGAACTTGTTTAAACACATCTTTCAGTTTCATAATTAACTGAGCCATGAAAACACCAAATAAATATTAAGATAGCTTAGTCACAAATTAAACCTAAGAGCTTTTGAACAATTCAGGAAAGCCAGTGTTACCACTCCATCTTTCATTTAAAGTACCATCAATTAAGTAAGACTTAAGTATAAAAATAATTGACCGACTTTAGTTAAATCCAAGTCTCAGATAACTCATTTTCTGCCAATTAACTTTATTCTAAAAGTTGCTAAAATACAAAGGTAAGGTTTCCTTCCTTTTTAATATGGTCAGTTCTCCCCCTGCCCCTGTTTTACCTTTTCCTTTCTTTTTTGTCCCTTCCTTTTTAAGTTGTTCAAGTAAGGCTTTAATCTTTAACATACCATGTATTGTCAAGACCAACCTAGAAGCAATAGCTGCACAAGGTTCAGTTCCCTCAGGAAAAACACAAAGGTAGGAACCTTGCAGAGCAGAGACTTTTAGGATCCAATGGAAGTGCAGTAAGAACACAACAGAGGTTTAGAAAAACATCGGTATCAGACTCGAAAGTCTAGAGAACATAGTAGTTTATCAAAAACCTTTGCTTGCTTCAGATGGTAAGGAAAGCTGGTATACCCAGCGCACAGCTGAACTCAAACAGTCTAAAAACTTTAGTTGTCTCTTATTTGTTTAAACAATTTTTAGAGAGGCTGGAGATACTGAGGAACTGTATTAGGGGGTGGGGGAAGCAGGAAGGAGAGGGATAATAGTTTTCTAATCCATACACTTATGAAATCTGCAGTACACCAAGCAGGGCAGGGAAAAGAAAAGGGAAACCTACTTCAGTGAATGAATTTAGATAACAGACAAAAAATATTTTGTGCAATATACAAGTGGTTTTACAATACAAAAAGCACTTGAATCCGTATTTACATTACATATAGGTATTTGATGTTCTACAGTCTCCAATTTTAAGAAGCTTACGAACAACGCAGGCAACCTCTAACTAGGACTGCCAGCCAATGGGTCCCTCTTTGGCATACAAAGCATATCCCAAAACTTGTGATATGCAGGTATATGCAAAAACTCTGATTAGCTGTATATATACACACACATCCCAGTAAAACATTGATGGAGCCCTTCTCTGGTCCTGAGGCCAGGTGGTACCAGCTGCATCTTACTATATAGCACTTAACCTTAAACCTCCGCTGTGCTCCATGAGACATGTTTGTAGCCCAAAGACAAACATTTAGGTGGGGAAAGGAGTCATTCACATTGGTTTCTGTTCAGATTGCCAAACAAAAAGCTGTAAGTGGCATTTCCATAGCAGAAAATGGAGTATGTGGTGCATTCCTTCAGTAAAAGGTACAGGCATATAGGGACACCAAGAGGCATCACTGTTTCTGGGATACTGTGGCAATGGAGAGAGCAAACCTGGTACAGTCTTACCTGTATTGTCTATTAGGAATGGCTCCTGGAGCTTCCCATACAGCACCCAAGCATTGTCCACAACTTGAAGTAACAAATCACTCCATTTCTTACATTTTTTTCCTCCACTGAAAGAGCTTTCCAGTTTTATCCAATGGTATGTTAACTCATACTGTGATAGAGCAACATAAGCCTGGTAGTCAAGTCTCGGTTTTACCCTCCCCCCTGCACAGTAACTAAGAGTACCAGAGAACATATGTACACAGTTGTGTATAGGACAGTAAAGAGTTCAGCAGATCAGTTAAACCAGTTGGTACGAATTGGGAGAATCAGGAACTAGTGAGTTCACTTGCTCCAATGCAGGAATGTTAAATACATGCATGCCTACCTGCTTCTTACTATTAGGGAAGTAAACCACTGTTAAATTTCCTTTTACAAGAAACCTATGTAATTTGTTATGATAAAGACCGAAGTATTCCTGCCTGGTACCTCCCTTTGCAGCTTTTAACTACATTAATAATTTCTTTTAGAATATTAAGCTACATAAATTATATCTTAAACTGTTATATGTCCAATGGGAAATTGATATAAGTTGCTTAAAACAAATAATTATTCTAATCAAATAAGCCATTAGAATATAAATCAGCCATCCAAACAAATAAAGTTCTCTCACATCTGCAGTAGTTTGAATACATCAGGTTTTATAGAAAGTCCTGGAAATAAGAGCCTAATATAGCATATTTCAAAAGACAATAAAATTATATTCAGCAACAGAGCATAAAGAAGCTGATTTTTCTAATAGGCAGGATCATGAACTAAGGCCACCCTGGCTTTGCACTTTTGATGTAAAGCAATTTTCCGTCTTGGTTCTTTTACCAGCATCATTCCCAACAGCCTCACATACTTCAGGAACCTATTCAAGCAAAGATTTGCTATTTTACTAAACATTTATGCAGGAATTAACACAGTTGGAACCTAATTTGGTTCTGATCTCTAAACTAGTGGAATAGTAAAACATACACATATAGTAATAAAATAAATGTCTTTCCTGCTCTTAAGAATGATTGAAAAAGAGAAACAAGTGCCATTTTATATGGATTGAGATACCGCTAATCTAATAATGCATTCAAGCAAACCTAAAATAACACCCTACATATGTAATTTTACTATAGTATTCTTAACCCAAGACAGAATTCACACTGCGTTATTCTTACAAAACAGAAAAAAAAAAAAGGAAATGACAAACAGTACCTAAAAACATTTATCTCACAAATTTTGTTCCCTTCAGACTTCTTCCTTCTAATAGCACTGGCTGTTACCAAATTACATTGAGTTAACCCATTTGTGAAACATCTAGAATTATTTACGATTAAGTAATGACAGAAAAATCAGAATGCTGAGAACACAAAAGAAGTCTCAGTGGAATATTACCAATTGTAACAAACTATAGGTATTCCAAAAAGCTGGCAAAAATACCCAAATAAGCCATTTTCTCTCCTGGAAATAAAACCATGGTTAGCAGAATTCAAATAATGAAATAACATAGTGCAACCAGAATTATGGCATATGCGCACAGTTAAAAAAACATAAACAGTAGCATTCTTGTAAAAGAAAAAAAAATACTTTTAGAATGGAAACTTACTTGTGCATATTTTCCACTCCTATTATGATCATGATATAGTAGGAAATTCCACTTTGTATAACAAAGTGTAAGGCATACCTAGGGGGGAAAAAAAGTAAACCCTCATGGCATTTTCATTAATGACAATAAATGGCATGCATTTATTTAACATGACTTTAAATAGGTTTGTCAAATTTTAACTTCAGCACTGCTTCCAAAAAACCCTTTTGTTCTATTTAGGTTTTCTGCAGCCCTTCCTTGTTGAGAGCTTCACCCTTTTAGCACAGCACAGACAGCAGTAATGAACAAAAACTACAGATTTAGCTAGAATTCTCCAGCATATAAACAATACAAAGAATATGTCCCATAATACTTCCACTTGGCATTATTTCATGTGTAAATAACATGAGTGCTTTGTGGTTCAAATTCCATACTCATCTTTTTACCCATCTGCAACAATAGATAACTCAGATAAGGCCCAAAATATCTTAGTACCCACAATATTAGTATACGGGAAGATTTCCCAGTCAATAGAAATACAAACCCTGTCCAGCCAGCCTCTTTGCCCCAGGTCATCAGTAACTGATAAAGGGATGGTGGTGGTAATGGTCTCAAAAACACAAAACAAAAAAACCTACACACCAAGAACCCACAGATTTATTTCACAAGGGTGCTCTAACCTCTTCCCCCCCCACCCACCAACGCCCA